>WHYT01017452.1:438976-554932 GCA_009806455.1 Tetrax tetrax | reverse complement strand
TTTTTTTTTTTTTTTTTTTTTAAAAAAAAAAAAAAATCCTTTTAGATATTTTCTTTGGGAGCTATGATTTAAATGTTTATGGGACACAACTGATCAGCGTGTTCTTAAGTTTCTCAGATGCTGACACAGGCAAAAATAAAGCATAGTTTATTGAAATTTTTAAAGCACTGTTAAACTTGCTATTTATAAAGTTTTTTTCTCTAAACACCTTATTTTGAAATTTTGATTCTTTTTTAATAATTAACTGCTTTGTAGGGTAAATAGACATGAAGATTTTAAGAAGCTATAGATACATAATGCTGTTGACCTCGTTAAGACTTACATTTATTTCTATGGTTTCCTGGAGTTAAAGATAAATGATAGTAATAAAGTGTATGTTTTTTACATAATTCTTTTTATTGTAGTATCACTTCTGATGATGCTAATATTCTTTCAGTATGAACTTAATTATGGTGCTTAGAGTTCTTTGTTCTCGTAGGTGTTAATAAAAATAGGGTTATGGAATACTTTGAAAGTTGGAAATATTATGCCTCTACTTATGATTTGTGTATAAACAATGCACATTAATCTTCTGGTCCTGCAAAAATGGATTCTTGCTTCATTTCTCCTGAACTTACCCAATGATTGGGAGATAATTTGAAAGTCTTCCAAGTCTTGTTCTTTTGTAAGTCTGCCCTCAGGCTGAAATAGCAAATTTTAAAAAGGCTAATTATCTCTTTTCAGATTTACTGTTTCTTCTGGGACTCACTTCCTCTGTGTGCATAGTGACTGAGATCATAAAGAAGTTTGAAAGAAGCAAGGAAAAGATCCAGAAGCGTGGAAGTTCTTCTTCGTCAACTTCGTCTTTTCTTGATGTATGATGCATATTGCATTCTTTTGTTTGCAAACTTAGGGATTGCTGTCTAAAGATGTAGGAAAAAGCAAAACAATATTTGGAGGATAAAGAAATCCTGAGGGCTTTTGACAAGTCCTTTGTTTCACTGGCTAACGAGGAACCTTCATGTTTCAAGACTGTTTAGCATTTAACTTCCAGCTGTGGGAGTAACAAATGAAATTATGCAACTTTGGTAACATTTTTCCTCAAACACAAATTTACTTTTGAGATTGAATGGGATTTTGTGTGTGGGGGGTTTAATTTAAAGAAAGATCTAAGCCCAAGTCCCATTCTCTGCACTTAAAAGATATAACTGTGTAAAATCCTTCTCTTAGATATAAATATTTTAGTTTGTTTTTATTTAAAACATTATACTATTTTACTTCTATGGTGGTGGGACTTTGCTACTAATACAAGGATGAAAAAATATTTCAGAGGCATTCCACTGGGTTTAGAGTCTGTCACAAGAGTGCCATATTCTAGCTACTGTATTTATTTACTTTATCCTGCAATGTGTAAGCGGCTCAAGTACCTTGTGCTACAGTTTTGGGGTTTTTTTGTATCCTGAGGTTTTTTTTTTTTGCACAGGATGTGACCGCTGTCGGATCACTGTTTTTCTTTTCTTTTTCTGTGATTGGAAAGCCTATACTGCAATTTGAAGTAAATGTTTGCTTTTCTTATGTGTGTTGTCTCTTTCTTTTAAAAGAAACTGGCATTTACACCAGATTAGCATGCTTGTTTTGATAAAATTTTAGATACAAACTTTGTTTCATGTCTTGTTCCATATTTACTTTAGCTTATGACTGTTAGATCACTTGAGTGATTAGAAGACACTACTGTTACTGAAATGATTTGTAGTGTATTGAATGAGAAAAAGAATGCACTAATCCTCACTCTGATGGCACAAAACCCCACCCTTCTTTCAAAGAAGCTGGGACTTTTCCTTCCTCTTCCTTATCATAAAAATAAATGTTTTACTGACAGCATAACAAAAATTTAAGCTACAGAATGACTTTTTGTGGCTAGAAAAGCATTATAATAGCTATGTGTCTTGATCTGTTAAAAGTATTTTTAGTACATGATAATGTCTAATACTCTAATATTCACTAATTGGAAATGCTGTTCTTCCTCAAAATAGTCTTGGAGCTGTTGTCACCAGTGTCTTCTCATCAGAGTAGAACTCCTCATCCCTTGAGGAAATGCAAGGAATAATCACCTAGGGAATCTTGAAAAGAGGATGACTAAGATCTCTATGGGGATTTGGAGATGTAATGGTATCTCTTTTGCTTGAAAGCATGTACATATTTTTCATACTGTAACCTGAAAGCGTAGCATTGTTATTGGCTCTGGGCCATGCTGTCACAACAGTCATCCTGTTGGTTTGTGAGGAAATGTTGTAAACAGGCAGTGGGATATTTCCACACTTACTCTTGTGGCCTGCCCCACATGCCGTGCTCAGAATCTGGGGAGTTCATGGAAGACAAGGCAGTTTGGAAAGTGCTGTATTAATTTATCTTCTAAGAGGTTATTTTAATTGTTCTCTTCTTTTTTCCTCTGGAGATTCCCAGACTGGGTCAGGAAGTGGGGCTGTGGGCAGGCCATGAGTGCACCACCAAGTCTGCTTTACATGCAATTCATCCACTGCTCTGGCTGACCCTGGGCCTTCTCAATATGGACGTACGACCTGGACTACCAGTGTGCAGGAGATCTAATTGTGTCAAGGCAAAGACTGCTGCATATGGCTCTTGTCTCTTTCTGCAGGATGCTATGTAAACCACTGAGCTGGTAGGGCCTGAACAAGATGACCTCTTAATGAAATGGTCTTGTCTTCAAGCAAAATTTTATTTCCAGCAGTTCTGCCTTTCAGAAGTTGAACAGATTTGTCAGTCTTCCTCCTGTTGAACTATTACAATCTTTGGCAAATGGGGCTGTAGTTGTTCAGTATTGTTGTAGTGTATTTAGTATTTCAATACAATTGCAGAACACTTATTAATAAAATACTTAGTATTCGTCAGTAAAGACCAATAGTAGAAATTGACAGTGCATGCTGATGAAGAATCTCTCGAACAAACTTGGGTTCGGACAAAGTACAGCAACTCTACCTTTCACATACTAAGTCTTGTTGATATTCTCCATGGGATTTGACTGCTTTGTGCTCTGCACTTGGTCTTGGAGTCCCAGAAGTCTAGCTAAGTACAGAAGAACACCACTTCCAGGCTAAGACAACAAATTGTTACTGCTTAGTCTTTGAACAAATGTTATGAAGTACCCCTTTCCCAGCACAAGTCTCACTTTCTGAATAAGGTATGTCAGTCTGGATACGAAATGAAATTTCAATCTCTTACAAACAATTCACTCTGCCTTTTTGCAGGGTGAACGTCATTGAATGCAATTCACTTTAACTATGCCAAACTAAGTTTTGCTGTGTTTTCCAGGAGAAGATGAAACAATAACAAGTAATTCATCTGGCTCTGTCTTATTATTTATGAAAAATACGTGGACTGAATTCCATTGCAATTTTTTGGCTCCACTTCTGGTCATTACCACCTAACCGCTAGTTTGAGAGGTCTTTCTCCAGAACAATTCTGGGATTTTGCCACAAAAAAATGAGGCATTTAATGTGGAGTAAAAACAGACAGCAACCAAGGAATTTAATTGCTCTTACTAAAGCGTGAAATAGAGAACTCTTAATAAGAACCCTTTATTTTTCTTCTGAAGAAGATTGAGTCCTTATAGGTTTTCAAAAGGGAAAAACTGAAACATTTGATTTAAATTCTGAATAGTAACCCTGGAATCAGTAATTATTTTCTTCTGCATAGAAAGATTGGTGTTTGCAGTGAGGTATTTCATTTTGTTTGCAACAAAGAACAGCTGAATTCTGATTGAGAACACATTTCCAGTTATTGTTAATGATTGAGTTAGAACTGCCAAAGCTATTCTCAAAATGCCATGGGATCATAGCAGCCTTTTTATCCAAAAGTGGAATAGTTGAGTTTATCCCAGTATTCTGACCTATCTAATTTAAGATAACTGCTGGTCAGCGAGTCTCAAGAGTTTATGTTCTCCAGCACTTTTCCAGTATGGGATTCAGAGCAAATTAAGATCTCTCTTCTCACTGTGCTAATAAAGTGGAATCAAAGATTGCCTGTATTTTTATATTTAAGACTTGTTTTCAATGTGACTATTTCTGATGATTAAAAACCATAAGGAACTACAAGCTTGGGAAAATGAAACACATGGGATCATAATGGATCAGAGAATAATTTGGATGATTAAGGATTTAAGTTTTAATTAGTAATCTAGAGCTTTAACCTCTTTCAACTTCAAATACTAAAGTCTCATCTGATAGAAATGTAGACTGCTGAAAATAAAAGTCTATTTAGAAGTGGATTGTAAAGGACTACTAACTTGCTGTATGGTTGAGTGTAGCTGCCACCTGCTGGTAGTTTAGTAAGTAGTTCCTGTACTGGAAGAAATGTTAAATATTACTATCTCAGGCTGTCTGTCACAAATACTTTTCTCATGAGTGTAATAGATGTTATAAATCTATTCTCACTGAATATATTATGGCAGTATCAAGACACAGCTGTATGATATCAGATCCTTCCTGTAAGTCACAAGAACTTTCCTGTGGGCAGCTGTCAGATAGCTGACATAAGTAGGACTGAAAACTGAGCACACAACGATGCATGAATCAAGCTTGAATTCTGGTAAGTAATGAGCAAAATCTTAATGATTAAAGATGGAAATGATTATTTTCCTGAATGTAAGAAAAGTTATACAGATTCTTGAGGAGAAAAACAAGAAATGTAGTAATGAGATTTAACATGGGGAAGGCACTGGAAAACCAAGTTTTGTAAGAAAAGCATTTATGTAAATTGACTAATTTTGCTGGGAAGTTAGCTAATACAAAGCACTAAAATATACTGACGATGCAGAATTTTTTAAAATATAAATTGTTTTTCACTATTATGTTAATAGTAGTAAAGGTTTGTCAAGTAACTTGGTGTACATCAGGGCAAATTAATTTTACTTACAGATGTGTTAATTTTAGTACAGCCTCTAGAGAAAGGAGGTTAACCCCAGTGACAACAGTTTGTTAATGGTGATTGTACACAATTACTCTGAATCAGCAAACCTGCCTAAACTTGCTACCCTGTGATAGCTTTGTGGATGCATGTAAGCATTGAACCCTTACTTCATACTAAAGGGTAGAGGGAGGGAATAGAAGCTAAAGTTCCGCTGCAAGTTCAGTACCTCTAATACTGCAAGCACAACTTAGGCAGCTGTCACTGAGTAAAGCTAGCTCTCCCCAGAAGTACAAATACTCTACCTGTAAAGACTAATTCTACAATATTTTAAACTTGTCAATTTCCATTTTAATGTGGTCCGTAAGACACTAATTACTGTGTTCCTCAAACTCAATGTAAAAATTGCAATTTTTGGAAGTTAGGAGTGTTCAGGGAGATGGAAGGATAGCCAACTAAGCATTCAGGAAAAGAATTCCTCTAAAATAGTCCAGCTCTAAAATGCTGAACAACTTTGCTGTCATTTTCAATGAGACTGATACCTTTTAAGAAAAACAAAACACCACCACAACTTTTACACAGCACCTCTTTTATAAGAATGTTAGTTACAAAAAAAGTACATTAAAAAAATTCCCTGAAGCAAGAACTGCTGATAAAGATCAAATGAGGAATTTGTGTGAAGACAGCTGATGGTCACATATTTTAATGTAACTTCTTCCATGTGCATGGCATTAGAAGTTATTCCAGGAATGATGTTTTCAGTCATCCACTCCAAGTGACGCAAACCTATTAGCATTGCATAAATGCTGTGTTTCTGGTACCGCACACCTGATGGCCTTTTTTTTCTTATTAGATGCTTTCTTCTTTTTGCAGGACTCTGATCTGGTCTGGGTCATCTTCTGAAAGAAGTCTGGAGATACAGTTGACTCCACCGTATTTAACAAAACCTGATAAAGCTGAGTCATTTTTGGAGATAAACTAAACAGATTTTCCACTGAAGGTGTCGATTTAAGCTCTTGATACAGTCTGTGCACAAGGGTCCCACTGTAAAGCCTGCTCAAAGGAAGGAGAGAATCCTCATTTAGAATAACACCTCAGTAGGACAGGTAGAAACACATTGCTTAATGAAATACAAATCTTAACTACAAACAGGATCCCACAGTGGACTCCTAAAGGATACCTATTCTACTCAGGATTTTTCTCCGTATGAGGGGAGTTCAAATGTAGTAAAATTGGCCAAAGGAGTTTGACATAGAATATAAAACATGGGCACACAGCCCGTCAGGGGCTTGTAGGGAAAGCAGATCTCTGAAACATCCTTACCTACTTAGGTCTGGCTCAGAGAGAGGAGTGCAAAGCAGCTGGTTGAGATACAATCCCATCTGAAGACAGCACTGCCACTGGCAGAAACTGTGTGCAGCATCTAAATCAAAGTCTTTATTTTGCAATTTCTTTTCCTTCCATTTTAGAAATTCGTTATATGCGATACTGTCATCTTCAGCACGGAGAACTGTGGTATCTAGGTTATAAATAAGAAATGACATGCGGATAAATGTTCTGATGTGAACCGGATGAAAGGTATCTGCAATGTTCTTCGATGGTCCTCAAACCTCCAAGTTCCATTTCAAGAAGCATTAGTAATGTTTTCAAATGTCTCAAACAGACCTTAAGGCATAAAGTTGAATAAAAATTCAAGTATGAATATCTGTGAGAATCTGAAATTGTAAAATCAGGAATTCTATTTGTTAGGTAATTTCTATGCTGTTCTGTGAGTGGATCAATTCCAAACAAGATTTCCATCTCACTCCCACTTGGGAAGCAAGGGGCAATCATGTCAGTCCAGTTTCTATAAACTAGAATGTAAAGAAACCATATAACCCTAGCAGGTGTAATCTTTGCCATCAAATGAAGGATTCCCAGAGGAAATGCCACCATAACTCTAATAGGCATAAATATTACTGAAATAATTTGTGTGATAACTTAGTACTTTGAAATTCAGTTCTCTCAATGCACAAGTAGATAAAGGGTGCATGAGCAACTCAGCATTTTTAAGTACGGATTATTTTAGAAAAAAATAATGAGAAATAAAGTATCTATTGGAATGCATCAATAGTAGTTATTCTCTTTTGATGCATGAGTACGTTAAGCTTAATTTTTTTGTAACTCTGAATTAATCTTTTAATCCTAAAGAAAGCATTTATAAATGCAAAGTAATGTTCTACAAGATGGCAAAGCACTTTTTTACCTACATAAAATGTTAAATCGATGGCTAGAACTACTTCTCTGCTTTGCATCAACGCAAAGAATGTGACATCTCAGCATATAGCATAAATCAATACCAGTTCATGTGAATTTGGACAACTTACCATAAAGGAAGAAAACTGAATTTTGATACAGATTTTCATAGTAGCTGAATATCTGAAATTGTATTATCTGGAGACATACCTGGCTCATTTGTTATCCTGTGCAGTTCTCCAGATACTATCATTAGAAGTAAAGCCTTCAATTGATGCAGCTTAACTTTAGGTTCTGAACAACGTATCCAGTAACACGTTACAGCAACAGGGAGTTGTAAGTGACTGGGGATAGATTCTAGGAAACTCATTTTCACTCCTAGAGTCTCTAGCAAAAGCATCTGACGACATGACATGGGCACCTGAAAATAAATAAAAAAAAAATGGAGTGGAAAAATAAAGGTAAGACTTTATTTGCTGTGAGCCATTTCCAAAAGGCAAAGTAGCTTGTTTAAACTAGCTAATACTTCATGTTTTCAATAAATTTAAGTTTCACAGATACTCTGAACAGGAAATATTTCTTAAAATACTACTTAAGCTTTAAAAACTACACAGTTAACTGTTAAGTAGAAGGATAAAGGTCATTTTTTACAATTGCCCGGGGTTAGATTTTTAAAAAGTTTGAGTCTTCAAATCAGGTGACTTAATTTAAACTCCCATGTAAAATTTGACTTGCTTGGAAAATCTTGTGACCATAATGCATCATAATTACTTTGGTATAGCAAATATATATATATATATAAAAAACCCTTCATTTTGTGCCTCTTAGAAGTTACACTTGCTTAGACAGATGTAGTGGAGATGTCTGTTCTTGATATGTTGAAAACACACTTAGCTGTATTCACAATGAAATCTTAAGTGTGAAGCTTGCATTTTTTACTTGCAATGTATTAATTCCTAGCATGTTCCCTATTTGTTGTGTTACTTACCTTCTAAAAAGTGGTGTTATAAACTTCATCCATAACTTAATGCATACAGCAGAATTGTAGCAGGCTACTTAATAGTAACTAGAGTGTTTTGTGAACTTTGATTAGGATGCTATTGCCTATTTCTTAGGCAGATATCCCAATAGTAGAACACAAACTGAAACAGGCAAAATTTCAGTTTGTGTTCTACTGAACAGAATAACCCTTCTTCTTCTAACCTTCTGTTGAACTGGTAATTTCCATATATTTAGTGAGGAGTTACTATAATAGCAAAAACTCAAATTCATTAAACAGCATACATACTGAGACCAAATTAAGGTGTCATTAATGTTTCTTAAAATCCAAAATCAGGATTTTTCAAACTCTTAAGTGTTTCATACTGCTCATTTGAAAGACTTTTAACAATAAACCTGTGTAAAATAAACTGTATGTAGGCCTTGGGAACCATAGCTATCTGCAGCATTTCATGGTCATAGTAGCGATAGACTTGGTTCTTATTTGAAATAGCCACCAGCAAATGATTAAAAAAAAAAACAGCACAGCCCACACACAGAGATGTGTTAAAAGTTGATCTGAATGCCAGAATGGATAGAGCATGTGGCATAAATATGCAGTATTAAAAGTCATAGATTGTATTTCCAGATGTTTCAGAAATTACTGCATACCCAACCTGTGTTACATAACTCTGGGAATGGAAGATCACTTTCCATTCACAGCAAGAGTTACACTCTTAATAGTTAGAATTTAAATATATAAAATTGTTAATGGTGACTGGAACTAACCTAGTACAACTTTCCTTTGATTACAAGCTGGTTTCCAGGTGCTGTTCTGTCTGGCAAACAGCAGGTGTCCTCATTAGCAGGACGCATACTTGCATCAGGTAAAATTCCTGGGCAGCTACAAGATTCATACATGAAATAATGGTGATTTTTAGTATAAAAACATGGGTCATATTTTGTTTCAGAACATTGCTCCAAAACATCTACAGCTTGATCAAGTATAAATTAGGTTTTCTAGTGTTAAACTGCACTTTTTAAAGAAATTTCATGAAACTGAGTTCCTTCCTATAATTACAAAGTCAAGTATTAGTGTAAGAGAGTACACAGGATGAAAGAAGGGCTTAGAATGGAAAGTGTAGGTAGTACTACATATGCACACAACCAACTTTTCATATAACTTATGTTGGTACACTTTGGTGGGGGCAGGAAGGGAAGAAGAAAAGGCAATTTATGTAGCTTCTTAAGTATCACAGGCCAAGCTCAGAGCCCTGCAGGTACTTCTGTATTAAGTATTTACTGAGGTGGCTTTTTTCAGGCATTGCATTTAGTGGCCTTTTGGCAAACATGAGTCCCATCTATGTTTTCTCACTCGTGAAACAGTGAACCATGCTCTGTTGTGACAACCATTTACCTCCATTAACTTGTCCAAAGGAAAATGATCATCACAAAAATCTGTGGGGAGGCTTGCTGCTGGAACAAACATTTTTTTAAGTGTCTTTTGGAGTCTGTCAAATTCACATATAACTGGCAGCTCGTTGGTCTGCTTACTTGGAGAGGCAGCTTGAGTATTCTGAGATACTTTCAGAAGCAGTCCATAGATAACTTGTCGAATGGGCAAAGCTGTGCTATGTGCGCTAGGTCTCTGCATGTTCTCCACCTGAACGTGGAGGAAGGTACTTCTTAGTATCAGGGCATCGCTGATGAACGGGGCCAGCTTACCTTTTGCCAAAGCATCGAGTACCCACTGTGGTAAGCCTGCTTTCCTGGCAGCCTCACACTCGTACTTCCCATTCTGAAAAAAGTCCTCAAGATTCACATCAGACGGAGTATAATCCTCCATGGAAGTGCACAGAAGCGCCCTTATTTCTTCTCTCTGGTGTTTCTTAAGGTATTGCAGCACACTGTCGATGGCCTCGGTGGGCCGGGCGAACTGTGCCAGCCAGTTCAGAAGCCCCTGAAGTCGGAAGTGCTTCCCCCCTTTCCCCGCCGCGCATCCCCTCGGAAATCGCACTTTGCTGAAGAACACCTCGAGAGCCGCCAGATCGATGTAGTCGTTGCCGTTCATGACGGCGAAGAGAGGGAGCAGGCTCTTGTTCAGGGGACCGAAGTGCCTGCAGAACTTCTCCGCCGAGAAGCAGCGAGCGGGCACGTAGCAGCCCCGCTCCCCCTCTCCCGCGCAGACGCTCTGCCACTGGAAGTGGCTCAGGGGGCAGTAACCGGCCGCCAGGTCGAAGACGCAGAAGTCGCTATCGAGGGAAAGGACGGGGCAGCCCCAGCAGTTGGCCAGGCCGGCGATTTCCCGGTCGGCCTCGGCGAAACACTGCACGAAGGGGACGCCCAGCCGGCCCAGGGCCTGCACGAAGGCCTCACGGGTCAGCAGCGGCACCAAGCAGCCGCCGTCCCCCCGGGAGAGGCCGTGAGCCGCCCGCAACCGTTCGGAGGCTCGGCCCCGCAAGGTGGGCAGCTTCCTGTCGTCGGCGCCGCGCCCGCCGTCCAGCACCACGAAGGGGGAGACGCGGCAGGCCCGCAGGCTGCCGAAAAACTCGCCCACGGCCGCCGCGAAGGCGCCGTAATCGCCGCCGTGGCGGAAGTCGGCGGTGGAGGCGAAGCACAGCCGGTGGTAGAGGCTGCTCCCGTCGATGACCAGCTTGGTGTCCCTCACCCGCAGCTCGGTGAAGAACGCCCCGCGCTCCTCCACGAACCCCGTCAGACCCTGCACGCCCATGGCGGCGGCCACCGCCCCCGCCTTCCCCCGGCAACGGCGCCACCGTTCCGCCGGAAGCGGAACCAGAGCGACAGGGCGGAGTCCTCCAATCAGAGCTCCGCTTTCCTCTTACCCCGCCTACTGGCTCCCGGTGCGCGGCCGCGGCGTCTCCTAGCGACGGGAGCCGCCGAGACGGGCCTGGCGCCGCGCAGCCCGGTTTGGCTCCCGAGGCCGGGCGAGGTAGGAGGCTGTGGAAGAACCGGTCGCTTCCTCTTTTTACCCCGGGCTGGCAGCGCCCTGCCTCGGGCCATCCCGAGGGGGGAGCCAGGAGTGGATCCTGAGGGCCGGGTAGTCCTCGCCATCGGGCAGCCCTGGCAGCCCGGGGGCTCTGGAGGGGCAGAGACCCGGTGGGCAGGTCGCGTACCTGCCGGCGAGCCCAAAGGGGTCCCGGGGGGCACCGTCATTCCCTGGAGGGGCGAGGAAGGGGACCCGGCTGGAGACAGGCCGCTCTCGCCCCTCTGTGTGAGGGGCAGTGGGGCGGGGAAGGGAAGCAGGGGCGCTTCATACCCATGCGTGTGTGTGCCCCAGGCCCTCGTAGCGTGGATTTTGAGTCTTGCACGGTGTGTTAACAGGGTAATAACAGCCCTGAGGTTATCCTGGGGGTTCTCAGCTTCCTCAATGTGCGTCAGGGAGATATTAATTAGCCTCTTTGATAGTCAAATAACATTTGACCTTGTTTTACCATCACCTGCAAGCTCCACTATTAATAAAATCTTTCTTAGTTATCTTCTTTCTGGGAGCAGTAAAAAGCTGTGCCAGCTGAGATGATGTTACTTTAGACTTGACTAGGTTTATAAAGATGTTGCAGAAAATAACAGTAGAGCTAGTGTTCAGGAATTATTTTTTTAAAGGAAGGAAAAAACCCACTATACCTGATTTTTTTTATTTTATTTTCAGAAAGTTTAAAGGAGCAGTCCAGTGAAGTCATTGGCAGGAAAAAATTCAAGGTGGTAAATACTGAGGATATTTGGAGTTTAAATATCAAAACTCTGGAATTTGTACTGCAAGGGGTGGGAGGTGGCAAATGTTGTTGTAGCACAGGAATTCTTAAGAAATAAAAAGAAAAACTGATGGAGTTGGAAAATGACCTTGATTGGCAAAGAAGGGTTTATCTTGGAGGCAGAAAGTGTAAGAGTGTGTTAGCATGTTTCTTTAAAACCTGAAGATTGCATAAAAGAAATTAAAACCAGTATCTTATATAAGAAAAGGAAGGTTGGGCAAGATGTGAATATGCTGTGCACCTAGCATGTGCGGGTGGAACTATGAAACCCTAAACAACAACTTTGCTTTAGCTTACAACAAAAAGGAGGAAGGAGACTTGACTCTAGACAAGGAAGAAGAAAAAGTAAAAAAATGATCCAGAGAATGTAATTGCATTAGTTTGGCATCAGCAGTGTGCCAGGCTCTGGAATGGGGCGGAGTGAGGGAGAAAGTTAAGAACATAAACTGTTACCAGAGTGTTACTGGAGAGGCGGATAGAGTGTACTGGGATTTTTGAGGAAAAGGGAGCTGGAGAGTTAATTTCTTTGAGTTATGTCTGGTTGTTCTGAACAACTAAAAGCAATTGATATACTGCTGCTTGGGAAGTACCTGCTCAGTGGGAGAAGATGGAGACTGGTAAAAAAATACAAAGAAGGTTGGGCTATTGGTTTGAGTGAGGGTGCCGGTTTGTATACTTCTCAAAGAACCACTCAGTCTTATGGTTGAGCCAGTCTCTAGAGTCCATTGACTCTTACAGGGTACTAATTCAAACGCAGTGACTCAGCAGTCCGTCTTTCTGTGCTGTTAAAATGTTCCTGTGGCACCACAATGACAATCATTGACTCCTGACTTATAACACTATTCGGCAGTAGATATCAAAGCATTTCACAAAGTTATATGAGAGTTATTACTGTTGGTATATATAGAGGAAAATTGAAGCATAGAGAGTAGAAGGTGAGAGGCATGCTTGGAAATAAAGCACAACAATTAGCTACTTGATCTCAAGTGTGGTATAGTTGTGTAAAGGATTGTGAAATATTTCTGGGGCACAAGTAGTTATGAAAATTTGATGGTGAGCAGTGACTTTTCTCCAGAAAAAAGGAATAGGTAGCTCGGCAGTTTTTATAAGTGTAGTTATTTCTAAAGGTTCCATCTTTCAAAGCTATGCTATTTGGAATTTATGAAGGCATCCATAAACCAGGCACTTCCTGGCAGAATAGAATAGTAGATGAAAAATATGTAAACTTTCCAGAACTGGCAATGTCATATTTTATGGAGTTCATTTTCCTGTCCTCCCCTACCCCACACCTCAACATGATCCATTTATTCTTCTTCAGACAGACTTGGAGTTACAGAAGAAGTAATTTTCTAGCTGACATTATTTGCTTGGCATTTGCATTTTAAAATTTTTGTCACTGTTGCTATCTGAAAGAGAATACAGGAACAGAATCTCAGGAATGCTTTTGTTTAAAAAACATACATGATTTGTGTCATTGTTAAGGTGGCTTGTAGTAATTAAAATTTGGCTGTGTTTCATAATATAGTGATACTGCAATGTCAGGCTCTTTGGGACAGTGTGACAGCAGCTCAGCGGATGGTATTGAATTAGGTTCTTTTGCACTCACACACAGAGTTATTGTAAGATACAGATTTATAATCTTCATTTAGGCTCCACATTTGTTAGGAAGTGAAGAGAGTGACTTGGAACCAGCAGTTATACAGCTTTTAAAATGAAGGAATCTCTTTTTTCTCTTCCTAAACAACAAAGATTCCCATTTTCATGTGTTTGTATTGATGTTAAAATGCTGTGGTGAGCAAACCCAGTGTGGGCACACTGCACTGCGGCAGGCAGTGCTGATAGATAGTAATATCCATTGTACTGATTGTATGATCTTGGGACATATTTATTTGCTCCAAAGGATCCTCAAGCAGAAATAATGCAGGTAGCATTATATAAAGGCAAGGTAATGAAAGCAGTATTGTTTTATTATGTGCAGTGAAACACCTACCCTTTATCTTTGAGAATGAGGAAGGCTGAGTAAACAAAGTTATTCTAAACTCATATTCAGTTACTGAAAGGCATAGAAACACTAGAGGTATGCCTTTGCAGGCAATTGTTTGAAAGGTCGGTCAAGAAAGACTTATTACAGCGAAGGAGAAATGAAGAACTTCCGGAAGAATTAGATTTTGTTGGAAGCCATGTAGACTTGTGGGTGGCCGTGAAGCTGTAATTTCCAGAAGATACCAGTGAATCATCCAGAAGCTGTGAGGTCAGCACCGAAATAGATGGTGGAATCTAAGGGGCAAATGAAAGAGCAGAGAAAACAGCATTGTAGTTACTTATGGGAGTGAACTCAAAGTATGTGTGGAGTACTGATGCTTCAGTATATACAAAAATCATGAAACTGTATCCTGAAACACAGATGGTTTTGGTGTTGGGTACCGTGGTGGTATAAAGACAGATGTTGAGGAAGAGTGCCATATCTAGGGGAACTGTCAGGTGAGATATGGGTGTAGCTGTCCTTGCAAAAAGCGCTTGAACTTTTAAATTAATGTATAAGCACCTAGATTTCATTTTCCCTGTGTTATCAGTTCAGTGAATTAATTTGAGGTTGATTTAGAGGAAGGCTAACTATGTCACATCTACATTATCTGGAGTTTCATTATGGAGTCTGCTGCCTACAGCTTACGAACTAGTGATTCCCCTTATTTTGGATTTTGCTGCAAGCTGAGCACTATAAGCACTATAGCACTAGCACTAAGAATTAAATGAAAATTTCAGTAAAAATAATACCTTGATGAATATTTTTTTTTTCTGTTTCAAGTGTTTCCTGTGAACATCCATGGAAGAGTAAAGGGATTCGAAAGCTGCACTCTAGAGAAATTTGTGTAGTTTCTGTTACACAGAGCAATGTTGAAATTTCAAGAAACTGCTAAGCATGTCACTGTTGCCAGATTTAATTCTGCTTCCTCAGATGCTATGATTGCAAGAAGATACACTATTCAGAGGAAACTTGGCAATGGAAGCTTTGGAAGTGTATATCTGGTTTCTGACAGAAAAGCAAAACAAGGAGAAGAATTGTAAGTAAACCATTCACATACATTAAATAAAAATGTTTGGAACATATTTCTTGCATTGTAGATGTTTTCTTTATATTTGTGTCTCATCTCTCAGTTTGGTGTTATGTTGCAGCCTTAGCTGTTTAACTTTAGTGAGGACATAAAATAGAGGCAGACTTTGTGCTGACTCAGCATTCCAGCCGAACCTGGTTTTGTTTAAAATAGTTTATCGCATATGTCTATCTTGTTGTGCTTTTATCTAAGTCCTTTTTAATTTACTTGTGCAAGACAGAGTGGAGGTAGATAGAAAATCTCAGACCCTCGTCTCCATAGTGATGTACGCCTCTGAAGCTTTATATCAAATAATAAAACCAGTAAAAATATATGTAATTTACCTATTCCCTAGTGTCATACCTTGGGCAAGTTGTTACTGTAAGATATATGCTGTGGAAAAGACCCTTGTATTTACTCAGAACAGAGGTAAATTTTATCATTGTCCTGGCAAGAAGAAGGACAAAGGTATGTGCCAGGTTTCACAAATTTGCTGTTCTTCTTTGTAACAAAATTGTGTGTTAAAGGCTTTCTAATTTATAAGCTGTCATTTCATAATTAGGTCAATATATAATATATGAGTGTATAATATAATTTTATAGTTTATTTTTAAGTTCTTTGTATTTAATAAATAAACTAAGTTCTTGAAATTCTTTCTTCATAAAACTTACAGAAGTACTGGGCATTTGCCTTCCATCCCATGCTTATCCATCTTCATGAACATGATGTTTTTGTTTTAAAAAACAGAAAAAAAAACAGGAAAAAGAGAATCCTTAGTCTAATCAGGTCCAGCTACTGCAATATCTAGCTCTACAATGTTTTGTTAAGTTTAAATGCACGTTAAAGCACAGATCCTTTAAAGGGAGCATGAAAATGTCAGAATTTCTCAATGTATTTTAATGGACTTCCCTCTTCATTTCTGATGATTTCTTATTTATGGACTGTGGGTAAGTTTTCTGATAACACTTAATTGGATGCTTTCGGGAATCGATTCTGTGTCATTATAAGGACTCAGATTGTTGGAGAGATCTCAAAAGAAACTGAATTGTCTTGATGTCCTATGTTTTTATAATTGAGTTGTCTGAATGAAACCTGAGAAGGAGTAGTTATAGAAATTCCAGTAAACACGTTTCCATTTGCAGTATACCTAAATGATAGCACTGTTTGGTTTTTTTTTTTCTCAATTGCCAACCAATCTTGATTTTTTAATTTTTTTTTTTTTAAACCTGCCTGAATTTGGACAGATCTCATCACTCTGGTTGATTAAACCCTTTAGATTTCTGAATCCACAAAGACAAAATAACATTTCCAGAGTCCTGACATTTCTGTATGTGAGTTTCAAGTTGGATGCCTGGGTAATGTATTACTGACTGGACTTCCTATTGTGTACAACTGTGTTTGTCTATCACTTTGATACTTACACCAAGTGAGATTTAAATGTGAAGATTTTTGGTTTAATCCAATAAAATTTGTGAGACTTTTTGTTTAAAGTGTGAAACATCTTATCAATGTGCTTTTCGGCCAGAAATACAGTCTTCCTTTAAATATGGGTGTCCTCACTGATGGACACATCAATCAGCAATTATATGATAAAGGGCCTTTTCTGATTAATTTGTGCCTCACTTTTGCTGTTTATGACAATGCATTCTTGGCAATATTGCTTTAATAAATGTGCAGCTAAGACATAATTCTTTCACATGTTTTCCTTCTACATCAGTTTACAGCTTCACAGAGGCTGAGTATCAAATAATATTTTTTTTTGTTTGTTTTATCAGTCTTTTTTTGTGGTTGCAACAATACTTAACAAGCCAAAGTGCTAATGTAGTACTGTAGTTCATCCTTTCATCACTAGAGGGTACTCGTGTATCACAGTTATTCTTCATTCCTTCTGACCCTCAAATGTCGCTGAGAGAGTGGATTCCCCCGACTTTCTTTCAATCACTTTCATACTAATAGGTGACAAACACAGTGGCCTGGGTGAACATGAAAACTCAGGTAGCGTAATGAGATAGAGTGTAGATACTTTCTTCTATTTAAAAATATTGGGGTTTTAAGATGGTAAAATATACTAGAAGTCACATTCTCAACACTACTTTCAAATCAGAAAATAATCTCTTATGGATCTGTACTGGTTACTGCTTCTGTTATATGTTATATACAGCATGAACTCAGACACAGATAGTTTCCTGAAAATTGCTGTAGTCTAAAGCACCGTGAAAGACCATAGGAATAAATAATAAAAATAGAAATTCCCAAGAGGAATAACATTTTGGATATTGGTACAGAAGCTGTCCAGTTGTATCTTGTTCAATATCCCATTAGCGCAATGTCTACAGAATGAGTTAATGAAGAGACTAATAATGGTTGTCATGTAATTTCATGTATGCTCAGCAAAGCTTTTGCATGATTTTAGACATTGTTTTGGGGTATGTGTTGTACTTTGTCACCCCTAAAGGATCTTAGCCGTGGTGAGAGAATTATTATGCACACAGTTGCTTCAGCTAGGAGGAAGAGAGGTTTGATCATTTGGGGTGTGCCTCAAGTGAACAGACTTATTTAACACAAAACTATCCACATAGCTCAGGCAGGCAATGCCAGCTTCATGCTGATCTCCAGTTCTGTGTATGGATGGGATCAGGATTACTGACTTTCTGAGATTGTACTAGATCAGAGACATCCACTGTGATATAGTTGAGTTGCATACTCTATAAATAATGTTGTAAAGTACTAGAAATATAGTAGCTCATGTATATAAGTCCCTCTTCAGTGTTGTATTGTGTGACACATTCCTTGCCTGTTGCTTTAACTTCTTAACTTTTATTTTCTGTAAGTTGTATTTTCTGGTAACTTTTAATGTTTGTGGTCCTGTGTGACTACTATAGTTTTGCCTTCTTTTTTATTAGGTGCCTCTGAAAACCCTTTTCATTTTCATTTTGCCTTTCCACCCTGTCTCAACTAGAAAATTATATACTGCTGTAAAGAGCTGTCAGTTCAGTGATAGCTAAACACCTGGATGCCTAAGCCAGGGAGATCTCGAGTCATACAATACATCAGCTTGGGTCAATGAACTCTGTTATAGAATCATAGAATGGTTAGGGTTGGAAGGGACCTTCAAAGGTCATCTAGTCCAACCCCCCTGCAAGAAGCAGGGACATCCCTGACTAGATCAGGTTGCTCAGAGCCTCATCCAGCCTGGCCTTGAATGTTTCCAGGGATGGGGCATCCACCACCTCTCTCTCTGGGCAACCTGTGCCAGTGTTCTACAACTCTCATTGTAAAAAATTTTTTTCTAATATCTAATCTAAACCTACCTCCTTCTAATTTAAACCCATTATCCCTTGTCCTATCACAACAGGCCCTACTGAACAGCCTGTCCCCATCTTTCCTGTAGGCCCCCTTGAGGTACTGGAAGACCGCTATCAGGTCTCCCCGGAGCCTCCTCTTCTCCAGGCTGAACAGCCCCAACTCTCTCAGCCTGTCCTCATAGGAGAGGTGCTCCAGCCCTCTGATCATCTTCGTGGCCCTCCTCTGGACCCTCTCCAACTGGTCAATGTCCTTCTTATGTTGGGGACTCCAGAACTGGACACAGTACTCCAGGTGGGGTCTCACCAGGGCAGAGTAGAGGGGGAGACTCACCTCCCTCGACCTGCTGGCCACGCTCCTCTTGATGCAGCCCAGAATGCGGTTGGCCTTCTGAGCCACAAGGGCGCATTGCCGGCTCATGTTGAGCCTCTCGTCCACCAGCACTGCTTTCATAGATTCTACTCACATTTAAGTTTCCTGATCAATAGCTTCTCTGCTTGTATTGCTTGTGTTTTATGTTTTTCCAAGGTTATTATTCACTATAGAGAGGGAGAAAACCAAACCAGTGATTAGTATTCTGGAGTGAGATGATGCCACCATGGAGTTATTTCAGACTCACTGTTAAACTTAAGGATCACACTTATCTAATTCTGAGATATCTGCTTTGTGTAAACATGTGATGAATAAACTTTTCTGGGTTTCATGATGATTTTTGAAAAAGAAAAATGCGAGTTCTTTGGTTTAGATTTATGACTAGGGAAGGTGACTTTTGACTTCCATGTTCGAGTAGAAAGTTATGCCATCTGCTGTACATCTTCTTCAAGAGCTTTTGATCCTGTTAGATGATTCTCACCAAGTATGACGGAGGGTTTAACATCTCAAAGATAGAAGTTCCTGCAACTTATGTGAAAAGAGACAGCACAGTAGAGAACAAAATGAATGCCCTTGTAAAGAGAAAGGCCAGAACCTGGGAGACTCTTCACTAGCAGAGATTTCTCATGTGCTAGACAATCCACACAGCAGAGACATCATCAATTTCCCCCAGTTTTGAAAGAAACTATGGTTAGAATTTATACAATCGTAAACCCTAAAGTCAGTTAAACATAAGAGTCATGTTTGTACAAAAGCAAGCTTCTTAGTTCCAGTTTATGCAGAATGGCTTGGTTTGCATATTATTTGATATTTTCCCTGTTAGATATTTACAAATCTTCTGGTTTTGAGCCAGGGACTGTACATTCACTAAAACCGAGATTGAATTACTTAATGTTGACACTGTCTTTCCATTCTAGTGGTCTCTAAAATGAGGTTTGGCAAATCTTTACATCAAATTGCAAACTGATTTAGCTAATAGGTAACTAGAGTCCAAATATGGATTGGAAGCTGCTAATATTTGATGAGGTTTTTAATCTTTTCCAGGGTTTGAACTGAATTTAGGTATGTTAGATGGGGATGCATATCTCTAGTTGCCCATTAGTGGAGTTTCACGAATTTTTGGAGGATCTGGATTTAACTCTTTTAAGAAGAAAAAATGATAGCTTTAATTTGGCTAAAAAAATACTTCTTTTACTTTTTTGTTCATTTTCCTCTTTTTCTTTTGTAAAGTTGCACCAGTAAAGAAGTTGTACTTGAGTGTTCTTTTAATTTACATGTATATAATTTAATGTTACTAGCAAAGGACAAACTGTGCTACTCAGTCACTTTTCTAGACCCATGTATGCCCACTATGCAATACTGTCTGTTAAGAAGGAGACTTTGCATGCATTTAGCACCTTTTCCATTTTGAGACTTGAAAGTACTTTTCAGAGCTGTGAAGTATTTTTATCCAGTTTGCAAATGGACAATAAACAGGGAAGTTAAACAGTTTGCCTGTGTTCGTGTAGTGAGGCTGTGGTATGCCAGGAGAATAACTGAACCACTACTTGAGAAATCATTCCTTGATATCTCAATTTTGCTAAACTTAGCAGAACCGTTAGTTGCACTGTAGATGCTCAATCCTCATGTGAGCCTCATGTCATGGGGGCCAATTCTATGGTTTGGAAACAAGCTGTTCTGTGCATGGTGGGAAGGAAGCCTAGTTTCCTGGAGACTTGCACCCCCTGTCCCCTTATCCTACCACAAGAAGCTCTGCTTTTGTACTTTATGACAACATTCCTTTTTCTGAAATGTCCCCCATTTTCTTTTACTTCCTGTAATTGTAGCTGTAGCTTCTCCCTTCCTGCTTGTATCCCTCCAATATTTGTATTTTCCTTCTGTATTCCCTAGTTAGTGGTTGCAAAAAAGATAGGTCAAGCCATGGTGCTCCCTGAGCACATGCACAGGTAAATGTTTGGTATACGTACACTTGGCCATTTGGTAGCTCAAATAATGTGTAACTTTTCATATCCAGGGGTCACTAAGGCTCTTGCACTTCCTACTTAGTTGATTAAATAAGGTTGTCTTAAGATCCTTGAAATTGCTACTCTTCCAACAGATTTCGTTGAAACTGAATGGTAATGGTAACTTCCTGAGATTGCTAGACAGGTAATTTTTTTTCTGTGAGAGACAAGACTACTAAACTTAGGACAGTTGGAAAAATTGGAAATGCTGGGACACAATTAAACCATTAATTCTTCTGTAACTTTCTGGTTTACTTAATCTTTAATATCTACCTTCATTTCTTTGCTAATATGCAAATGCTTTAAAGCTTATTAGGTCTTACTTGATAGGAAATTCAAGTCACACGTATATGTGTGAATACAATGCCAATTTCATTGTCAAAGTTACAAGTGAAACTTATTTAGCAGCTCAGTAGTTATCAAGCCAGTACTGTCTTATAAAACTCTGCCATCTCAATGATCTGCTCAAATACAGTCTCTAATGATGAAGAGAAGGAAGGCATTCCAATATTGTGTCTAGAGAAGAGTTTATATGAATTTGTGTAAATGAATTGTCACTATAGCTTTTAGTTTACTGGTACATTCAGAGAAAATTTATTTTAATTCACAAATCACCTTCAAAATGCAGGACGTCTGCAGGTGTTTAGTTTATTTTTTTTACCTGAATTCTTGACTCGCATGTGATTTTGCAAATGTCTGTCTCAGTTTTTGAGGAATTTGCTTTTGTTTCTGGACATCATGGACCTAGACCTACCCAAAATAATTAGATAACTTGGTTTGTATAAAGGAAGTAGGAGGATTGTACCAGCATTTTTACATCAAACAGTAATATGCCTGCAGTCACTTCAATCCCAGTCCCCATGAGTAGTTTATCAGTTAATTATAACAGGTAATTATGGTTAAAGACAAAGTCTTTTAAAGTAGAGATATACATTCAGGAGCAGTCTGGAAGGGTAGTGCTATCACTTATAGATAATGAATATCCTAATCAATTGTGCCAAGTGAAGCTCTGGGTTAAGTTTCACTAATTCATAACCATGCATGGGCAAGCAGCTGAAGTACACAGTAGGCAGTAGGGACTTTGAGTTCATAAATATTCACGAGGTGCTTATAGGTCCCCGTGGTGGAAAGCGCACGCTGAGAAGTGCCAAACTCCCTGGACTGCTCCTGTGTGTGGTAATTGTGGGGTGTCAGCTCAATTTCTGCGTCTGACTTGCCTTATACCATTAATCCAGACTCATGCTATGATTCCGTGGAAACTGTGCACTTAGCTGAATAATTTATCACATGACTTTCAATTATTTATGACTTCTTATAACAAATGAAATAAAATCTAAAGGTGGAAGAGTTTTGTAACTTATGAATATCCGAGCGACAGTCAGCAGATTACTGTGTTGTTAAATCCCTGTGTTTGCTGCCTGTTTACTTCTCTGAAGGTATTCCAATTCATTTGATGCTGGATTGATTAAAACAGTAACAGATTACTCCCTGCCAGTTGTCGTGTGCATGTTCATCTAATTGTGCTCTTTTCTTTTGTTATTCTCCCTCATTTAATAATAAAAACTAGAAATTAAAATTAGAATCCATCAGATCATTTTAGATTTGTGAACAGACATTCATGATCTCCTTGGGAATGGAATAAAGGTGGATTTTCTATAGGACCTTTCTGATTGCTGCTTATTTTAAGTAAGCTTTTCTTAGTGAACCATCTTTTGCTGGGTTCAGTCAAGGGTGCCTCTGCTTCTTCACCTAAGGCTCAGGCTACTGCGTGTCAACTGAGCTGCCATTGCTGCTAAGGCGTACAGATATTCTTGGCCCCAGATTAGAGGTAATAAGAGCATTGACAGAGGGGTCTTACTGATTTTGCTAGAGCAGCTACAGAAGTTAGCCTTCATGAGCTTTTCACTCCAGTGGTTGAGCATGACTTTCACATTCTGTGAACAATGCTACGGGAGGCGAGACCTAGCTAAGTAAGTGTCAAAGTCCTTGCTGAAACCTCTGTAACGGTGCCCTACTGTAAGAGCGTACCTGCAAATGGAAGTTGCCAGAGAGTGAAACTGTAAATGTTTTAATTCCATTTTGGTAGACAGCTGCAGCTACAATTGTTTCAGATAATTTCTAGTGCAGGCCAATACTGGTTCACAGTCCAGTTTGATAACACTGGGCTCATTCAAAGAAGTTCTCGCTGGAGACTGTGCGGAGGATGCTTTAGTCCCAACCTCCTGCATCCCTGTCAGTACCCAGCTTTTCCTGCAGCCCAGCACAGCACTGTAGGGCTCCTCACCAGCCTTTGGCACGTGGAGTTAAGGAGCTACAGACCTACCTTGCAGTGAGAATGTGACACTGCCAAAGTACAACCCAGGTACAGAAGACAGGCGCTACCGTTAGAGCCTGCTGCAGCTCTGCATTCCTCTCTCCAGTAAAACTACGCTTAGACACAGCTACCACAAAGCTATGGAAAGAGACGCACGCATATCTTTGCAGAGGGATGCTCTGCTAAAATTGGTAGAATAATGGAATTGATGATTATAGCACACATCAGTGCAAGAAATGGACCATCTCACACTGGAGCAATTTGTTTAGAGCTCAGTGTAAGAAAGTTTGGAAAGTCCCTGTGCTGAATAAGTCTCTAGTGAGGGCTGCAGGGTAGCAGCAGAGAGCACCGATGTGAGATTTTATAGTGCCCGTGCTGGGGATGCATTTGGCAATTTAAAGCTACAGCCATGCTGCAGGCCTTTGCATAAGCCATTCCTTTGTTAAAGTTTCTAGTTCCCCCATTCTCAAAAAATGTAAAACCTGATATTCTGTGTGTTATTTCAAATGAAACTGTGAGTACTTGGACCTTTCATTCAGCTGGTGTAACACAGGTGCCTGCGAAAATGCTCTGCAGCCATGTTTGATACAACTTTTACATCTGCTCAGTCATGTTTTTGAGCTTTGGTGGTATTGTTGTTGCCATTTCTTTTTATTTCTTCTTTTCTTTTTTTTTCCACCCTTGTCCTTTAGTATACCTTACTTTGACTAGCCTACTTTTTCGTTTTCAATGGGATTTGTTCAGTTAACTGGAGTCTATTCTAACTAGGTCTTTAATTTATGCGAGTGGTAGGCAGAATTCATTAAAGAAAATATTTCTTGAGTTTACTTTAAATCTCATCCCCCACAGAGCTGGGCTCCTGGGAACTCAGTGCTGCAGCATCCACCACGTTGTGATCTTGTGTGCAGGCAGTGAGTGGTGCTGATGGTTAAGTTCATCGTTTTTCAAAATGTTTACAAGCATTATTTTCAACATTGAATGGAGAATTGTCTGTAAGGCATTGTTGGTAAATTACTGCTTCTTTGAGGTGCATGGCAGAGACAGAATTTAATGATTTTGTCATTAAGCATATGCCTTGAGATCACTTCTGTCTCATGCATTTTGTTAAAACTGATGTTTACTTTTTATGCATTTGTAAGCTAGCTTTAGTAAGAAAACAGAGGGGTACAGCATTATTACTTTAGATCAAACTGTGACCACCTACCTCAAAGATACAGTATGCTTTTGCAATATTTGAACATGCCTGTTGTATCTTGTGGCAGCTTACCCTTGTTGGGAAGGTGTTTTCTCTTAAGTTTGCGTGAAGGATATAATGGGTTTTCTAAGCAGAACGAGCCTTCTGGCTCTTTCTTGCATTCAGTAAATTGTAATGAGAAAACTGCTGCAGTGAGTGGAATAAATTCTGGATTTACTGAACAGTCAGTATATTTTTCCTTCTTTTTTTTCATTTTTCTTTTTTTTTTTTTGTGCTTATATGACACATTTACTAATTATGTACTTATATGCTTATATGACACATTTACTAATGTAAATGTAATTCCTAGTTCACTGTTTCTCTTACATGCATGGTGTGCCCTTCATGTGTTCTAAAATAACTTTTCAGTGTTGCTGAGTAGTTGCTTTATTTTTGAATTGCCCATATTTCACTGATTTCTAAGACCATGGTATCATACTCAGGAGGGCTAGAAAGTATTAAAAGATTTTTATCTAACAATAGATGTTATGCACAATTAATTTTCTCAGCATTCTTGATTCCCTTTGCCTTTGATTGTAGACTATTTAGTAATATGCTTTTGTAAAGCTATAAACTGTCCTTTTATCTCTTTCTTCCCCTTCACCCCCTTTTTGTACCACAGATAATTCCATGCATAGCAGAAATAAACATTGAAGGAGATGCCTGCTGGAAAGAGGCGTGTAGGAAGAGTGAGTTTTCTCATTAAAGTTGCAGCAATTAGTATTTAAATTACTTATGGGAATTAGTTCCACTGAAGGGACAATACTGTTGGCATAAATATCCTTGCAACATTGAAAGGAACATAATTCTGCTTACAAATATATTTACATTCAGGAAAGAACCAATTAATTTTTACATGAGGAAATGTTTTAGTTGAATTTCTATGGAAAGGATTCTTATAGTGATGAGTAGTGTCTCTGGTTTCTCTTCACAGCTTCCTATTCTTCAAAATTGTTTGTTTTCTGTAAACTGATTCATATAGATCAGGTGCTATGAGGGTCTTTCTTCAACATTTCTAATTGAAACTAATTCCTGTACAAGCACAATTCTTTTTGGCAGATGCTGTAGCCCAAGGCTGCAAGTTGAAGAAATGTAATATGGCAATTGTGAGGTGTTTAATCATATTATAATGCTTGAAAACAAAATGCTGCATCCAAGCTTTGAGTTCTCTAACAGTACCTCCTTTTTTTTCTGAAAGGAACATTAATTAGCAGAGAGCAGTTAATAGTTAAATGTATCCAGTATGTGTAATGAAATTACAATGGAGAAATGCCTGGTTTAGATGATTTGATGTTTGATGAAATTATGTCTTCAAAGATACAGAGAATAAACAAATTATTTAGTCCTTGACACATTTCTCTCTCAAATTCTATTTTGCTTAGTGGCGGCATGACATTTAATTACCTTCTTAAACAAGACTAGACTGTAGAAAAAAGGATGAATGAACAGTAGATGGTGATAATGCAACATGTAGAGATAAAGTATTGCTAAAAAAAAGAAGTACATTTACAGGTATTTAGTCCGTACCCTATAATAATTTTTAATAATTTTCCTGAGTAGATACAAATTTCTTCAGTTCAATCACAATCTATTAGTATTTGATTTAGAGCTGAAATGTATGAATAGGCTATAAATGTAATTACATTTTTTTTTTTCAATTCTGTCGAGGAAAAAAATTATATGTTTCAAAAAAGTGGCTTTAGAGGAAAAGTCTGCATTTATCAATCAATGTCCACTTTTATTTTGTAATTTTAATCAGTGTCGATGACAACCCAAAGTGTCCCAAATAATTATTCAAAATAAATACATGTGAATATCTAAATAAATAATGTTAATGAATACTTTTGTGCAGTAGTAATATGGCTTATTCAATTCTGTGGAGGATAACACAAGTACTCTGCTTTGCTTTATAATTATTAGTTTTTTCCCAACGTTGGCACATATGGTTGACCAAAAATACTTTGAAGTATGCCCCTTTGTATATATGAGATTTGGCTCAGTGCAGAAGAAAACGATATAAGCTGTATTCCTTGAAGCTAAATTATTTCAACAGTGTTCTCTTTCATGATCTTGTCCCAGAAAATATATTCTCATTTCTTCGGGATACTAATTAGGAACTGTTAATTCTCAAATAACCATAAACTGTTTACATCACGAGCTGAACTGTTCAGTGTTCGTGCATATGTTAGGGTATTTGGAAACTAGGCATCTCAAAAAATGTTTGTAAGTGCTATAATTGTGACTTGCTGATGGAAATGAAAAGTGAATCATCCATTTCACTTGTAAATTTATGAGTCTCATCACCATTCAAAGATATTTAAGTGCTGTTAAATTCTTTAAAGTGCTTATTCAGAAAATGAAATTATATGTAATCCATCTACGGATATTACAGTGCTCATATAGCAATTGAATTCTTAGTGGTTAATGCAGGGATTAGTTCTCAATGTTTATGAATGTTCCTAAACAGCATGAATAGGCTATTTTGGAGGACAGGAAAAACAATCCTTGACAATTGTTATGGCTTTCTAATAAATCAGTAGTGTCCATGGGGATGACAGAAGCAGCCCAGCATTTGATTTAAGGAGTTATGCAGCAATACTTAGGATTGAAATGGGTTTATGGCTTGACTGATAGTAATGGCCATGGGAATGAGAAAAGGAACCCAAGATTTTATTTAAGAAGTTATATAGTAATACTTAGGTTTGAAATGCTTGGCTAATGAGTATGTATGTATATGTAAGTAGGGATAGCAAACAGCACTCATTATTTATTTTTCATTGGAAGTGTGGTAATATTCTTGATTTTCCCACAGAAATCAAGTGCTCTTAATTTACTGTGAGTGTTTCTTTCCTTAACTAAAAACAAGTGTTCGTTCTAGGTAGGACTGATTTGTGTATACTGATTTTTTCATTTTATGGTTTCCCCTACTCCTTCTTTCCCTGACAGATGGATGAATATCTTTACATTATTTGAATATGCAGATACTGGTGCTCCAAATATAATTGCTAAAATGTAAAGAGTTATTATTTGAATTTTTGATACTAAGCTGTAAACTGCAGGAAAGCCAGTCACTGATATCTGGCAGAGCAATCTGGTAAGATTATTAATAAAAGAATAGCTGTATGTATGATGTGTAAGAATAAGATGAAAATTACAATGGATCTAGAAGACCAGCCTAAGTGAGGGAAGTAGATTCTGGGCAGTAGGGTGCCATATAAAATCAGTAAAGTATCTTAATTGTAAATAAAAGCTGGATGTGCAAAAGTGCAAATGTCAAAGGTCTGAAAGGAAATGTGAGGAAACAATAATGCCTGACAGCGGGCAAGTTACTTTACATGAGGAGTACCTCATGCGTACAGTGGAATGTCAAATGAAAGGGAATCTATAATATCCAGCTGTGAACTGTACAGAAAGGGCAGTTTAAGTTGGGGACAGTCAGGACTATGTATCAAAAATTAGATTTCAATAATATAATGTTTTCAGTGTGGAAGTTATCAACAGAAATGTAAAATTATGATTTTAGAACTACACTGTGGCTGTTGTGCGAATCTAATCAACTGTGTGATATTCTACAAAGCAACTGACCGTAAGAAGCAGTAGTGATGGGTGACTTCGTCTTGTCTGTATACAGATGGTATCCTGTTACTGAATTTCCCAAACAAACAGTTTTAATACAGTGGAAGCTGTTGTGCAGACAGGACTTGGGCATCAGGGTTGTTGCCTGTTCTTTGTTTTGGTCCCCATTTGTGGTACCATACCTTCTCTGTTTGCCGTTTGATAAACCGAATTTAAGACATCATTAATTAGACAGGCACTCTTTTAATTTTCTTGTTTATGACCAATTTCACATCCGGTTACAGAGCCAGTATGAGGTCATACATTCTTGCAGAATTGTATGGCAGAGTTGCCAGGATAAAGAGGTAGTCCTACAAAGGTCAGAGTGGATAGAAGTACAGTACACAGTTATAAGTTATGCCACAGTTTTCCATATTGAATTCAGGATAACTTGTAAATATAAACTGAAAGGAATGATCAATTCCCAGCTTTGCACGCTAGTTACCTGCCAGTAGCTCTTGCTAATGTCAGGCTGCAATTAGCTGAACGACTGACTGCATGTGTAAAATGAAGTTTCTATTTAAGTAAAACCTTCAAATTTTGATCATTCCTAGAGCACACCCTCTCTGTGGTAGTTTGACCTATTTATTCTTGACATTAAAGGAGTTATATTTCTTTTATTTCATTATCAGCAAGCAAATGTACCTCGTCGATAATTCATGTTGCAGTTTACTCAATAAAGAGTGTGTTTTGAGGAAGACTCTTCTCTTAAGAATTGCATCTGATCCTATAAACCAAATTATATAATAATAAAGTATGTCATCAATGTAAACAAATACCAGATGGGTTGTAAAACATTTACTTTTCGATCAGTGCAAATAGACTGAGATAAAAGCTGCTGTGGCATATTGTCCATCACTAGTAAAGCTCAAAAAGGGATTCCCATTGGCTGTCCGTATCCTGGAGGATTCCACCTTCATATTTTTTTTTCCTCTTGTTTTAAGTTTTGCTTTATTTATCCCCATTTGCTCCATGTTATTGCGCATTCAGACACGGTGTGCTGGCCTGGCTGCGTTTCAAAGCGTGACAGTGCAAGCCGGCAAGGTTTTGCTGATGAAAGCCAGAAGGTGTTCCTGGAGAAATTCTTGAGCCTGCTGAGGCGTGGGCACTGTGGAGGCAGGACACCTTCTGTATTTTGGGAGGATCTCTCATGATATTTTCCCACACCAGGGATATGGCTGCTGTTACCTGTACCACACCCAGCTTCCTCCAGCATGGGTGTAAATAGTGACAGCTTTTATTCTTAAGATGCAAATGCGTCCGCTAGAAGACACTTTCAGTTGTGTTCAGCTCAGGATGAAGTTCAAAGTGTCTTTGTACTACTAAATTGTAAGGCTAGGTGGTTTTTTTTTTTTTCACAGAGTTTAAAATTCAGAGGTTATTTAAGTCAAGATATCTGCTAACCCTTGTGTAACAAAGTTTTCTAGTTGATGTGTGTTCACTGACATTTTGTCTTATCTGCTTATGTGTCTGTATCCTAAATTAAGTGAAATTTGTAATAATGAATAAATTTAAATTAGTACATGTATTTTAGCATTATATCAAAAGGTATAGTTTTAATTATTGCATTTGGAGGACATCCACATTTTAGAGGTTTTCTCTGTTTTCCTGTATGTGCCATCTAAATCTAGTATTTCTTACTTTATCCAAATAGCTTTGGACTCTTAAAATCCTGCTTAATACTTGAGCCCAAGTGGCAGAAAATATAGGGATGAGTTTTATGAGAAAACTTGACTTTTAGATGGACCAGTATACTCCAGATGGAATCTTGACAAAACCTTAACAGGAGAGTCTGTTATTCCCAATGTCCATAATAAAAGTTCACGTCACATGTTTCGAAAGGTTTGTTTAAAATACTTTGTATAGTCTGACTAAATGTTTCTAAATTGTTCAATGCATGCAGATTTTCAGCAGATGATACACAAATGTTATAGCTGACTTATAAGGAGTGATAACGTGCTCTTTATTATAATCTAACCTTAAAATGCAGGTTGAATCATATAAACAAACACTTTGTCTCCTTTGAGGTGTAGACCTGGGTTCTCTTAGTAGAAGGGAAATACTGCCTGTATTGTTTAGCTAAGAAAAAATTTTTTGTTTCTTATGATTGCTAACTTTTTTTTTTTGATACGCAGAAAGACTATCAGCTTATGGATTTATCAGCCTATTTGACATTACCAGGGATGCCAAATTTGAGTTATCTTAGGAGTCCTGTAAATCACAGAAAGTGGCCATTTTAGCTGCCTGTGAAGGTAGAAAATACTTGTGTAAATACTGAAATGAGGTAGAATCAATTTAAGCTTTCTTTGAGTGCTTTATGTGTTGAAAAGTGTAGTTAATTTACATATGTGAAGTTCTGACTGAAGACTTTTAGCTTTATTGTTTTTCTTCTGAAATTATCAGAAAAGAGCCACTTCAGTTCTGGCCACTTGTCCATTTTCTCTGTGAGACTTCTGAGACTCTGACATAACTTCTTTGTCAATACTTAATCAATAAAAAGTTTTTAAAGTATGTATTTTAAGTTTTGAGTGTATTTGCTAAAGTAGATATTAACACCTTTGCAGAAAGTATCCAGTTATCTTTTTCATATTAAATACAGTAAAATCCAATCTTACCTATATGCAGAAACAGTACACGCCGGTGGAATGCAGATATGCTGAATCTTGATTGCATGACAAAAGTTTTCTTTCTAGATGCAAATGACTTCCAGTTCTGGATATGAATTAGCATTGTGTAGCAGAAAATCAGTACCTTATTTACAAAAAGTACATTTTTCTGATTTATTCTTCTGGGAATGAATTTTCATAAGAAAAACACCTGTCTTGTTTTCTGACATCTTATGACAGCATCAAAATCACTGAGTGACTAAGATTACAAGTTATCCCTACACATCAACACATCAGGCTTTTACTGCTGTCTTGGGTATACAAGAAACTTGTATTAAGTGGTTTTTAACAAGAACTCATTCTGTTTGTCAGTTCTGTGACATGATCTATGTGAAGGAAGAAATAATGTCGCCATGTCGACCGAAGATGAGAAGATTGCAGTAGGTATTACTTGTCTGCGTAGTATGAAGCTTGTCTGTAGAGATGCAGACAAATCAAATGGCATGTTTTTTTTCATCACGCTGCCAGATGGGGATTAGGCAAGCTTATGTAAAAATTCATGCATTGTTAGTCAGAAACTGATGTGTGAGATTTAGGAAGAAATTGTCTTATGAATTTTCTTATAACCAATGATGTATTCTTCAGTGGCTGGTAAAGTAGATGGAAATGGCATGCCTGTGTGTGATGTGTGCCTTTTAAAAATATTTTATCAGGAAGATCTCAGCAAAATATGCTTCCTCATAGTGCCCCATGCTAAAGGTTTCTTTTCCAGGACAAGTTGATGGCAAACTCCCCAACTCCAGGTACTGTATAGAGCTAAGTCCGAACAACAATTTCTCCTACGGCATGTTCACATGTTAAAGTTGAAGAATATGAAAAATCTCTTTAATTTTTTTCAGCTTCAGGGGGTCTAGTGCCTCCCAAAACAAATGTTGAACACTAAAATATATAGTTATTTGAAACAGTAGAATTAGGTTTCGGCCACAAATCCAGATTTGCACTTTCCACTTAGGTGTTCAGGTGAAGGGCAGGCTGATCTTTAGAAAAAAAATAGGTGCCCTGATTTTATCACCTGAAAAAAAGTCACAGAAATACTACCCTCTGTATGATTTTTCTCATTCCTGCATGGAGAGACTTTGGCAGAAGCAGCAAAACCAAACTGTTTCTTGCTACTCCTTATTTCATGTATGAATCTTGAGCGTATGCTCTGAGCAGGTTTGAAATCACTTAGATTTTATTTTTTATTTATATTTATTATTATGCATGAATCCATAGCACTGAAAACATGTCATGAAGAAAACAGCGCAGTAGGGAGTTAGTGGGAAAAATACTTCAAAATAGTATTTTTTTTTTAAATGTTGCTTAATTGCTGTGGTGACTAGCATATGTATTTGCATTTTAATGCATCCTCTTTGTTTACCCATATTTGCCTCATCATTTCATGTTGCCAAATACTTGGTTAATGTTGTTATTTTGCATTCAAAGAAGTTATGATGGGTTTTTGAGCATTATGTGATCTTTTATTTTTCTATTTTTATTAATATAAAGAGTTCTTGTTTTCCTCTAGAAAGGTTCTAAAGGAAATATCTGTTGGAGACCTAAAGCCTAATGAAACAGTTGAAGCAAATCTGGAAGCACAGCTACTCTCCAAATTAGACCATCCAGCCATTGTCAAATTTTATGCAAGCTTTGTGGAGCGAGATAGTTTCTGCATTATCACTGAATACTGCGAGGTGAGACTTGTGGGTTACTTTGAAGAAATTTTACAGAATATGTGTATTAAAATACGGTCTTAAAAGAAACCTAGCCCAGTTCTCTTTAACGTTTTCATTTGAATTTTATTCTTATTTCTTACTTGTGGTATCACCTGCTACTTATTAGGCGTATTTCAAATAAGCACCGTTACTTGCTCACTTGACAAACCAGAGAAGAGGAAATTTTAAACACAAGTTAATTTCATTCACTAAAATCCGTATTACAAGATGTAGACACATTACTGGATCTGTGGGTGAACTCCGAAAGGTTTTGCCTCATATGTAAGACTGCTAGGAAGAGAGGGTGAAAATGGGAGTACAGGGGCAGAGTATGACATCTGATGTCAAAGAGCAAGGGAAAACCCGCTTGTTATTTGGAAGTGATTACAAGAAGCTCAATCCTGATCATATGGATGATGAGTTTGGTAGCAGCATTGGCTTTATGAAGTGGAGAATAGTGTCAGTCAAAGACCAGAGTTTATACGAAAAATATTAAAGCAAGATATACTGTAGTATAGCTACCACTTTTTTTTTTTTTACTCCAGCATTTGATTTAAAAACATTTTGATTAAATCTGTCTTAAGATTTTAAAATAAGAATTTATACAGATTTAAGCCAGCTTTTTAAGAGTTTATATAAAACAAGTGCCTACTTTGTATTAAATATAGATGTGCTTTTTTTAAAAGATATAATCTGTTATACATACAGCAATCTTTTTATGGAACTGCAGACTTTTCAGTTGTGCTCTGCTAGACATTTGAAATGTTTTGGGAGCTAATGACTTGGACTACTGGGTTACCTGTCCACCAATCAGGCTGGTATTAACTGATCACATCTTTTTCAAGCATTCAGCTTTGATGTAAATAATTAAAGAAGTACTATTCCTTAGAAGCTTTCTTTGATGCAGTTAAATGCCTATTTAGTTCTGGGATTTTAAAAAAAATTAAATCTGAAATGTTAAATTATGTTATACAATCTGAGTATTTGTTCACATATTGTTTCAACACCTGTGCAGAAGCTCTTTGCATCATTCCCCGAATGTCTGACAGCTGCACTTGATTGAAATTTGGTATTGCCAACTCTTTTGGAAATGCAGAGCTCAAAATCGAAGGATTATTCTAACCGCACAGATATTCCCACACACTAAGATTCATTTTCTCTGTGCTGGTGGTAGAAAGTGGCCCAAAACCAGATTAGTTAAACCTACAGGAATAAATGAGCCTCTTGCAGCAGCATTATAGAGCTAGACTAGTGGCTTCGGTCCACTGCTTTTTTTTCTCCTTTTTTTTTTGTTTTTTTTTTTTTTTTTTTTTTTTTTTTTAATTTAAATTTGAGCAGTTAAAAGCAGAGCCTCAGTCAAAATCTTGAATTTCTTAGGTTAGTTCTAGTTCAACATTATTTAATGCCTGGGTTTGGTACTACTTACAATAGTAGTGGAGCAAGCATCTTTTATGATAGCTGTAAATCTCCTTATGTATTTTCCAGAAGTTAATATAATAATAGTTTTAAGACCCTCTCATTACCAGCTGTAAGTCTAATTTTCTAACAAGATACTGCTAATGGTATTATTCTGGCTTCAGCAGTGTTCTTTATCTCAGAGCCCCTTAGAGGGGCGGTGGGTTCTTAGCCAGAATTCTTGTTTTGGTCCTATAAAATGTAATTTTGTTGTAACAGAGCTTGTTCTTAATAATATTTATCTACTTTCTTAATTTATTATTGTCTAGATTTTGCTACATCAATTACTCTTACGTTACTGACAGCCTACCAGCATCCAGTTCAAACAGATCATAGCCACAACCTCTCTCAACTGATCACAACTACATTACTCTCATTTCAGATAGTGCAGCGCTTCCTTTACCAGCTGATAAAATTTTGACTGTATTAAAATTTTCAAACATTAAATTATCAGAAAGTTAATTTCACAAAAATATCTCCAGAAGTCTCTTTGTCTGCTTCTGTGAAAAATAAATGTAGGTGTCAGAATCTGCCTTTAACTCTGTGTAGCTGTGGAGTTACTGAGGCAAGTACGCACAGTCTGTTGGCCGTGTACTCTTGCCCTGGACCGTCAGCCTTTGTTGGCATAACTGCACTTCAGGGGTTACTGTCTAGGTGTGTGGCCCAGTAGATCACAGAGAGGAGTAATGTGAACAGGAACAGCAGGGCTATAGTTGTTTCTGCATGGGGAGATGGAAATACATCTTTTTGGATCATGGAAATAATCTTCTTGGATCGTGTTACCTGTTTGAACCTGTTACACACTCTAACGTTACTTTAGTTAGAGAGAAACAATACTTCTGAATGCTGATAGCTCCCATTTTCAGAGACTCACTTTAAAGGGCAGTGTTCCAGCAGGAATTTTTTCAGTTTATAGTCTTTAATAAAGGCTCTGTAGAAGAGCGGATTAGATATTACCATTGCCTTCGGACATACTGCGCTGTTAGCCAGCATCCTAAGAAAATTGTTACAGTGGCTGAGGGTGCAACCAAGGAACAAGAACTTTCTGAGAAAATACTCCTTCTTCAGTGTTGGAAGCTTTGTCTCATTCTGCAATAGGAAGATCAGGATCCTCTGAAAATTGAATTTATTAATCCTCTCTCCCGTAATCTTCATGTCCTTCTTGAGTCTTGTTCTGGGGTGCCAGCAAGATGTGTTCTGACCTGTTTCTTCTTGGGTTGCTGACAGTTTGGTCTGAATGAAATGTGTCACTTCAGCTTTGTTTTAGGTGAAGGCAGACCCATGTTTCTGCAGTTTAGTAATATCTAGGACTGGTAATTGCTTAAGTGGGGAACTCATGTCGCTGGTAAACTGTGACTTTGACCATGAAAAAAAAAAACAAAACTGAAGTACAGAGCTGCCTTGCCTTCTCCATGTCTGCCTTTATCCTCCACGCTTCTGTGAAGAAGGGATAAGCAAACTACTGATATGAGATGAATGATGTAAAGTAGGAGAGTAGAGAAGAAACTTCCCATCATTTTCAGGAAGAGCAAGTCACGGAGGGATATTTTATTTGCTCTAGAGAAGTTCCTGTCGGCTGGTACGGTTAATAGCGGTCTAGTCTGATGACTAGGTGGCTGTTCCGCTTTCCCTTGTATGTCAGCCCAGCAAGTGGCCTGCTGGCTCCATCTGCTGGGCCTGATGGTGTGAGTGATGTAGGGCAGCTTGGCTGGACACGCAGGAAAGCCGTAAAAAAGAGAAGCATGCCTAAACCAGAAGGACTCGGTGTGTGTCATCGAGACTGTGAGAAACCAGATGGGAACATCCATCTCCAGAGCATACAAAATGTAAAGAATAATTAAAGGTTTGTTTGTGGTTGCATTAATTATGACTTTTCTAGTTGCTTTAGGACACATAGAACAACTGAAACCAGTTACATTTAGAACAGTAATGGTGTGCAGAAAATGAGACTCTAAAGGTAGTTTATTCGAGGGTGATAATTACAAAGTAGATAAATCTTAAATTATTTTCCAGTTACGGAAACTAAAGCATTGTTTCAAAAGTGGCAGACCATGGAGTAGTTTCAGTTATTGGAAGTGTGCTATCCTGTGCATTTCAGACAAGAACTCAAAGGCTACTGACAGAGTAACACCTGATAGACTTTCAGAACTTTTCCTACAACTGTCTGGTCACCTCTGTGGAAACTCATCTGCCCATTAATGTTTTCTCACCAAAAAAAGCAAGAGAAAAAGTTTACTTGCAAGGCAGCTTGTTATCTGGCATTCTGTCCTGCAGAGATTGCTTTGTCTAAGTAATCACATACCTACAGTTAAAAATGTGATTTTTTTTTTTTTCTGGTGCAGGTGCTCAATGTGTTTAAGAAAGTTCTTGTTGTCAACTGAATTCTCATGAGACATCCTTTAGGGGAAAAGCAGCAAAACAAGAGACTGTGGCTCATGGGTATGGGGGTCCTTTCCCCTGAAAAAAGCCTTACCTGCTGTTATGACACAAGATGTCTCCGTATCTGAGAGCTCTTTGGTGTTCTAAAGCCAGAAAGGAGGAAGTGAGAAGCTGTGGAAAGAATGGCTGACATGAGAACAGATTTTCTTTCCTTTCTCTTTTGTCATGGTTGCACAGATTCCTGTGTGGAATAGCTGGAAGAAAACCTTTAAATAATATCTTTGTGATTCCAAGTTTCTCCATGGCACACATTGTATTCTGTAATGGAACTGTGAAACATTCCAAGTATCAGGACGGTGTCTGAAGGTTAACATCAGTGCATATGATTGCTGCACAATCTGGTAGTTTTAACTTTCTAACGCAGGTAGTTGAATGCTACAGACTAACTGAAGGTGGTCAATTGCAAGTTACAAGGTTTACTTTATAGGCTGTCATAATCTTTTATTATTCTGGAAGGCGTTGATACACCAGACTTACTGAAGGTAAGGAGAAATTTTTGAGGTTGATCAAAATGAAATTGCTAGTTCATGTTTGTTTTCTAAATGGAATTCTTTGTCTCCAGTCTGTGATGCAATTATGTCCAGTTGTAATATTTCAATTATTATTTTGCACTTATAGTGAGATATTAACCAGAAGCATCAGGCAGGGACCAAAGTCTCAGTAAATATCAAAGATGATCTGTGTGGACTGTATACTAGAAAATGGAAATAGAAGCTCATCAGTCTATTAATTATGAAAAGGTGAGAGGAAAACACCAGAGAACTGTTAAGACTTGGACTAGCTGGAAGCATTATGATCCCCAAACAGCCTGTTAGGATTTGAACTTAAGCGGGAATGTAAAGCCCTGTAAATGGACAGTTCAAGGAATCATTTTGTAGGAGCTGAAAGTTAAAACAGTGAAGTTAGTCATGAAGTTCCTCTCCAGGGCCAGTTTCACGGGTAACTCATGTCATCCTGTGTTCGTGTGGCTCTGGGAAGGCATCCTGTCAGTTCAGAGATGCGGTACCGTGTGAGGCACTTAGCGCTGGTTACCGAGCCGAACAGGCAGATGGGCAGCCAGCTGCGCATCCTGCAGTGAAATGCAGTAGTTCAGGTTAGTCAGCGTTACCTGGAGCTAAATGCCACAATGTAGTTTGTTTAAACAATGGGCTCCAGGACGTAGAAGTCATACTAAACCAAAAATGTTTCATTTATATTTTTGCTAAAAAGTTACTTAAAATATGAAATTTCCCTTACAGAAATACAAACAACTTATGACACACACATCTCATTAAATTCCATGTCAGTGCTCACATAGGCCTCCCTGAATAATGACATTTTCAGCTGTTTCATGAGAGTTTAATTATGATTACAGCTAGGTTCCTAGGTATTTGTTTCTTTTCAAACTGGCAAGGAGCATCAAACAAAATGTCTCCAATCAATACCATTGTTCTTGTTCCTGCTGCAGATGGCAGTTACAGGTGTTAACCCCTCCTCGGGTTTGTCCTATTGTTTGATAATCAGCCTGGTTCTCAGTTACATGATTAGAAAAGATTAATTGGCCTACAGCCAGAACTGAAAAATGAACACAAACACTCCTTTTTCTGACATGGCTTGACCTTCTTCTCTTCTTATAATTGCTGCCATCTGGGGAGTGGTATCAGCCTGCTCCAGTCTGCTGCCATTGGTTCTTTAAATGCGAGTTTGGGTTGTGAGTGGAAAGGGTATGTGACTTCATTGCATGTCAGCTAATATTGGAGAAGTAAAACAAAACTACCTGCTTGCTTTTTAGGTTTAAAAGGCCACAGACTTCATAATTTGATCTTTTTACTCAAAGGTGAATTTTTAGAAACCCTTTACCATATCATTTTCACGATTACCTGTGGCACAGCACCGTCACCTCGGGCAACCAGTAAGTCTCTAATAGGAATAAAGCTCGTAGTAGTCCATAGCAGCAAGCAGGCTTAGTCGAGGGAATTAGGAATTAGTCTTTTCTAATACCCTAAGTAGACATTTGCACATCCTCTAGCAAAGCTAAAAGAACCTCTGTATGCCAAGGGCTATGGGGAGTACTTTGATTTTAAACAAAACATTGTCTTACTATAGTTAAATTACGTACATCCCAAGGATATGGTTCTTCCTTCAAGTGTGACAAGGTAGGTGCTTCTCATTTCTGTATTTTAACGAAAACAGTAAGGTAAAGTGACCAGATTGGGTGTAACTGGGAAAAGAAATGCAGTCGTCTTTTCTACCATTGTTTCAGTGCCCACTTGCTTGGATCAAAGGTCTGTGGCAAAGCAGGATGCTAAAAAGTCTCGTTCTACCTTTAGTGAGATGGGAGCTGCCTGGGTTTTCCTCCCAGGTGGTATTTACCTCTTTCAGTATGTCTTCTGACACTTGAACTTGAACTCATCCTAAGTAGTTTAAATCTGAGCTGTGCTTTTAATACAATAATGTGAAAGTAAATTTTTAGACATCTGAAATATGCTTGAGGAAAAAGTACAGAGCTACATACATTTCTTTTGATATGTACTTGTTAAATGCCTTACCAAAGTTCAGGTTTCTTTAGTACTCACACTTGTAGGTGAAAACATTGCTGATTCATAGAACAGTAGAAGAACTAGATATGAATGAAAAATGGCAAGGCAAAGATTTGAAATTAGTTAATTTTATCTAATTGGTGTTATTTTTGTTGCACTGCCATGATTATCTCTTCAGTCCTTCTTGACCTGAAGCAAAGGGATAGATTTCTGAACACTTGTAGTTCATCTCACTTCACCAGCCACACTGGAATTAAATATGGTCACACTTACTTTGAGATGAACAGAGAACAGAAAATCAAATTAGATCAATACAGTAGCTCTCCTTGTATCTGTACTGATTATGTGGCTGCTGAAATGGAGCTTGGCAGCCGGCTTAGTCACCAGCTGGGCCTTGAGTGGCTCAGATGAGGAACTGCCTACACCTCATTGTTGCAGAGATGAGAGCTCGGAGGTTTTGCAGGACTGAATCAGTGCACAGCAGCCAGGAAGCACTAGCCAGCACGGATGTAGCAGCTCCCTATTTACAGCCAAACCGAAGAAATCTCCATGGCAGCAATAAAACCTCAGTCTATCATGGTTGTATCTGTTTTAAGTTTGCGAGGACTCACTCTTTTACTGGGTATTTGTACAACTGTGTGTGTCCTAAGTATAAACACACAGCTCAGATCTTGTCTTTGCAGCCTTAGCTACCAGTTTCAGCGGTGTCAATGGGAAATTCTTCAAAGTGCCTTTCTACGTGAAGCTTCCTGTTAATTTTGCTGCAGAAATCTTGCTTGATGCACAGTTTTGTGCTAGTAATACCAGTTTGAATGATACTAACATGTGCCTTCACCCTTTCCTCAGATGGCATAAGTTTGGAGATTAAAAGTTCAAAAGTAAGTTGTGGGCAAACATGGTTCTTCCAAGAATCTGTCTCGTGAGGACATCTCAGGTGAAATGTGAGTTAAGCTAAGGAAGCAGGAGTCATGCATCCTCAGGATGATCATCTGGAAATGGAGTCAGTCAGGAATACAGTCATCAAAAGTAATTGTGTATGTATGTGTTTAAAGCTACAAATGGTCGCTTTCAGTCGTGTTCCCATTTCAAGCCAGTTGTCGGACTTCCATCACGACTAATTTAAAACCTTTTGCGTCAAGCTGAGTCCAAGTTTTCGTCTTAAGAATGCTGATGGTTCAAGTTGCCATATCACCATGTTTCTTCCATGTTCAATTTGGGATTTTTTTTTCATTCAAAGTTACAACTAGATGTGTCCTGATAAAATAGGCCTTTGGTGTTCAGTTTCCTGAATTCTATTAGGGAATAATAATCCTGTTAATGGATGCAAAAGTGTTACTGCTTTGAATGTGTTTACTCCTTTTAATACTAATGTTTTTAGCAGAAAAATACTCTTGTGGGAGTAGTGGGTACTGAGAAGGTAACGTACACTACTTTCCCAATGGATTTAATTAAAAACAAAAACCTTAAACACATGGTGGTCCTGATGTAATTATGTTTAATTTGATCCCAGGAAGCTAAGGCATGGACCCTGTTGAGCTAGACACTGTACAAACACAGAACAGAGAGGTGGTTAATGCCTGCGCGTGCGAAGAGCTAAATGGTTTCATTTGACCAGACGTACATCACAGGTAGACAACCATGTGATAATGGCATTATTTTCTCCTTTTGGTTGATTCCTGTTGTATCTGCTTACTCCCTACTAAAGCACATGTCAAAATTCTGATGAAAATGTGTCTGTGCTGAGAATTACTTGCTGCAGTGAAACAATATAACAACAGTTTTCTGTTTTAACGGTTGGCCCAATCCTGCAGATCCTGGAAAAGCCTAGTTCATATCAACTTCATTAAAGGTGGAATTCAGCCTACTGCTGAGGGCTGGCATCAGGCCAGTCTGTGCCTAACTCCCCCACAAGTCCTAAAATATGCACTACTTTTGTTTCTGAACTGTGGTAAATTATATGTAGAGAGTTCAGCACCCGTAGGGTATGTAGGGCTGAGCCCTGAGAGCTGTAGTGATTGCTAAGGGAAAAAGAAAAGCAGCAGCATGTTCCGTTGCACAGCCCAAAAAACACTACTTCCTGGTGAACTAAAATTTCTTCTGGTAGTTGAGAATTTTTCTTCTTCTTGGTCTTGGAATTCATTCATCATTTATGAATTTGTTCCCAAGACACTATCCACTGGACTGAGATGGCAGAATGTTGAGCTGCTGAAGATGTGCAGGCTGGTACAGAAGTGTGGTGTATTCACTAGGGAGGAACTGCCTGCGAGGAAAACAGTGCTGTCAGGTGTCCCTTACTCCGCAGATGCACAAATGCCATTGCTCTTACTGATGGGGCAAGTGGTAGTTTGATGGTACTCAGCAGGGAGCAAAGCCTGGTTTTGTAGCGTGACACTGGTGATCGCTGTGCGACGGGACTGACGGCGGGACAGAGGTGGGCTGGTACGTTGCCGGTGAGCAGCATCACCAGCTGTAGTGTTAACGGGCAGAGAAGGCAGCGGGTGCTGTTCCTTCTCAGGGCTGCCACAGCTCAGAGCTTCCCGTTGCTTGCTTTCTAAATGGAATCCTTCCCTGCCCGCCGAAGATGCCCCGCTGCCTGCAGGGCATCTTTGTGTGGATGTGCACAATTTCTCTCTTCTGCACTGCTTTGCTCTGACAAAAAGTTGGCTGCCCAAATGTAAGTTAGTAGAGTCTGTAAGAGCCTTTTGGTATAACAGTGCTCTGCTGACTTGAATATGCTTTTTTTTCCATCAGTCACACAGTATAGTTTAAAAACTATTTAAAGAGTATGTCCTTTCTGAAGCCACCTTAAGGTCAGTGGTGCAGCAGTAAGCGTGCTAAACACTCATGTAGCTGCAGTCTGGATGGTCCGTTCCAGCAGATATGCAGTTTACACTCCTGAGTTTTTCCCAGCTTAGTGAGTAAACATACAGTCTTAGCTGACTGCAGAAAGATTAGTTTACTTCAGTGGGCTTAATCTATGACATAGACTAATCTTGATGTGATCCTATTACTGCAAGGTCAAGTGGGACTGTAGTTTTTGATTGTCTCACTTTGCTCATTTGACTCTAGCATGTATATTTTGGAGCAGTTTTTGTCTTTATTGGTGTCTCTGGGACTTTATAGTCAGGAGAGAGAAAGGGCTAGCTCATGTCATCCCACTACAAAAATATTAGGAGATTGGCTATGAAAGGTGAAAATAGAGAAGTCCTTGGCCTCATTATGTATCCCCTTACCAATGTAACTTGTTGATATTTAGGAAGTAGCAAAGAAAATTCACCATAATCTGTCAAATCTCTGGAGATCAATGCGATGTGAGTTGGTCATCTGGAATGTATCACTGTGACAAATGTTCCTAGCAGAAACGGAGAACCTGTAACTGAAGGAGCTGGTAAAGGTGGGAATTCTCTGTATAATTGCTTCTGGACGGAGACCTGGATAATGGGTCTGTCACAGCTGTTTCATTTGCCTCTCACTGTGGATGGCAGGCTTGTGGCTATTAGGTCGTGATGTTGCTGGTAGAGCAGTGATCTCTACCTGCCCAGAAGCTTTTTGTTTCTACTGATTAACTTGGCACATCTCACTACTGAGCATGAACTGGAGCTAATGTCTTAATCCAGAGATAAAAGGGAGGAGGTGCTCCTGATTGTGAGTGAGAGTGCATGGTGGTGTCTTTCTCTAGCATGAGCATTACAGCAGCTCCTGCTGGCAGTCCCCAGGAGATCAGTAAAAATGTTAGGGGTTTGCCCTGTTCTTCTACATAGATTGTCAGCAAAAAGCACAGTTGCATTTTTTTTCTAGTACTTGGTAGGCAGATGAGACCAATGAATCTTTCTCCTTGTTGGCTTCTTAACATCTCCCTCAATTTAATTAGATTTCACTAATTTGATGTACATTTCTTTTCTTAACAATTATTATTATCTCCTTAGCAGAAGGTAAAACGCTACAATTAGGACACATCCAGCATGATGCTAAAACTCACAGCGGTGTCACAGGACAAGCAATGAGAATAAATAGGGACCAGGAGTACACTTAAGGTGTGAAGCTCTGCCAGACAAGACCATCTAGGAGATGCTGATTCATTGCTCGCTGATGTGTGATAGATTACAGAGCTGTGTTTCCTGACTGCATCACCTGTGATAGGTAAATTTATAGGAAATAGAGATCTTTAAGTGCTAGAGTTATAATGCAGAGAAGGGGGATCAATGCTATTGTATTTGTATTTCTCCTTTGTTTTTCTTTCTTCTGGTGATGTGTGAACTCTGAAATGACATGTGTGGTTTGTGTAGCCAGCCCTTTTGAATGAACACCCTTGAAAGTACAGCTGAGGTTTCTCCTTCTTTCTCTTCCGGTAAGTTTCATTAATGTTGGCAAGGTACTTTGAACATCTTGCAAAGTTTTGGAACTCATTACTGTGAAGAACTGTGGGCTCGTCAATAAAATTTAGAATGTTCTTATAAAAATGTAAGGGCTTTGCTAAAGCACTTTGCAGACAACAATCATACTTGTATCTGTCCAGGGGACTACAAATGATTCTAAGAATATCAGGGTATTAAGAGTTTTTGTATAGGCTTATATGATTGGTTCTTTTGTTAGAAAGCTAGAGAAACCAAGGTATAAAAGATGTGACTTGGGCATGGTCCCATAGAAAATCAGGGACAGAGTCAGGAAGAGGTATCTGATTCTCAGTTCTTTACTTCTAAACCTGTTCTGCACCTTATGTTTACTTTTATCTTGCAGCTAACTCATACTTCATATTGTCTTCTTGTTGTGGTTTAACCCTAGCTGGCAACCAAGCACCACACAGCTGCTCACTCACTCCCCCCTGCTGGAGTGGGGGAGAGAATCTGAGGGGTAAAGCTGAGAAAACTCAGGACTTGACATGAAAACAGTTTAATACGTAAAGCGAAAGCCACCCACACAAAGCAAATAAAGGAATTAATTTGCTACTTCCCATTGGCAGGCAGATGTTTGGCCATCTCCAGAAAACAGGGCTCCATCACACGCAACAGTTATTTGGGAAGACAAATGCCGTCACTCTGAACGTCTCCCGCTTCCTTCGTCTTCCCCCAGCTTTACATGCTGAGCACAACGTCATACGGTGTGGAATGTCCCTTTGGTCAGCTGCCCTGGCTGCATCCTCTCCCAGCCTCTTGCATACCCCCAGTCTACTCACTGGTGGGGTGGGGTGAGAAGCAGAAAAGGCCTGGACTCTGTGTAAGCACTGCTCAGCGATCGTGAGAACATCCCTCTGTTATCAATACCATTTTCAGCCCAAATTCAAACCAGAGCCCCATAGTAGCTAGTATGAAGAAAATTAACTCTACCCCAGCCAAAACCAGCACACTTGTTCTTCTTGCATCAAAATGTGTTGTGTGTGCACATTTCTAGGTCTTCTCTAGGTTACAGTTGCCATTATTACTAAGTGGTCCAAATTTATTGTATGCCTTTTATTTTTTTTTCTCATTTGAAAAGCAGTTTTCACAATTGGAGCCAACGTGATTATGTACAGTACTGGTACGTTATGGTTTAGGCAATGTCACTAGCCAATGAAATTCCTTTTCTTACAGAGAGATTTTTAAATCTCTCCTAAACAATGAATTGTGAATAAAAGTGGACATTTTAGCATATTTTACCTTTCCCACATGCCAATATAATGTAAAAGGAATTAAATATTAGGCTTTTTAATGCTTACATTTCTAAAGGGAGAACAAACAAAACCGTATTGGAAAATCCTATTCTTTCCCTCCCAGAAAATTATATATGTGGCAGGATATCCAGTAGATGGAGCTGGTGGTCCTGAGAAAAGTGCCACTTGTGAGTGAGAACCATGGATCCAAGTGATGGAGGTAAGAAGTATTTACCACGAAAAATACTGAATGGATGTGGCATTAGTAACTGTGCGCTGGGAATTTCACGGTGAAGCTCAATGCTATGGATAAGAGGACTGATATGTTAACAAAGCATCTAATGGAAGTCTGTCCTTCCCCTTTGAGAACCGGTAGCAATTCAGTTATCTCCCAGCAAGGAGCCGTTGCTTCCTCTGTCTCTGGAATGATGGAGCACAGTAGGAAGCCCTGTGTCATTCTTTAGTATGTTGAGTATGAGCAGAGTTCCAGTCCTTCCGCGTTTACCCAAACAGGGAGAGGGCTTTTGTCACCAGCTGAAGATGTTGTTTGTGTCTTGTGGTGGGAAGCAGAAATAAGCTGCTTCTTCCAGAGTTACAGGCTCACTCTTTCAGTGCTCAGCTGAGTGGAGTTTGTGGGCTGCTGTCTAGTGGTGTACATTCAAGGCTTCAGTGCTGACTTATATTTAAATGATTCATTCTGTTTACGATTTAATTCTTCAGCTTTCTCTTTCTTCGCTTTCCTTTCAAGCTCTCTGTTACTAGCTAAGTAAGAGACACTCTTTCTTTCACCCTTTATTTTAGTTGCTGGTAGATTTGGGAATGCTCTGGATTTATTTAACTAGCTTTGTTTGAGACCACAGCATTGCACTGAAAAAGGAGGTGTACTGAATAGTGAAATGATGACAGTTCTTTGCTAAACTGAAATGAACAGAGGAGAACTCTTGTTCCTGTCATGAGGTTGTATCCTCACTGAAATCTGTGTCCAAACTCCCTTTGCTTTTAAGATTCTGAGGCTGAAGCTGATTGCTGTCTCTGTTCATACAGCATACATTAAAGTCACCTGGCATGAATCTCATTTTCTGTGGGGGCCCACCACCAGTGGCAGCAATTCTACTTCTGAAATACCTGGTTTTTGCATTTTCGATCTAGGCTCACCCTGCTCACCCCCAAAAAGGCCCTCAGCATCTTGCCGGTCAGCTGAGCGCAAGGGACTCGTGTTTGTTACTGCAGTAACAGGGCTAGCATTCCATTGTCATCACAGAGAAAAAGTAACTGGTCATGTACAGACCTTTTCAGCTGTGGTTTAGGTATAGGAGAAAAACATTTCAAACTGTATTTAATAGGAAATATTTAAAGGCATTTTATTTATTACATTTAATTGTTTGAATATGAAGTGTTTCCAGAGTGCTTGGAAAATAATGAAAATATAGGGAAAATTAAGAAAAATCTTGACCTGGTTATTCAAGCAAAGCTGATTGTAATGGTCATCCAGGGTGAATACTCTGTGAGTACTTTTTATTATTTAGGCTAATAAGTATTTTATTTAACTACAAGGAGGTGCTTTGTTGCATAGACAAGTCTGAGCCCAGAGTTGCTTGAGGCTGATGATGCACAGAAAAAGGAGAAGATTGCAGCAAAGCTGGTCTGTAAAATAATCACGTAAAGTGCAGTGTAATCCTTTACGTCATCTAATTCATCGTATTACTACAAGAGTTCTGGAAACTCTTGCTGGAAAGAGTTCTGTTTTCCTGTCTAAAAGGAAGGTTACTTACAAGTGTGCCGAGACTGAATGAACATCATTGTAATGAATGTGTTGTCATTATCCTTAAAATAGACATGAAATCCTAGAATGTTTTTAAAGACTGAGCTTTTTTTTTCTGGAGTAACACAGGGCAATGTGACTGAGCTGCTGGCTGCTGGCACACTTAGGTTGTTCCATACCAATTACTGAGGATCTCCAGCTCTGCATGGCCTGTGTTCTCTGAACTGATGGACTGAATTCAGGTTTTTGTAATTCCCATCTAAGCATCTCTTTAATTTCTTTGTGTACCACTAAAGGCAAGGGGAATAGAAATTCACGTGGTCCAAGACTGACAGGCTATCAGTGCTTCTTTCAAAGTAACCGGGCAGATACACGCCCTGAATTCATAAATTCCAGAGTTAAATTCTACACGTAGTCCTGTTAGAGCAATTCAGTCATTTCCAATTGTAATTCATGATTATGGATTTTTTTTTTTATGCTATATGATTTGGCACTTTAGGTTGCTGTCCAAGATCTGGTGATGTTGCTCATCTGTTTCCATCTGTATCTATTACGAACAACTTAATATTGTGTTGAATTGGGCTTTGAAGACAAATGAAATAAATAGCTAATTGCTTTGCTTCTTATGATGAGTGAGAGCCTATCTACTAACTATCTACTAGATATAACTATCTACTTGTTGTTCGCCTAGATGAGTTTTTAACCCACTAGTTATGCCATTGGGTAGAGAAACGCTATTCGTAAGTACAACTTCTTTTTTCCACAGAAGTAACTTTCATATTTTTTGAAACGTTTTTTTGGAAACATTCCTATTTTCCTCACAAGACTAAAACTCAATAGTTTTAATGAAAAGGTTGTTTTTATGGAAACTCAGATTTTGCATTCTTATGGCTTCTGCCCAGTAATAACCAAATAATGCTGTATATATCTGGGTTTTTTTTAATGGAAGGTGGTTAATAGGTAAATCACATTTTTAGTTTTACCTCTTCATGTTTTACAGAAACAGACTTCAACAAATTGTTTTTCCTTCCCTTTTCTTAGCTTGGAAGACCTAGCCGTTCACAGAATCCCAGGATGAGACAAGGAAGTGATTTGTCATAGTGCTCCCAGGCTGATTCTAAATGTGCCACCAGCTCTTTCGGCGTGGCTGGAAATGGAGCAGTGGTGAAGGGATCCACTGTTCTATTTTCAGCTTTGCCTCTTTGAGAGCAGCAGTAAGATGTCAGTAGCTCTCTAATTATATCAGCAATTTGCACGTGAAGTAAATTACTGTGCACAGGCATGGCATGCAATATGCCATCGAGGCATGAATTTTCAAAAATAGCCATCAGCCATGATCTAGACCCTTGCAACTGCCCACTGAGATTAATTTAGATAGTTTTATATGCTGGGTGATGGCCTTGATCTGCTTCAATTTTTGAGAAGTCATTTGAGGCAATAAGAATCTGGACTGAAGAAATGTGGCAGCTTCCCTTTGCTATTATAGGAGCTGTTGCGTGTTCAGCGTTTTTCAGAATTAGGTCAGCAATCAAAATTAGTGAGTTTCTTATCTATATGGGAACCTGTAACCAATTATACTCTTCCTTATCTGTAAAATGATGAGTTGGGTTTCTGTTGTTAGCTATCTGAGTAGTATTTTCCTGGGGCGGTGCGGGGAGAGAGCCCAAGCAGAAAATTGTATTGATGTGCAGAGTATGGGTCTATTATCCTTTTCGTAGAAGGCATTATGTACTGTCTTCCTGACATGTGATACATATCCCCTGCTACCAGTACGCGGATAAGGAAATGTGCAGTCCAGTCAAGCTGGGAGCTGTGACTGGTTTTCTCTTGGTAATTGAGGTTGCCATCAGTGATTTATGTGGGGGGAGAAAAACAACAACTCAACCAAAAAAAAAAAAAAAAAAAAAAAAAAGATATGATGTGTCACACCTGGGGTCCTTCTTATTTTTTACATCATACAGATAGAAATAAGTAATTCAGCTTCCCCGTGCCTCAGCTGCTCCCTTATTTGTTAGAGATGAGAACGCTTCATTGCTTCCCAAGGGTATTTAATGTTCGAGTCACTTGAGTCTTAAGATGGAAAGCGTTGTAGAAATAGCTACCAAGCTCTAGGCAGTACAATCTATGTGTAATACACTGTGTATCGGGCAGGAACAGATGAGTGCACATCATATTTTGTGCTGTCCTCAGCCATCATTTTCTCGTATTTCTTCCTTCCCAGGTAGTGTCAAACCAGGGAGAGAAACCAAGTAACTCATTTAGTTGTATTAATCAGATACGAAATCACTGCTAATAGTAACTAGTGATATTGTTTGAAAGTACATGAGTGTCAAATGGGCAGTGCTGGACAAATTTGCCTGTAAAAATGCTCTCCTGACACCATTTTCTGTGACCTAAGGTATTCTTCATTTCCACTTCTATGTAACACACCTCCTCACTTAGATGGAAGCTATTTCTGTTTTAAATTGCTGTGTGTCCCAATGTGCTTCCAAACCCTCCCAAAACCAGCTCTCTGCTTGTATGATCAGCCTTTAATGTACTTCAGAGGCTACTTAGGGGAAAGGAGCTGCAGAGCTGCAAGAGAAAAAGTCATGGTGTTCTCCTGTGATCAAATCAAGCCCATCCAACCACAGGCCGCTTCCTTTGGTATCTCTAAGGATGCTGTATCAAGATAGCAGGATCTAAGACGTGTCCCTCCATCACAAATTCAGACACCAAGTTATCCTGCTGTGCTTCAGTTCAGCACAGTAATTCTAAACTGCTGAGAGGAACAGATTTTTTTAATTTTTAATTTTCAGTTTGAATATGTCTGTGTAGGTATAGTGCTGTGCTACAGAAGCAGCTGATGTAGTGTAACACCTTCAGTGTCCTCGAAAATGGAATAGGGTGCAGTAGCAATACCAGGGACGGGTGTGCGCGTGTGTGTTCCTCCAACAAGCTGGAGGAATTGACCAACACAAACTTAATAAAATTTTGCTACAAAGCCCATGCATTAGCAGGACCTGGAATCCTGGTGAACAGCAAATTGAAGATTTGTCCTTGCAGTGACGAAGGCTGTGTATTGTGCTGTATTAATGTGCTGGTTTTGGCTGGGATAGAGCTAATTTTCTTCATACTAGCTACTACGGGGCTCTGGTTTGAATTTGGGCTGAAAACAGTGTTGATAATACAGGGATGTTGTTCCTTCCCTCTGGAGCACTGTCTTCATTTTGGGAGCCCCTTAGTACAGGGGAGAGACTGAAAAATGTCTCAGTTGGGGGCCATCAGGATTATTAGGGTATGGAAGCACCTGATATGAAGAGGAGCTGGGTATGTTCAGCCTGGAGAGGAAATGGCTAAAGGAAGAATTCACTTGCAGTCTTCCACTAAGTAGAGGAATGTTAAAGAGAAGATGGAGCCAGATTGTTCTCAGAGGTGCAGAAGGAAGAAACAATGGCTGTAAGTTGCAGCAAGGGAAATTCCGAAGAGACATAAGGAAAAAATTCCTCACAGTGGGGAATGGTTGAGTACTGGAGCAGGTTGCCCAGAGAGACTGGAAACACTGGCCTTGGAGATTTTCAGCGTTTTGCTGGACAAAGTCCTGAACCACTCGATCCAGCTTCTAGGCTGGCTCTCCTTTGAGCAGGGAATCAGACCAGGTGAGTTTCAAAAGTCACTCCAATTTAATTTTTTTCTGTGATTCTGCGAATAGAGGGAAGATGAGTCTATCCCTGAGTCTATTGTGAGGTGACAAAGAGACGTGATGGGTTTCTGCAGGTTCTACTCCCTGGGCAGGTTATGGAGGTAGGATTACTGGCATCCACATTGCTGTTCACATGATCAGCGCAGGCTGTTTCTAAGATGTGATGGTGGTAACACAGGCACCAATTTATAGGCCCACTGGCACAAGCAGAGGTTATTTCTTTACCTTTTCTCCTGTCCATATGTCTCATGATCTGCTTAATTTAATTTTAAACCTGCTTTTTTCTTAGAAGAGGAGGAGAGAGGAGACAGACCATTGCAACGTAACAAAGGCTCTTGGAATGGATCAACAGAGAATGCTGGAGTGAAAAACGTACCGCGTGGTGGCCTTTCTTTGAGTTTAAGTGTGGAATTGCCTAAATGGAACCTCTTTTCTGTAGAAAAGTCACCTGCCAGTTACATGCTCTCTAAATTTTGTGGTGTAAACTGTTACGTTTATAATCCCAATATGCTTTTGCCTAGGTTACTGCAGCATTGCTCTGAGGATATGTAGTTTACAGAAGAAGAAGTCAACTTTCTTCGCCCAGCAGACAGCAGTCCGCAGCGACCTACAGTGTCCTCATTCTCATGGTAGGTAACCACTGCTGAACAATGTTCTATCTGCGCTTCATTTCAGGGATAGAAGCTGAAGAATCAAGAATTGTTGACTTGTGTAATGGTTAAGACCTGTAACTGAGATGAAACAATAATGTCCTGCGGTGGATAACTGAAGTGTGAACTGTCAAAGAGAATTGAAGGCAGTTTTGTTCTGCACAGGAAGTTTTAAATAGAGTTCTGTAAAAATGGTGTAAAATTCTCCAAATGCTCTCCATTATTTGAATTTCAGCTGTTCAGGCTTAAGTAAGATGTCAAGCTCTGCATTGCAAAATTATAAAGCTTTTTTTTTTTTTTGCAAATAAATTGTAAAGCTTTTTTTTTTTTTTTTTTGCAAATAAGAAGTTAACTTTGCCTGGAAAATTATCATATTGCCAAGGAAAAACATAATGATTTTATGAAGTTTTCAAGCTTCTTCAGAACTTGAAAGTGTAAATCTTTTGTATTTTTTTCTCATGTATTTAGAGACAAAGAGCTTTGGAATTTTTTGTTTGCCTGGTTTGATTTCTGTTCCCCCTCGTAACTCCGTAAACATAAGCATAATTTAGGTCTCATTCACGTTAATAGCTATTATAATAAGTAAAAAATTATAGCCCTGACTATAATGTGTAAAAACAGCTCTTTAGTCTGCATCTGGTGTCATCGACTGTCTGAAGATAGTTTTTGTTTAAAAAGAAAATAAAGAAGTGATTTGGAAGACGCTAGTTGGAGTAGGGTTTGTGATAAAATCAGTTATTCAATGTTTGTGTAATTTTTTGATCACCCAGTGTCTGTCTGATCTTCTGGGCGTCAATACCTTTCTCACTAGTTTGGCACTAAGTGTCTGTCCTTTCCTATCTTTGTTTTTAAGTGTTATGGATTTGAAAGTGCTTGTAGCACAAATGGAAAAGCAGTCAATAAGATGGAAAAATTTAAAACCTAATTCTTTGGTCCTTGGTAAAGAGAGGGAAGAAAACTATAAAAATCTTGGGGGAAGAAAGTGGTGGGTTTTTTTGAAAAGCAGTAGACTTTATAATGGACAATCATGTTGTAGTGGAGCATTTTGTTTCTTTTGACTGATAATGAGACCTAGCAATTGTTTCATGGCTTTCTGTTCATGACATGGGAGTCATGTACTGGTGCTGCGACCTGCATGAGTCATGACCAGTGTGTCTGAATGTGTAGGTGTTAGGAGTGGAGAAGGCTGGAAAATGTTGCATGTGAGGAACTGAGAAAGGCAAGTGCGATGCTGTTATTAGTCCAGTATAACCAACTAGTAGTAGTTCTTCAAATTTTTGTTTTTACAGTTTGAAGTATGTAGCACTCCAGAGAGAGGAGCGTTTGTACTTAGAGTTTTGGTTTCATGTTGTTCTTTCAAAAGTGAATCTACTGCTGCAAAATTGTCTGATTTGGAAAGCAAAGCACTTCATCAGTAGTCAGGAACCTTGTTGCTCCTTTCCTTTACCTCGACTATAAAATGTTACCCAGTTTCATTCTGCTCCATCTATTTGAAATAGGTCCTCCATCATCTGCCATGGAGATTATTGTGCACTACTGTGAGATGTTCGTCTGATTTCCTGCAGCTTTTTGTATGTACTACAATGAGAGAAAAACACTTTGGAAGAGACTGGGTTTTTGAAATTTAAAAATACGTTAAATAACTGAACTGGCTCTCTGAAGCTAGCTAACTTGTAGAGGGTACGTAAATGGATTAACAGGATTGAGTCGTCTTGAAGAGTAATTTTGACGTTTCCATTTGTTTTCAGTTTGGGAGAGTAGGAGGTTTATCCTGCCAGTAACAGAGTAGCAGGTGGGTTTCTGAAGAGTTGAGAGACTTCAGAATGATAACAGTTTGCAGCACCCTAGTGATTTCAGACAGCCCTGGCACATGCTCATGTCCTTGTGCAGGAAAGCTTCTGTTGAAGTAGAAGATGGATTTGCTTGTGGGGACACTTGTCTAGATGTTTTGGTAGCAAGCGCAACATAACTAATTACTCCTATCTTGGAATAAGCCTTTTTGGAAAAGCATTTATGCAGCACGGAGCACAGTACCAGCAGCTCCTGTTCTTAGCCTAATTAATTAAAACCCTTAATGGAATGTGGGTTTTTTTTTTAGTTGAACATGTGACTGTTTGAATTTCCTTATTGTATTAGAAATGTCAAAGGACACCAACAGTTTTTTTCACAGTAAATATTCTTTGGAGACACTCCATTAAAAAAAGAAAAAGTACTTTTAGTTTTTGTTTTATAATCCATTGCCTGTGAAAGAAACTCACGTTTAGTTTAGTACTAATACTAAGTGCAAAGTGAAGGAAGGGCTAATTCTACGCTGTTTACCTTTAAGTCTTTGTGCAGGTGTAAGCCTGTCTTAGCCCAGTCTGTCCCTGTAAATGAAGTCCATGGGATTATGCACTACCGCTTTCCACATTTAGTTTGACTACTGAAGTGAGTGGAAACAGTCCAGCTGACATGGTGGACTACAGATCAAAGCTTTGAATCGAACTTTTTTGTTTGGTTTTTTTTTTTTTTAAAGTGACATAATCTCTGATGTGTTGTCATAGAATAGCTCTGATCACGAAGAGTAAGAGCAATTTAGTCCATTTTAGATTTTCTGTAGACTGAAACAACTACAGCTGTCTTTAACCAAACGATTCACATTTTGAGAAACAGATTGTGATAGAGCCTTTGAGCTGTGGATCCATGAGTGCAGGTGTTAAATTTCCGCGGTGTGGTGTCTACAGGATATACAAGTAGTTATGCCTTACGTAGTATGGTACTTTTGTGTGCTTTGAAATGGATGGATCCTGCTCCTCCCAGGGAGCAGGCTGCCAGGGACCTTGAGGGTGATCTTGCAAATGGGGTGTGCCTGCTCTCCACTTGCTTTTATGGGGATGTGTGATCTTGGGTTTTTCATCATCTGAGTTTGACTGATTTGATTTATGGCAAAACATGGAGGGTGATGGACAGATATGTCCTTTCATGGATTGTTCCGTTTCAGAACCAGTTTAAGGGTCTCTCACTTCCACACCATGCCGGATATTTATTCGTTGTCAACTGCATCCTGTTGCAAGAGATGACTACCCTTTCCTCCCCCAGTGCTGATTTAAACCAGATGGTTACACACATCTGCTTCAGACCACACAAACCATTGAAATCAGCTCAACTGAGGAAGCAGACAACTCCAAAGTGAGACAGGAGCCTTCAGTAACAATAGCTGTTTAAAAGGTTTCCTAATGTGAGACCGCACTCCTAAAACCACAAGCTCTTTTGGAAAATCAATTAAACTTGTGCTTCTAAATCACAGAGTTGTTGAAAGTGCCAGCATGGTGCATGTTTCTGTTCCCCCTAATATAGTGGAAACAGCCAGGAAGTGTTATATAAACGCAGTGGGTACAGGAACATCAGCAGGACTTGGTTGTCTCATTTTTTTCAACTGGGGTTTGTATTCAGCAGTTTCTGTTACATTAATTGCTGGAAGGCTTTCATCCGGCTCTTGGACGCAGACGTCTCCTGGGTGCTGATGACTTGTGAACATCCACTGTGGTCCTTAAAATGTACCAAAAACAGTTATGGGAGCTCACACAAAAGTCTTAGAATCACAGATCCTAAAGGACCAAGTTAATGAATTCCCTACTCACATTCTACATTGTGTCTCGCAGAAAAGATTTGTATTCTGGATTTCTGATTTCTAAAAAGCATGTCCCCATTTTTGTGCTTTACCAGAATACCATTAGTCATCCCTTGTGAGTAATGCAGCCCAACATCACGTCAGGGAATTGCACTGTCATAACGTGATCCTTCTTTGTGAGGTGACATCACAGAGAGTGACTAGGATGCACCTCTGTTTCGTTCATTGCATTCAGCTGTGTGTTGTGGCTGAGGAAGAGGAACTGTGCAAAGGAGCCTTGAATATTTTTCTTGTTGTTCCTTGACAGCGTTCATGTTGGATTTGTTAAAACTACAGTAGAAAAGAAAAAGTTCAGCGTATGCTATTATCTGAATGACTTTCAGCTTTGGTCCTAATTATCAAGTAAGAGGCTAGGTCAGGACGTATTCTCAGCTCCTGAGGTCTGTCAGGATAGAAGTGACTGCTGTAATAGCTACCTCCATTAGAGAATATGTCCCAGAATGTAGCGAAGAATTTTACAGATGAAAAAGGTAGGTTTGAACAAATAAAGTTCTGATCTAAGTAGAAGTTATTTCTTTTGTTTCAAAGATCACAGCAGTTTAAACTCAGAACAGGGTAGTTTTTGACCCAGGTATTTTATCTTCTGCAGCTAACTCAATGTACAGTACAGAAGACCATACAGTAATTTCAATGTTTTACTGGTAACTGACCAGATATAATGGAGAGACAGTGTACATGGAACTTATGAGGCACTACTTTGTAAAGCAGCTTGTCTGATCACAACTCCCTTCAAGATTTTTCTGTCCATGCTCTATCAGCTTTCTGTCCTTGCCAGATTTTTACATTCCATTTCCCAGCTTCTACCGGAGCTTTGTTCAATTAAGCCAAGCCATGTCTTAAAACAGCATAATACAACAGCTGCTGTCAGAAGTCTTGTCAAAAATGCTGATTTTGCCTTCCTTGGTTTTGCCTAGATTTAATGAATGGTTAGAAAGGATGACCTCCTTTGTGACATTTCAGTGTCTGTGCCCTTCTCTCAGTGTTCCGTTAACCTGATCCCACAAGCTGTTTGCACTGACAGAACAGAAGTGATTCTCCTGCAGAGCATGGCACTTCTACTCACCCATTTCCCAACACAACTTGAAGTATGTCCTAAGTTGTCAGCTGCTTATCCTTGCCAGCCTGGGACATTTCATTTTCTTGGTTAAGGCTGTGCTGACCAGAACAATAAAACTGATGCATCTCCATCTCATCTCATCTCCAGCTCATCTATGATGAGATGGAGATGCATCAATTTTATTGTTCTGGTCAGCACAGTTTTCTTTGGGTTTGTTTTAGGTTTTCAACACAATTTTCTGTGCCTCCTCTAACCAGCTGCAAGCAGGCACCCAGATCCATCTTTAGAGGGACAAAAGGGTGAACATTAAAAAAAAAAAAGAAATAAAACGTATGACTGTATAACTGAATCCTGTAAATTAGTGGTGTTTCTGACTTACGGTTACAAATCAGCAGTCTCTGTGTATCTGAAATGTATCTCTGGTTTCTCTGTGCTCTATCCATCTTCTTTTCTAAACCAGGTTAACAGATTCCCGGCTCATGTCTGAGAAGGCAGGTCTTCTGGAACCAACTAGATACTTCCTACTCAATAATAATTTTGTTATTCTTTTAAAGGACTTTGTCTCTTCCTCATTTCTTGTTTATTCTCTTCTAACTCCCTCCTTTCGCTTTCACTCTGCGTATTTAGGCAGAATAGTACAAACCAGATGAATTGAGATATTAATAAGAATTCAGGAAGGTAACGCACACCACACCTTATTTGCCACAACCCATATTCCCTAGTAAGTTAGAATCTAACTTATGATCTCATGGGTTGTTTGCTTTTAAAACCTTGTGTCTCTTGTCCTGAGATCTGCTGTAGGCTCGCTCACCATCAGCAGTTATCCTTAAAAATTCTGCTGGGCCTCTAACCCGTAGTCTGCTGAGGACCATCTGCTCTTTTCATGTGCCTTTCTGCTGATACCAAAATAATTTCTATCTGACTGCCTTGTGCTTTGCACGAATAAAAAACCTTTTGGGCTGCTGCTTCTAAAGTAGATTTACCTTCAATCACCATTTATTAAATCTCTGTCCATTAAAAACCATAGCTTGCAGAAGCTGTGTGCATTAAGCCTGATTATAGAGTCAGCAGAGAGGAGGGAGGGGGACAGCAGTTTGTCTCAGTGTATTGCCTTGTTTTTCTGCTTGTCTAGCTGGCTGGTGACACTTGTGACAGAGTGCATGTCAGAACAGGAGTCTCATTATTTCTCTTTGATTTTGTTTTATGCATCTGTCTCTCTTTTTATTTAAGCTATAACTTAACGATTGTTGGCTTCAGGAAAAATACTTCTCAGACTGCATCACTAAAGTCAGAGTTTTGTTTGATGCTGGGGTACTAGGTCCCTTATGGAGGGTAAGGGCCAGGGGATTAAGAAAGGAAGAGGAGGAAAGCTCGCAGGTTCCTTACGGAGGATGAGTGGCTCCTTCAAACGCACTTCATTTAAGGGCTCAGCATCTGGATCGCAGAAGGTAAGTCTGCAATTCCCCAGATAGTACAATCTGAAAGAAACAGCTGGAGACACTGTTTGCACCCCCTAGCATGTTTTTGTTTTTAAATAGCTGGTACTTTTATAAATGAGAACAATTCTCTTTTCCTCTGTGCTCTGTTAACTCTCAGAGGTATCAGTCACGTTCACTGCAGTGGTTCTGGCAAGGAATCCTATTCCTGTTATGGGAGTTCTTTCACAGGCACCCTGTCTTAAGGATCTTTGGGTTAAATATCACCGAGCAGGGCTATTCCTATCCGTGGCTAAATTTAGATGACTATTGATACTTAGTGCTCATGCCTAACTTACATGCAGTCAGCGAGAAGACTGATAGGATGTATAAAGGATTTTGATGTGATTCACCAAACATCTAGGGCAGGCATTCTGCAAGAAATAGAGTTTGTGGTTGGATCACGTGCTGTGCAGTTTATGAATGGCATAGACGAGGAGGGAGAAAATAGACAGGAGGTGACTGCTTTATCTTTTGTCCATGGAGTGGTAGATTCATTTGGAGCAAATATAGACTAACTTCAGCTCAGGATTACTTAGAGTCCAGCTCTCAAATAACGAGAAATAGTTTTTGCGTTCTCTTCCAACCTATCCAACCCTCTTACCTCTAATTTCTGCTGATTGTCACAATGTTAGAGTCTGATTCTAGTTAAAGGGGTGAAAGGAAGTTTGAAGGAGCATAACTGAAAGAAAAATGTCCGACAGCGTCTTGGAGGAAGTTAGTCCTTGACACACAGGCAACTAAGTATGTATTAAAATGTTTCCTTCTTAAAAAAGATTGTTCTGTATGATGTGAAATATTGGTCATGGTAATCTGTGAATACAAGAAAGAATATGTCTAGGTTTGGGGGACTTCACCAGAGACTGATGGTCACAGGCCATCAGCAGGTGAATTACAAGCACAATCTAGGTAGAAAGTAATTTACAGTGATGTTTTTTATTTGCTAACTGGGGACCATGGCCCTTTTCTCTGCTAAAGAGATTGTCGGGTAGCATGTCACGGCCATATTACAGGCCCTATTACAGACAAAGTGCTAGATGAAAAAAAACCAAAACCTTCAACTGTAATGTCCTTGTCACCAGGGCCTAACCATTTAGAAGAAAAGCAGAAGGCTCAAAAGCTTTTGTAGTAGATTCCGTTTTTTTCTCCTCTCATAGATGCAAAGCGAAGTGGCATATTGAAATGGCAGCTAATAATTAGCAGTGGTGGCACTTTGTGTAACTTTTCCCATTGCTTGCACAGTTGGTTAAGTGTCTCCTGGCTGTGTACGGGTAGTGTGGAGAACCAGGCTGTCCCCCAAGACGCTTCCGTTTCATCAACAGCTCTGCATTGCTTGCTGTGTCAACCAAATGGCTTTTCAAAGATAGGTAGTAGTTTCACAGGCTGCTAGTGTTGACTTTGTTTACTGAGTAATGCAGAGGGATAAAGGACATTGAAGAAAAGGATTTTCCCTTTAAAGTGTTGCTTTATGTATCTAGGCTCACCTCACTTAAACGTGACAAATCAGAATAGTAAATCCATAATGCAGGCATAATGCTCCAGGTGCAGTCAGCCAGCCCTTTTTTTTTTTTTTTTTTCCTTTTTTTCTTTTTTTTTTTAAATGTCCCCACGGCTATCTTGATACAGCAAAGCATACAGAATTTTTCTTCCTGAATGGAAAAAAGTCAGAGTAAAATATCCAGATAAAAATTGTTTAATCTTGTCCCACTAACCTTACAGGAAAGACTAGTCAAGTGAAGGTGGAAGGAACACAATACTGATTTTGTTTTTCTTAACAAGGTTTGACTTCTGATTATTAAAAAAAAAAGTTGTCTTTTAAAAACTGTAAATTCCCTGGATGGCTTGCTACTTTTAGTCTTTCTAATTCTTTTGATGTTTATTTGCTTAATATTCAATTTGGGAACAAAACTTACCTTTCATGAGAAAAATATTTCTAGAGTTGATCTAAAAAAATAGGTTTTTAGCTTTAGGTAGTAGGCTGGGAGTGTTAAGTTCTGCTGAGAAGTGCTGCTGGTTTGTGGTTAATAGCCCACGCTCAGCACACAGGCAAGTGACTTAATGATGGAGCTGAAAGCAGGGATTGAAACAAGGCTCGAACCCAGGCGAGAAATGGCTGAAGCCCTGTGATGCAGCTGAGCACAGAGTTTGCTTGTACGTGTGCACCCTGACACGTGTGTTTTGGGTTTGTTTCTTGTAAACATCTCAGTTTATCAAAAAAGGAAGCCGCTTATCTGGATGTACATTACTGGTCTGTCATTCCCACTAATGGGAATTACTTCCAATTAGTTTTGTAGTACTAAACAGTGCTTTCATCTCTGCTTAGTGTCTCTGTTGGCTTGATCCAAATGTCTTTAAGATGTACCTACTGTGACTCATTTTCTGTTCCTCCAAAGAGAAAACCACTTTACTGAAGTGGCTTTTCTCTCCGTGTTCTTTCTGCTCGCCTGTGATGCTTCCATGCTTGTAAATTTTCTGTGATTATCTGCGTAAGAACATCCTCAGTACAAGCCTTCCAGATGCTCAGATTAAAGCCTTTATAGAGACACTAATACATTTTTAATTGTTTTATTGCTCACATCATTATCTTGTTCCTGTCTGAAATGTGGTGCAAGAAATAACAGTAATGTCTAAAAAAAATATTTTCAATACTATTTTTAAAATATTTTAAAGAATATTTTATGTAGATACATTAGACAGCTTTGACAATCTCAACAGCACTACTATAGAAAGTATAATGGATCTTTTTATTTTTATTTTTTAAGATAGTACAGTATTACCCAGTGATTCATTAGAAAAGCTTGCACGGATTACGAATGTGGAAAGATTATTAGACCTTCAAACGAAGGCAAATAACGTGTGCTGTGTTTTGTAAATGACCAGACAAACCAGAGAAGAGTGGGGAAAGGATGAATACATTCTCTTACTTCAGAGAGAATTTATCTTTTAGACAGAGGAACTATTTTGTCTCCCCTTTAAGTCACTGTTTTGATCTGTCTTACCATTTGTTAATGAAGCTTCAAAATTAGTATAAAATCCCTTGAAGTTAGTTGCAGTTGTTAATTGTAAGTTGTAGGCTTTATGTGCTCGCTTATGGTGATATTAAACTTCAAACAGGAAAAAAAGATTAATGGGATCAATTTACTTTCTTCTCCTAAACTATTTGTCAAGAAGCTGTGATTTCCTTCAAGTTACCATCCCTTGTGATGGTTTATAAATGATTAGCTCATGGATTTATATGGAACAGTTACCTGCAACTGGTTACTATTGAAGTTATGATTAGATAGATCACTTGGTAACAGTGAAATCATTTGTATACGCTTTCCGTTTGAGAGTTTCAAATATATATTTTTTTTTTTATCCAAAATTTCTGCTATGATTAAGACATTTTCTATGTGTAAATATTTTGGCCATTGTTTTTTTCCAGTCGAGGAGCCAGTTGAGTGATAGAACTGAGAAAATAACTTAGGTATAATAATTTGTTTCTCTCTAAGTACAACGGAGCAGGTTCTGTATCTTCCTTAATGCTCAAAAAATAGCAGGACAATAACTACAGGTAGATTTTCATGGCCCTAAAGAAAAATAGAAGCAGACTTGTGTCTGGAGAATAAGCCAACAGGTTATCAGTTGCCCCTTTTCAAGCAAACAAAACCTGTACTTAGCAGCGCGTGATCCCTGGTACAGATGCCCGAACTCAGAGACAGCAGCACAGCCTGTGCTCTTCTGTTTTAATGAACGAGGGGAATGTCAAATTAGAATAATCTATGACTATCCCAGCAGAATCAGTACTGTAGCTGCGTTCTTAAAAGATACTGGGAAGCGTTACAGTTGAGTACATAAATTTGTCCAGGTTTGACAAATCTTTTTAACTCGTGTATGCTGTTTTACAAAGAGCGTTCTGCTAGCGCTTTTACTGAACTCCCTTGCTGAATCAACACTCAGTGAGTTTACTGTTGATTTGGTGTCTTAATGTCCTTCCACAAACTGGATAAGAGCATTGTGAAAACCAGTCTGTAGCAGAGTATGTGTTAGTCAGCAGCAGCTGATCTGAATCGGAATTGGAAATAAATCCTTTAACCCCCTAAGCAGGATGCGCAATTGGCCAAGTGAATTATAAGGCTTTTGTTTTGCTGTGACACACCATCCAAAGAAAGAATATCAGTATAACAGAGGATTTATCCCATTTGAAATGTAGGAGTAAACGGTTCTCCTTGGCATGTCCATGACATTTTTCTTTACATCCTTTGAGTTTCTTCTCAAGACAGACATTGTAAGGTATGGCTTTTAGAGACAGGACTCCTTGCACTGTATAGCTGTTAAAGCCTCATGTGCCTCTAACCAAAACGCTGCCTTTATGCAACTGGTACGTCACAATGGCTTCCATCGCTGAGAACGTCGTGAGTTTTGCAGGAGCTTTTTGACTTTCTTGGTGTGTTTGAGCCCAAATGCTTGGCAATATTTAAAAACTGTTTGTAGCTGTTACTTACATGGAACATGTGTGTATCTCATAGAACATCTGTGTTCTGGGCAAATGCTGTGTAAACCCCACAATTTACAGCAGGTGCATACTGTCCAGCAGGATAAGTCTGTGTATTATGGGTGGCAAGTGTCATGGTAGGCTTGGCTGGACATCTAGCTCATAACAGTCATGTACGCATCTAACACCTTTCCTCCCCTTTTAGCATTTGAACAGCACACAAATTATGTGTACAGAGGTGCTACTCTGAGGTGCAGCATCTCAATAACCTGTTACAGGAGTCTAGGGCCAGAAGGAGAGACGGATCTTGTCTAGATGAAATTGCTAAGCCAATGCAGGTTGACAGCTTGTAGTTGCAGGGGTTATAGGGAGCATTTCTGGACTCTCTTGTGCTAGCCGTATCAGTGAAAGCATGGATTTAGCACCAAGATTAAACTGACAAAAGGAACAGCAGGACAGCTGTCCTTTTTCGTATTGCACGTGAGCAAAGCATTCAGTTTTAAGGGGTGGTATATTTGCAATGTTCCTCAATGCTTGACTTGAGCCTGCGATAATGATGAAACCATGAGTGACACTGCAGCATACGTGGAGAGAAGAAGAATCCTTCCCCAGAACTCGTGTCGTGTACTGAACGTCAGAATCACTGAATTAGTTTTTTACTTTTCAGCAATTTGATGGTGTTCATATTCACCCCTGGCAACTGCAGGATTCACACACATCTGTCTTTCATAGCTGTGCTTCACTGCTGGTTTCCCAACACGAATTACTCCTAGTCTCATTAAAAACAAACTGCTGTAGATGCTTGGTTCGTGCTCCACCTCTTGCCAGTTCTTCTTACCAGCAGCTCTCCACTGAAGGTTTGCAAACAAGACTTAGGCAGTTCTGAGTGGGGAAAAACTGGAGCAGAGAGCCTTGAGCAATTTTCACTTTGAATGTAGTTTTATGGAAGGAACCTCTCAAGAATGGCTACTTGTTAAAAACTGAAGCAAATGCTTATGGATTCTACAAAGCTCTCTCCGACTTTCGAACATAGAGAGCAACAAGTAGTCAGCTAAGAGTGCTTCTGAGGTAGATGAGGACTTCACAGTAGTTGGAGATGTGTGGCTGTAAGTGGTACCCTGTTCCAAATGGTTGTCTGTTTGTTTTACTTAGGAAATAGAAGTATAGATAAATGAAGGAAAAGCACTTTTGCTGGAACGCAGTATTAGTTCATATCTCATGTAGTCATAGTAGGTTAACTGATCTTGCAGTAAAGGATATAGGTTGGGGTACTTGGTGCTCTCCACTCCCAAGTTTGAAGAATCAACCATTGCCTTAATGAACAGGACCTTTCTGGTGCCTTTAAATTTCAGACTCTGCATTTGTAGGATCTATCACAAGCAATGAAGATTCTTTTAATTTAGTCAGTGCTTTTAAAATAAGGTTGAAAACATAGGTAGAAGAGTAAAGGAGGAGTCAGAAAGCATTGAAAAAGAGCCATTTCCTAGGCAACATGGTGGACTCGATCAGCAGTTGAGAGTCACACTTCTGTTGTTAGCTGTGCTGTCTGCCCTACTTCGTGAATCTGGGCGCTGTGACTGTCTTGTCCGCCTCACGGAAATAGGTTTCTGTTCTGTGTGTCCCCAAATCTCTATAGTGCAACTTCTGTGGTCTACACTAATGAAAAAGTTAGAAAAGCTGGAGCTGGTTACAATGAACTTTTCTATTTCAGAAGACTGACGTAGTGTTCCCCTGATCATATATCCCCCCTCAATCCTCCAGTTAACTGATCATGCAAACCCTCCTCAGGGTTGCCAGACAGCAATTTTCTCTTGGTGTAGACACCTGAAATAAAGATACTTACTCTGAAAAATGGAACATAAGCCAGACCTTGGCTATTGAAGGGCCTGGAAATGGAGAGTCAAAACCCATGAAAGGCAGATGATCAGTGAAAGAAAATCACCAAGCATCAGCAAAGAGCAAGGAGAAGCAAGCTGTCCATTCCTTGCATGCAGCTTCCAAAACAGCAAACTTCCACGCGTTGAGTAAAATGGCACATTTTACTCTTACTTTTATAGCTTTTCTGAATTTTCAGGAAAATTGAGTAAATACTGCCAAAAATTTTAAATAGATTTGATTTACCCGAGCAGAGATGAGCTGATGTTTTTCAAAGCCATTTGCTAATATATAAAATAAACAGAAATGTAGTTGCAGGTTGTTAAAGTACGTTCACAGTGTATATAGCTGAAGAATTCAGTGCAACAGCCGTTCACAGCTGAGCAGCAGACGTATAAACGCTGAATGGAAGGATTTTACATAGATTCATATCTTATAAAACTGGCTAACTGGCTGACTCCTAATTAACTGTAAAAGTGGCTGATTGTTCTCATATTTTATCCCTTATGATTTCAGAGCTAGCTGTGGGGGAGGAAATAAATAAGAAAAAAAGAAACAACCCTGTTAATTTAAATAAAAAATAAGGAGTGAGATAAACTGCTTAAAGGCTGACCCCAGTTTAACCTCCTGATATGTACATTATCTTTTGTGTTGTGAGTACCACTGTCTGCCCTGTGCTTTTGCCAGGTGCTAGCAGGCAAATTATGGACATGAAGCAGCAGAAGTGTCGTCGTAGGACTGGCCACCTGTCCAGTTTGGAGATGGAAGATCTGTAGACAGGCATGACCAGGGTGTAATGGGAAAGCTGGTTTGTCTGGTGAGCAGCATGAGGAGGAGAGTGAAATAGCAGGATTTTAATTACTTATTTGGGAGGGGAGGAAAAGGCATCAGGACCAATGTTACATAAACAACAGCTGGTTCATCAGCAGATGAAGATGAGGGTGGAGAGGATTAAGGACAGGTAGCGGAGACGGGGCCAGGCAGGTTCAGGCAGTGCTGTGGAGGCAGCAGCTGGCCAGCTGCAGCAGATCAGGTTGCCCAGACAGAATGTGGGCAGACTGAGAAAAGGGAGCCACTGAAGGAGCTTTGCAAATCTGGGGAGACTGAAGGGGCAGTGGCTGCTGAGGAGATGCTGTGTGAACTGCAAGGAAGAGTGGGAGACCAGTGAATCGTACAACCTTAGACTAGAGAAACTCTTCCACACCATTTAGGCTGTTTAGAAAACTAATACACGTGTAGTCTGTAAGGTCAATCTGAAGTCCAAATGAGTAAAGAACGAAGGTGCCCTGATGAATAATGGCAACATAATTAGAGAAGAATCTTGCATTTAATGAAACGAGGAGACTGCAGGTATGGAGAATGTAGATTTTCTGTAACTATGACAACTGATTTCCCTAGTGCAGCTGGTACAGTCTCATCCAAAACGCAAGAAACTGATTAGAAGCTTATTTTTAATGGTAATCTCATAATCTTTAATGGATAATGCTGCCTTTTCTGCCAGTAATTTTACTTTTTCAGAACCATGTGATACTTTTTGTGATTTTAATAGCATTCCACCCACACGTGATCTGACTGGAGTTTCTCTAGTCTGGAGCTGCAATCCTCTATGAAATGTATTCACCAGTAAAAGCCATTGCTCCTCTAAAAACCTGGCTCACCTAACAGGGCTTTTGTGCTTCATCACAAAATACTATGCTCACGGTGTTGATTCTATTTTGTTAAAGTTCTGTTCCAATCCTAAATATTCCTCATTAAGGCTCCATCAGCTAGATTATCTTAGATGTTTTTATCTGGATTCAGTCCCTGCTACTCCAGATAGGAAACTACATGGCCTTGAACTTTCCATGAGAACATTCAGCATCACTAAGAGGATATCCTTTTTCTTTTAATGTAAATAGCAAGCTATTAATTGAATTTTTTACATTCACAATAAAAACTAACTAATCAACTGATTACAGTGACAGTGCCTCTTCTGAACATAAGTGCCTTAGATCTGAGAGATGAAGTTGAATGTCATTTCACCGTTCAGTCATCTGCTGCTTTCTTCAGCCCATTTATGAAGATATACTGTAAAACAGTATCAGCTTGTGTGATGCCCTCTTGGAAATGACATGAAAAGGCAACCTTGTCTATAAAGATTAATCTCTAATAATAGCACAGTAAAAGATGTAACAGCTGGTATGGATTAATATTCCTTAATATCTGCTTTCATGTGATTAATAGCTGAATGGCTTAAGCCTCTACCAGTGGAAAGCAAACAGTGGTTACTAAGCTCTACTAAATGTTGTACTGTTTGGAATTTTTTTTTTTAGCAGAATAGGCATTTAAATGTTTTTCCTTTTTCATTTCCAGGCTTCCTAGTCTTATGTTCCTCCTTTCCAGTTTTTCTATCACAGGTCATGTATTGGAATTTTTTTTTTTTTTTTTTTTTTTTTTTTCACAAACAGAGGAGAAATACATTGTTCGGTGAATGAGGGGTTCGTCCTCTCTTTTTTTCCCCAAGACTACTCCTAATACAATTCAGCAGTAAATCATTAACTTCTATGTTGGTTTAGTTATTCATGTGTTTTACAGATATTGACAGGTGAAGAGGAATGCATTAGGTTTTTGTCTTGATGTGCAAATTAAGTAGTAAATATCTTTTTCCAGTTCTACATTGTTGGTAGTGTTTTTTATGTTATATTTTTGCAAAAGCAAAATCTTTGGCCATTTGGAACTGAGGAGCAAAGGGTAAATTCCGAAGCTTTTGAAAAGATTTAATCAGCATGTGATTAGCTGGATCAGTGCTCATAGCCTGGGGTGTGCTGTTTTGAAATTACATCTTAATCACTTATTATTTTCCCGAGGTTTTATTGAAGTTTGAATCCCCGAAATATTTTTCAGTTATGGAGATCAATTTACTTAAAAAACTGAAGATTGCGAATCCAGGTGGGAATTGGGCATACTGCTCGTGCGCTGACAAGTTTTTTCCATTTAATGTCCTATTAAGGTCAGAGGTAAGGCGGGAGAACAGAAGAGCAGCTGTGTGGGGTCAGAGCAGAAATCCGTGTTGCCCAGTCCTGGAACAGCACAGTCTGTGGAGCGCTGTGGGAACAGATGTAGTTACTCTCCCTCAGAGTTTGCTCCTGTCCAGCCATACTTAAGTTAGGGATTGTCTGGACCAGAGGTGATACTGGAGGGGTTTTGTGTGAAATTATGTTGTTGGCTTTTAGTCTCCACAGCGTCCTTCACCAAGGAGTTCCACAGCTTAGTTGCAGCTAAGTTCTGTGAAAACACGGAAGCCAGCTTGAGCTCACTGGTTTTTGGAAAACAATCTTTTATGTTTGGGTGAGATATCTTTAACCTGACTCAACTTAGTATCCCAAGTTGAGTATTTTTTAATTTTGGTGTTGAATTTTGTACCTGTTTTGGTGTTTGATTCTAATTACACTTCACAATTTTGTTGAGCCTTCCTTAAAAAATCCTTATTCTTCTCATTCCCAGAAGTGCATCAGACATGTTTTTGTTTGTATTTGTCAGGCCCGTGTTTGAAGAGGGGGCTTAAAAGGTAAAAAGTCAGGGTGTTTTCCTATGTTACTAGCTCTGAGTGTTGGAACATGGACATGATAGCATGCCTTCACGAAACACCAATAAATCTGGCTGTTTAGCAGTGGCTTTCATCCTAGAGAATCCCAAACTCTTTTAGCACCCTTCTGTCTTCAGAGTAGTTAATTTACCAGAGAAATTCCTCCATCGTCTCAGAAGGATCTTGGCATCAGGTAACGCTACTTTTTATTCTGTTTTACTGGTAGCTGCGGTGTTAACTTGTCGCTGCACGTCGATCTCCTTCTGGTAAACCGAAAGGTTGGGAGGAGGTTCCGTGTAGGACCCAGGAGCAGGCAGGCTCTGCACCGCGCTACTCTGATCTGAAGGCATTTTTGGGTTTTGGTTTTCCCCCACATGCGCGCAGTGATGATTCCCATGGCTCAGAATGCCTTAGCTCCGCGTCTTGGCGCTTTGGCTTGCCTCTTGGTACCTGCTTGACTGCTGAGAGGTGTGAGCAGCTGAGACGGGTTCTGAGTGGAGATGCAGCCTTACGTGTGTTTGGGTCCTCATCTGTTTGGGCCTTTGGAAAGAGGAACCTGTGCTGAGAGCCAGCCTGAGGAGCAGGGCCGGGGAGGTGGCTGTCTTCCAGGAGCTCTGGATTAGTGTTGCAATGTGTCATATTCAGGAAATAATGGGAAAGGAAATAAACTGGCTTGTTAAAAATGCTTACTCCAATACATTCTTCATTAATGTCCAACTCCAGCCTATGGCCTAGTTAATTTTAATCATTACTTGTCTCTGCTCCTCCATAATAAATCAGTGGTATTAACATTTTGCTATTGATAAAGCTTTTGTAGTTGGAATGAGTAAAAACACTTATGCAATCTCTGACCTTTCTGATATTTGCCTACCTGTGTCACTCAGTAGGATTTGTAAATATTTTTTTAATTACAATGTTCTGAAGTTATTTTTCTTAGCGCTGAGGGAGAGCCGTGTTATCTTTATTTTCTGTAACTGGGCGTTATTAGGAGGAATGCACAAGGGTGCAGCTGAGATACGTGGCCATAAGCTGTTGGTGCCATTTCTCAGCCCTTCTGGCTGCTGAGGTCTTCGTTGGAGCCCGTGGGGTGCTAGGCTTGCGGGACACCGTCCTGGGGGGATGTCTTTGATACGCCATCTGAGTTGGTGTCCGGTACTTGTGTTCAGGCACCTGACTGTGAGTTTAGGAAGCTAAGCAGTTTCATATCTTGTTTGGCAGAAAATAATGTGAAATGGCCCACACTAGCCTGTGGTAACCTGATCAGCCTAGTTCATCGGCAAACTATGCTTGAATCAAGAACAAGGGCAAGTCAGTAAATCTGCCTGTCAGCTTGAATTTTTTCGCTGAGAGGAGAACAGAAGCAATGAAATTTTCATCGAATGAAGACTAGGGCTTGTACTGAGCTTGGTCAAATCACTTTGCTTTGATTTTCGAATAATTGTCATCTTGATACGGTAAAATGTTCTACAAATACTACGTTTTCCTTAGTTTATAGATGTCAGTATGAAACTTCTCAGTACTGCTCTTCAAAGTGTTGAAACGGGTAAGAGCTTTTGGGTTTTGTGCACAGGCACACAAAACATCAAATGCATTTTACTGTTTTGCTAGAATACAAGTAAATTTAGAGCAGATTTGAGTAATTTACAGTAAAACTTTTCTATGTTACCTGTATCATTGTTGCCTAAATGCTAGATAAAGCGTGACTTGAAAATGACATGAAAGCTGAACTGTGAACCTGTTTAATTCCTGTGCACAAAATGGTGAAGCTGTGTTCAAGTTGCTTTCTGGAGCAATATGTGGAGAAACAAATGCAGCCTCAATGAGAGAGGCTGCCTACAGTTGAAGCTTTCGGTGATCAGAATTACCTAACCCCCGTGCCAGGAGTGTTGACAGACCCCCATTCATGTGTCCTGATCATTCTAAAGGAGAGGTGATTTCCAGGATTTCTAGAAAAAACATACACAACATTCCAAGCTAATTTCACAGAACTATTTTGTGGGCTTAATCTTAAGCAGTGTTTAAAATATAAAATTACACATTCTATTTTGATGTTGGTTGTATTTAGTGAACATGACTTTTTTTTCACCAGCTGCAGTGCTTTTACATTGCTGTTTTAATTTTGCTACAGTGGGATGAGTAGCAGGATTTTTGTAGTTTAAGTATAGTTATTTATACAATTATTAATCAAAATTATCATTAGGGCATTGATCAAGTCACTGCTATCTGAATGCCCATTATTTTCTTACGCCTCCATTGGATAAATGGCCTGATGAGCTTGGGAAAACTGTAGGTATACTTTTGTGGAGCTTTTGTAATTACCAGCAAAAACTAATGATGAAATCCGTTCCTGAGACACAGGACAGAACTTAGCAGCTCCCCTGCTGTGTTCGATTAGAAGGTGACACAGGTCAGTGTACAGCATATCCCCTAAATGATGATGGGGAAAAATGTAGCAGCCGTTTGCATTTTCTGAATTGGGCTTTAAGGCTTTTGGGGTTTGACATGCCATGTTGGTCTGGTGGTCTTCAGTACCAAGTCTTTTCTCCCAGAGCACGTCTGCTGCAGAGCACGGAGTGTACGGAGAGGTACCCGCCTGGCTTGGTCCTGCTGAGGAAGACTATTTTACCCTGCAGTGTGCTGCAGCCATTGCATCCATATCATCCCGCTCCCAAGACAATAATTCTCACAACTTAAAATCCCAAGTTAGGGGGAGAAGCGTGTGTATACAATCAAGTGTGGGAACTGTCCAGCTTGACACGGTTGGTTTATCTGTCAGGCCAGTATTTCAGTCCCCTGCTTGAATGAGGATTGGAGCCCCTGGTTTGTCCCTGGAAATTGTATTAGAAAATGTGTTTATGACAAGGGGAACTCTCCTTGGAATCACATTCATTTGTGTGTGCAAAGATAGGATTTAGCTAGCAGTACAGCCTTTCCTGGTGTGCTTCCAGACCTATGCGAAGTGGATGACGTTGGGTGAGAAGAAGGAAGTGTCGCCTTCCTGAGAGCTTCCTGGCCTTCACCAAAACCTTCACCAAAGCCAGGTGCACTTGGGTTCATCAACCGCTAGATAGAGCTGTGCGATATCGAGAGGACTTCACTATGTAGTCTTACACTAAAATTCATATTTTCCCTAGTAGTAAGCCAGAATAAGGACCAATTGTTCACAAGGCAGATAGGACAGGAAGAGTTCTTTCTCCAAGACAGAATAAAATCCCCCCTTCTCCCCAGTTAATAATACAATGAAGATCATGGATCTTTTTCTGAGTATACCTTATAATAAGAATTCAGTGAATAGTGCAATTTAATTCCCATACATCAATTACTAAATAAGGCATATCTTTAAATTACCACAGCAATTCATTTTTAATCAAGCAGTCATCACAGAGCTATTTTATCATGACTGTGGACAGGAACCTTGAAAGCGAAGGCTGTATTACCTTTTCTTTTTTTATTCCTCATACTCTTCCTCTCCCTTCACCCACCCCACCCCTCACCACACCCGCCTGGTGCTGAGAAATGCTCACATACTGATCAAAGGCTCATGAGAAAAAGGAAATGCTTAGCTAATATAACTCTGAACCAGCTCAAGATTGCTCTGTTTAATGCTTTCTGTAATTTTTTTTCGCACTTATGTCATTTATAGGACTCAAGTTTCTTTTGCCATTTGAGATGTGTTTGTTATAGAAGCTCACCAGCAAAACAAACAACCATGGTGGACTGTTTAGGATCGTTTGCCAAAGCTGTACTCAGCTAGCACGAAAGCTACACTAAATGCATGGAGCTGCAGAATAGGGTAATTCAGATGGAAAGGTGGGTGAAAGTTGGAGGGGAGTTGAAAATGTGTGGATTTGATAGCTTCTACCAGCAGTAAGAGAAGGACAAACCAGCTTCCCTCCATCAAAAAACCACCACACACGCCAAAACAGGTATTGAGGATATCCTGTAGCTTTCAGCAGGCGCAGGCGCAGCACAGACACTGACTGTACAGATTATTCCGTGTTTATCCTGGCAATGCGCCTCAGCCATGAGCAGAAAGAAATACATCTGGGTATTTCTTAGGGATGTGTTCCGTTCTCGCCTCTCACTCAAACAGTTCCGAAGTGCGGGACTTGAGGCCAGTGAACTGGGACTATGTCTTGCAGCAGCGCGGCTATAGGAATGAAACAAAAATGTAGGGTTTTTTCTATTTTAACTTTTTCTGTGGCTGAATTAAATCCTTAAAAATCCTTAATACATACTTTATGAGACCCAAGGAAAAATTTTAATAGCCAGTATTATAAGCATGTATTTGATTCCATTTTGTTCTCTATTCTTGCTAATAGAACGGCATTCAGCCTGCTGGTTGAGTGGATTTGTGACTCTTTCCAAGGATCAGCCATGGATTAGCGAAGTACAGCTGGTGTGTTTCTCATGCCAAGTGGTTTTGGCACTTTTATTTTTTCGTTTTTAATGTCCACCTCTAAAGAAATCCAGCCTCTTTTTCTCCCCCTTTTCTGGAGAGTTGTTCTTCTTCAGTAGCAAACTCCATCTTTCACCAAACGGTGTGTTAACGAGACTGAGCAAACAGGCATTGCTCAAATGGTTCTTTACCAACAAGGGAATTTAAAGAAATGTTCTTAGTTTAGTTTAACACGTAAAAATTTGTTATTGTTAAGGAGTCTAACTTGACTAAATGGAGGTAGGTTTTCAAGCTACTAGTCTTAAGATGCCAATGATCTTTGCATGACGATGGTATACACTAGTGGGTTCTTGAAATGCAGAATTCATGAGAGCTCTGGCTAATAAAGCCATCTCCTGTTACAGTGCCGCTTGGATTGCAACCAAAGCTGTAATATTTACTTCAGTTCAGGACCTGTGTTCCATATCCACCTTTCTTTTCAAGTTGCAGACTAGGAAGTTTAATATTTCTGCCGTCATGTAGAGAGCTATCAGAGTTTCTGAGCATCTTGTAGTATAGCTTTTAAGTATATAAGGTTTGGGGGGTGTGTTTTGTTTTTTACTACTTCCCATAATAGTAGACGTTACAGGCAATGGTAGAAACTTCTGGAAACAACCTTGGTGGCCAGATTCCCTCTGTTCGGTCAGTGCTGGTGCTGGCAGGATCATAGGCTCCGTGGCTGGTTTCCTCCGCCAGCTGTGATCTCCGTTAGTGACACTAAAGGAAACCTTATGTCAGTTTTAATCCAGAGGCCGTGCAGTTACAAATGGGCTGTTTCAGTTACTGAGATGATTGTTCTGTGTCTGCCAAAGCAGCCCACAGCTGCTGCCATGAGCACACTAGCAATCTCTGCTGCCGTAACCGTCATCGGCATTCTCTGAAGCATTGTAAGAATGACCATTTTTGCACTTAAAAGCAATAAGTAGATTGGATGGATCATGAAAAATGCTAGTAACTTCTAGCAAGTAACTGCTAAAATGTCTAGTAAGTGTATTACAAGATAATCTAAACCTGGTTCTCTGAATAGGTGTGTGTGCTCCATGAAATTTTCAGTACAGTGCTTAAGTGACTTGTTTGAATCTTGGCTCCTGCTTGGATTTATTTACAGTTAAAAGAACATGCATTTACTTTCAAGAAGTTTTGAAGTGAGATTGTTATGCTATTGCTGTTTCTGACACAAACCAGCTCTTTGTTGAAGCAGCACATCATAGCCTAGATATTTCAAGCCGTTCATAAGAAAAGACTGAAGAGAAATGTTACAAATCCCACCTTTCTGCGTTGGAAGAGGGAAGGAGGTGTTTGGTCTCTGTAATTTAGCAGTGCAGCAGGGCATGTTGAATTACAATGCACGTTCATCAGCTCCTGCTTGTAACTTTGCATTCTGCTTCTGGTTTATTCAGTCTTGCATTGATCATAATCCTTTCCTTTTTGAAGGACTCATTTAACCTGCAGCCTGTAACTGTAAATCAAGCATATCGCTTTCTTGTTCTAAAGAGGGGAAAAAAAAAAAGCAAAGTCCTGAATGTTTCACTGGTCTTATCCCTGACAAAACAAACCCATGCTGTTGTGCACAGGTTTATTCACTGATAGGCCTGAAATAGCATTATGATAAAATAAAATTAAGATTGCTGGCAGCATTTTACACAGCATGTCTGTTTCCTACACGACACTTGTTTTAGAATGCTTTTGCTTTCCCTGCCGGGGGGGAAAGTAAAATCTCATGCTAATGCTTCATGTCAGCGAGCTGTAATTCTGCAGTAATCAGAGTTTCAGGGAACTGCACATTCAGCAAAGTCGAACAGTGCTGAGAACACATCCGGAGAGCATCCAGCTTAACGGGAGCTTTGCAAATAAAAGGGGCAAATCATCTTACCTAATCTTTCATGGGAACTTCCAGCCTGCAAAGCCAATAAAATAAGCATACTGATGCCTTCTGCCGCTCCCTGAAAAGACTTTTTTTTATCTTTTGGTATAGTTTAAGTATACCGATATAACTTATATAGATGCCTCTATCAGAAGTGTGAGCAAAGTAATAGGTGTATGGGTTTAGATCAATATTAGGCTTTATATTTCCCTCTCCTTCCCTCTTCCCTGAGGAAGTATAAGGTCCAAACAGAGTGCGCCCACAAGCTCCCAAATGCAAGGGAAAGCAGTCAGGAAAGCCATCTAAGAGAAGTTTTCATGGGTTCCAGCCAAAGAATATAGTTATCTGAGAGAAACCTACTCCAAATAACTTGATTAACCAGAGCGGTGCAGTTCTGTAAGTGTAACTTGTTGTGGTACGGCTTTAATGAAATATGAAAAATATTCATTCTTAAAAGGCAGGCTAAGGAGGTTGATACACACTGTACATTCCAGCAGGATTATTGCAGAGCAGGTCTTGGAAAGGAGATAATGTCCTAGATTTCAGCCTACCACATGAAAGCAGCATAGATGTGATCACTGCAGCTAGCTTACCAGGGGATTTCTCAGTGTTTTTCAGAGGTGTGTGTAATATATTGCACGTGTACTTTAATTCATAGATATGAAATCTGTATTTCACTTTGCGCTTTACAAACAGAAAAAAAAAATCTTTCTCTGCCTTGGCAAGCTCTCAGTCTCTTAGCAGTGCATGATTGGAAGCTCAGGTCAATGGTGTGAGGATGTATTTTGTCCCTCCACATCTTCAGTGTTCACATCTTCATGTTAGTCCCAGGAGGGTACCAGACCTTTTGTAGGGAATCTAGATCCCTTATAATCTCTCTGTATTAAATTATGAGAGTCAACATGGAAATAGGCACAGAGATAGGGTCGGGAGTTCCTATGTAATGCCTGTTACAGAGTTTAATTAGAGACTCTGTTTGCATCTTTTAAATTAAATTTCAGAACTTCTACTTTACTCTAGAATTATATTCTGTGTTAATGAACTTCCTTCACACGCTAGAAGAGTCAGGAAAGCAGTCTTGTGCTGGGTATGTCCGTAGCACTGACTAGGAGAGTGAAAAATCTGTTCTGTGAACTCGCTTCTTTTTGTCTTTTACTAAGAGAAACATCTAAACTAATTAATTAGAAATAATCTTCCATTGAGAACAGTTGAATTTATTGTGAACTATGCATTTGTTCAGTATTAATTTAAGTTAGTAAATAACCAGTGCAAAATTAGAGCTATATGAGAGTCTAAGCAAGCCAAGATGTGTCTCTTAGGGCAATAAGAGAGATCCTTTAACTGGGGCTTCTCCGAGCGTGTTTCTGTGCAAAGTGAGTATATTACCTGAAGAACTGCCTGAGCAACGGTCTCCTCTTTAAAAAGGTTGTTCTGATTTGGCTAAAACCAACCCAGAAACCAAATAAACACCCCTTAGTGTGAACAGTTTTCTTCTATTTTATTAAAGGCACGTTCGTCAATTCAGTTTTACAGCACAGAGTTCAAGTTTCATAGGGGCAATATTAATTTGCTTTTACCGGTATCCATGTTATTTGAATAACCTGTATTTTGGCATTTTGTGTGGGTAAGAAAACTAAGTAAAACAAGTCAATTGTATCTTTAATTCTAAAAGAAAAAAATTCTCTCATTTTTTTCCTTTCTTCCCCCCTCGTTAACCATGAGAGCAGTTTGGGTAGCTGAGTGCAAGCATCACACTCAGTTTAGAGCAGGAGGATGTTTGTGAAGCAAATCTCCCACTCGTTCCTGCTTCCCTTGCTGTGGTTCACAGCATGGAATAGTCTGACAGGCATGAACTGGGTTCCTTGGAGGTGGAATGAAACCAGAGGGTTCAGCCTGTAACACCTTGCGCACGCCGGCTGCTGCTGGGTATTCGGTGCATAGGGACTAGAGTTAATCCCAGAAAATTCCTCTGAATTACATTCAGATGGCCTCAGAGTACTGAGGAGTACTTGTGTAATTAAAAGCATCTCTTCTCGGTTGGAAGGGTATTCCTGGGAAGGTAAATTCCCCAGAGAGCAATCCCTGCAGTGTTAGTCTTGGTTAAGCTTTGCTCTAGGTTACTGCTTTTCATCCAGCTCTGCTTTATCCAGGCAGGATGTGCAATCTGGGAGAGAGATGGGCCTAATTATTTTTTTTTTTACGTCTGGTATTCTCCTTTCAGCTTTCCCAATGGCTTAATTAAACATTCTCCACAGTTATGAGTAAAGACTGGCTTTCACTTTGACCTGCATTTCCAGTTGTTTGTCCTGTGGCTTCCTGGACCACGACAGGCATTCCTGCTTGGCAGGTGTATTGAGAACTGCAGAGATACTCGGATAAGCATGGAGGAATATGAATGCCAGCCTCACTGTAACTTTTTAGTGAGTAGTATGAAAAAGTAAGTACTTACTTTTGCCTTTCAATGTTGAGTCAAAAGAAGAGACTTAAAATGGTGCTGGGCCACAGCCCTGTAGTCAGGGAGGTGTGATGCTTACGAGAGTCATGGTGCTACAGAAATCACTGCGCAGGAAGAGGCACCGTTGGTGATGGTGATGAGGGAATAAAGAGGTACTGAGAAGCCATAGCCAAAGGATGCAACTTCATCAGCTTCCTTTTTCCATGTAGTAGCTCTTGATCATCACAAAACTAACACACAGGTAGTACATATTTTCAGTGAAGCTGGACGTATTAGCAGGCAGTTGGGGTTTTTTTTTCGTCTTGTGAGAAAACAGACGTTGCACTTCTCCATCTGCCATTTCATGGCCATTTTTCTTTTGGTAGAGGTGTCCTTTATCGTAGTAAGCATCATTTCTGAAGGCTAAAATACTCTGCTCTGTTTCATATTTACAGGTACCATGCAGGTTTCTGCCACTATTTCTTGTAATCTCAGAAACATGCCTGGTGAGCAGCAGCCAGGAAAAAATGTCAGAAATCTGAAAATTACTGTATTTGTAATGAAATGGAGCTGGCTGGCCTGCAGTGGGGGAATACACTTAATGTTCTTTAATGAAAAGATCCCCTCTGATGTTACAGAGGGAGATGCTTTGCAAGCTGAGATCTGTTCCTTTGCTGGAAAGCACTTTGGTTTCCATATCACTCTGTTGTTGCTGTTCCGGTTCCAATTTTTAGATTTGTACCTGTCAAGAAAAGGACTATTGCAGTGTGCCTATATAACAGGTACATCTGTTAGTAGGTGTTGTGATGTCCTAGAACTGTTGAATCAGAAATGAGAAAGTATCCACAGTTTGTATCTTAGAGCACGAGTGAGGAACAGGTTATTTTCCAACAAACCTCAGTGGATTGAAGTCTGTCCTCTGTAAATATGTTGCAGTTAGACGCGTGCTGAAGCAGCTCGGAGGTTCTGCTGCTGCTCTGTTTGCCACCGGCTACAGTTCCTCTCCAGCAGCTTTGGTGAGGGGGCACAGGGCTGGGTGTTCCCACCGCGCAGCTCTGCAGCAGACTGGGAGTAGAGCTTAAGCCCAGCGTGTTAATACGTGCTTAGAATGGCAGGAAGGGTTAAGCTTAGGTTGGTACTCTGCGCTTAGGTACCCGTGATGGTGTAGAGAATCACCAAGTACGTGAAGTTACTACAGGTTTTCTAGAAGGAAATAATAAAGCTTGGGGCTGCCGTGTTTGCAACGTGTGCTGTCCTCTGTCAAAGAGAACTTGATACAATTCTCTTGGATAGAAAGATAAAAGACTGTCTATATACATATTCATACTGACTGGCAAACTATAGCTTTTCAAGGTGAAATAATGGTATTGTAACACACGTTTCTTTTATCAAAGTGCTAGCTGAGGAGAAGTTGGAAATGCAAGTTTAGAGGGTGAATTATGCATTTCTGTCTCATGGTATGTAACGAAATTGGGCATTTTTTCAGAAGCACTTGTTCAGCCACTACCACACTTGTTAGCAGAGGAAATATTTGCATTAAAATGTAAAACTAAATACACTAGGGAGAAAATTCCTGAATTCTTTTTAAGTGGTTGTGCAGCTGAAGATTACCAACACTAAATGAGATTTAGAGATCCCCCTCCCAGTAATCCTTAGAAGAATTATTAACTTTGGAATCTCTGTAGCAAAAGTATTTGCTGCTTGCTGGCATTTCTGTTTTAATTACTGGGGGGAACATAATGTGCTTGACAAAGCTGAAAGCTGTGGTGCCTCATACTGTTTCAGCAACTTACTGTGGTTTTAATTTCCCTGAACCCATGTATCGATCAGCAGGACCTGTGTTTGTGATAGTAGATTTCTATTCTAATGTTCCAGGATTTCAGAACACCCACAAGCTCTTTGGCTTGGAAGTAATACTAACGTCACCAAATTTGTGAGCAGGTAAATAGCTGTTTACTGTCTAAGGCTAAATGGGACATGCTAGGTTTGGGCATTCAGTTATTCAGGTGAATGCTGCTAGCGAAGCCCGGAGTATTCTCTTTATGGTAGAAGACACTGGTGTGTGGCGTGTTAAAACTCTTCATCCTGTGCGTACTTAGACACGGTCTGGGCCTTAAGCTCCCGGGTTACCCCGTTGGCTTTGAACAGCTTTCTGTGTACGGCACAGTTCCATGGAAGTCGGGTGGCTGTTCATGGCTGTAACGTTAAACGTGTGTAAGCGTTTACAGAATCAAGAGTTTTATGTCTTTGTGTTACAACCTGGATGTGAGTGGTCCAGGTAGAGGAGGAATTCCAGGGCTGAGTCCCCTGTGGAGGGGTGGCCGGCTGCCCTTGGCACATTGCTGCCCTCAGCAATCAGCACTTTTTTCCTCTTTGTTACAGCTCCTCTTTGATGTCTGTTGTGCTTAAGCAGAACACACAGTTCGTGGCTGTTTTTTCTGTCTAAGCCCCCTCAGACATAAAGAAGAGGGGGCAGGGAGAGAGAATTGAGATACACACAATTTTCACTGCTGCTATGTGAAGTTTAAAAGCGTTTCCATGAGGGAGCAGGACTGCTCATGGCACTTGACTGAATTACAGAAACACTGATCAGTGGGTGAAATCTTGCCAAAAATAACTCATTTCCATCACACTTCTCACAGGATGGAACAGCCTTTCTTGCAGAAGCACCAGTTTAAAAAGAGCTGTGTTGATTTTCCTGTTTTCGGCTTTAAAAATACTCTTTCAAATTTGAACCACTTGACAAAACTCTAGAGGAATGCTGCAGGTGGGTGCAGAGATGAACCTGCGCAGCAGAGAAGGCAATTATTTTACTTAGTTATATGTGTGTGTCATCCAGAGAAGAACTGCAGTGACGATATACCGAAGCTGAAGGAAACCATCAAATTTGTTTTACACTCCTGTCCACCTAAAAGCATTCATTCCCTGCATAAGAGGCAGTATATATTTTTCCAGGAACTCAGTGTTGCGGATTGGGAATTGATACAAAGGAGGGAGTGAGAGGAACGTATTTTTTACTGCTGCTGCACTGCATGGTTTCATCAGATCCTACTTAAGGTTGTTACAACTTTACTGGGGATAACAGCCTGTACTTCAAACGAGGCAGATAATTCCATCACACACCCAAACTCGTTTTATGCAGAGGTTATCACATTTCAATAAACGTAGCTTGCTTTATAGGAATCCGATTGGGAACCGAGCCATTTCTCACCACTTCTGTTCCTGGGTTACACTGTCAATCGGTTGTACTTTAAGGCTTTTGAGTTGTTGATCACAGCAATCACGGCCCAAGACACTGAGATACTCTTCCAATGTTTTGTCTTTGAGTTTTTCAAATAGTCCATGTTTGGTAGTGGCATCAGGTGATATGTGTTGTACCAGAATCTGCTGGGACATGCATTTTAAAAAATGCTTAAATTTTTGAATAATGAAGAGACCTGTAGCTCAAGGGTTGCTTTTGTCTTTTCGTACGTGCTACTGCTTCGTGAGCTGAGTTCTTTGTGGCCAACCAAACCATTGCAGTGAATGGTCATGAATGCTGCTGCTGCCAAACGGTATTACTGGTATGGTTACCAGTAAGTAACCCCGTTCCCTTTTCCTGTGAACAAGCTTGTCATGAGCAGTCCAGCCTTTCGTCTCTGTCCTCTCCTGACTGAGTCTCAGCTAGCTTATTTTTGTTGCAGGGAGATTGCTATCGTCTCGTCTATTCTGACACCCGTATCTGTGATGTTTTTATTAATGCTTATCACAAGTTAGATGGTGTTACGTTCTGTGAAATCCTAGTCATTGGTTCAAGATGTAATTCAGCTGTAAAAAAACACGTGGTTCTTTGAGCTGCAGTTTGTCTTGGTTGTGATGACAGGCTTGGCTTGGAAGTAGCACTCAGTTCCTCTGAAATGTCAAAACTCAGCTCCCAAGGGGATTTTGGTACTGGGTTTCGTGGTGTCCCCCCCATTTCCTTAATTATATCACAATGTAATTCTTTTTCACTCCTTTATGACTTTTGGATTTACAGTTTACTGGGACATTTTGAATTTGGATTTGGTCTGATAATGACTGTGAGGAAGATTGTAATGTATTCCCTAGGTGTTTTGCATGTAGTCCAGCTCAGTTCCTGCTCATCTGCAATTTTATATATGGTTTTGCAGAAAAAATCTAAAACATTGCATCTTTTTACGCTGCATTTTGGCAGTGTGAAAGTTCAACTCCCACATTTGCTATCCATAAATTTTACTTTTGGTATGTGAATGCACTACTCTCTACATGACATGGCTTGTTAGATCTTACAGAATGTTCCATAAATGGTGCAGAAGCAGAAAATGAGGGAAAAATATTTCCTTCGTACTAGGTGAATTAATTTGCTTTTGTTAGGGGAGTAGTATCAAGACCAGTAAATATCTGAAAGGAAATGATATGTTGTCTTTGTAGTGATTTCATTGATACGTTGGGGTGAGACCAGCAAATGCATCAGATCAGGGAAGAGTGTAATGTATTTTATCTTTTTGTTAAAAAAGTGCTATCAGCTGCATTCAGTAAGTGAGCTAGCAAAAGTGCCAGCCAAACCTTGTCACTTGGAAAAACAGTTACTGAGTTTTCAGTTATTCAGACATAAATAGAACTGATTACCCAGGTATTACATTTGCAGTAGTTGTAATAAAACCATAATGTGTTAATTCTTGAAGATAAGTTGTTTGCTACCAGTGAAGCTAGAGTATGTTATTTTGGCAGTAGGACTGACAAGGACATGGGTTGACAGTGGAGGATGTAAATAAGGCTTTTTTTGGCATGAACTAGTGCCTCTGTATTGTATGTGAAGGTATTGCTTAAATGGATAAAACCAAATTCATCAGTTTTTCATTCCTGCTTACTCTGTGCAAGCGTGTTGGTACTGAGCACCACATGAAACCCAGGGAATTTTTTTCGGAGACAGTCACGGTGAGGGCAGCAGAGATGCGTATCTTTATCCCCTTCCTTCACAGTGCATTTCTATCAAGCCATGTCACAAAACAAACTCCAAGTGCTGTGAGCCTTCCCATAGTACGAGTGCAGGCATCCATGAAAACTGTCCTTTTTTTTTCACTCATGTGTGTTATTCCTTTGAACTCTGAATGGGCACTTTGGCTGAACCTGACAGAATTATATATTTGGAATTAAATGCCAATGATTTCTTCCTCTTACCATGCAGACAGTAGGCACAGCAGACAGCAGGCTGTTTGCCCATGACAACAGAAATGCACGTTTATTAAGTTTTTAGCCAACTTGGTCAAGAGTTATTTTACACACACTGTGTATAAGTCCCTTTACTTTTGCATGGCTGTTCTCTGCCCCACCCCACCCCCAAAACATGATAGTTAATTCCTACTATATTATATTGTAGTATTATTATATTATCATTCTATTTTTATATAGAGAGCACGATACTTTCTGTGATCTGAACTACTATTCAGAATATTCTCATTACAGTGTAGGCGTCTTGATAAGCTTTGTCTTCGCTTGAAACATCCAGTCTGAAATTTGTGTTTTTCAAAATTCTCAAAGCCTGTTCTTTACTTGCAATAGTAAGTGTGGAAAATGTTCTTATTGCTTGAGGAGGGTGGGCTTTGATCTCAGTCACCTTAAACTGAACACTTTGAACAGCTACAGGTTTTTTTTTTTTTTTTCCTTTCGGCTAGATGCCCGTGGCTTGGTCACCTTTCATCAGTCTCGTTACCTAAACCGAAGTGCCAGAGCAGTTACGATGTTGTAGAGGGGACATGCTGGTAGGCTTGCATGCCTATCAAATTCCCATTAAGGGAAGGGTCAGCGAAACTTGCTTTTGATTTAAAAAAGTACTGTGTTTCTCAGGTGTACATTTCTATCATCGCAGTTTCAGCTTACAAATGGAAGAACAAAATGCACAGGTGGGATATTTGCAGTATTGATTCTTAAAACATGTCCTGTCTTCCAAATCCAGGTGCTGTAGATACAACCCGCATTCTCCTATAACGCCTGGCAAGGAGAACTCATTCATGAGCAAAAAGGAATGTATTCCTTTTAAACTTGTGTTGCTGTAGAGAACCTAGCCAAAGAAACGCACCATACTGCATGTCTGAGCTCCATTTTCAGAAGGGAGTTAGGTGCTCAGATCACTTTTTTTTTTTAATAGATTTCAGTCTTACATATCTTTGATAGTATTTCTTGCAGTTTGTCCAATAGGTCAACTTTTAGCTCACGGAGTACACCATGTGCCAGATAGAAGAGGCATCTATAAAGCCTACCCTGTCTGAAATCTGATTTTCACTGGAAAAGGAAACATCTGTTGACTTTATCGAATGTCCTCCGTTTCTGTGCTTGGTTTTCAAGAATGGTGGGCAGGGTATCAGATAGCTTCTGCAACAACTGGAACTTAGGCTTGATGTGATTTCAGAGGTCAGAACTAGCAACGTGATTCTGAAAGCACAGAAAAATAAATTTATGCAACTGTGGAGTAAACCTGTGATATGCCCTGTGTCATTGTCTGAATACATTGACAGAAAGTGGCTCATTAAATTTAGTGAACTTTGGATGAAGACTTCAGGTAAAAGATTCTCTAAATGAAGGAATGCTCTATATTTCTGTTATTAATGGAGTGCTGTGCCCCGTGGTGGACTTACTGCTTACTTTCTTTGACTTCATTCTCCTTTATTAGTGTCTTGCTTTCTTCAGAATTTACCTTTTCCTCAAGCAGAAATGAAGTCCAAAACTTTTTTGGCATTGTCATTTTCCAGAGGCATGTCTGATTCTTCCATACCCCATTGCTGCTTCTTATGAAGTCAGCAGGAACTTTGTCTCATTTGGAAGAGCAGGGTCTGGTTCTAAAACAAAGCTCTTTCAGCCGCGTGCTTTGGCATTCAGGGCAGGACAGAACTTGAAATGACGTCTATAAAATACTTCTTTGCCAATCACAGGTGAGTATGCGTTCAGTACATTGGGAATCAGATACAGGAATAACAAAATAAGATTAGTGTCTAGCAGGCTACTTGTCTGCACAGCGCAGCAGCGAGGAGTTAGACTGCCTTTGGCTGAAGACAGTGTGATCCACACACGTGATTCTAGGTGTCCTCCTTACCTATTGCATTGTGCTGGCACCCAGCACAGCAAGACAAGGCAGATATTTGAAAGTCAGAGCAGAAAAAAGAACTACCTGCGACACGCTGTGTCCTTGGCTATCGTTAGTTTTAAAGTATGAGAAGATGCAAAAGAAGCCCTTCGCAGCAAAGGAATTCATTAAATTGACAAAAGCAACAGGCTCTGAAAACGCGTGTGATATGGAAAGGTACAAAATGAACGGCTTATTTACGACTTCGCCTGGTTCAGTACAGCGTTTTGCCCAACTTCAAATTGTTCTGAAAAGGATTAGATATAATTAATGCTGTATGACCTGCTTTTTTCTTCTTTCAAAGAATGTAGAGCTGTACATCTAATGAGGACCCCTGAAAGGACTATTATGTCCAATTGTCTCAATTATGCAAATAACGTTGATATTTTAGCAGAAGGGAGGGGATACTTCAAATTAAAAGTTTCGGCTCCTGCTTCAGCCTTTCTGCAGTGCCGGCATTTTTACAGCAAGTACGTCCACTGTTTGAAGAGAGGAAAGGAGGTTTAACAAATTGGAGATTTGGGCACTATCAAAGTAGATTTGTTGTGCCTTGTTCCACCATGAGATGAAAATACCCTCTGGGCAGGGAGATGGGTCATGAGACTTCTAAAGGATTACCTTCAAAGGGAGTCATGAGATTGGTTTGAACAAAGAAGCTGCTCACATGCTTATCATATGAGATTCTCTTCTTAAAGTGGTGGAAACCCATCTCCTTGGGAATTCTCATGAACTTCAGAGAGACTGGAAGTCCTAACAGTAAGATGAATGAGAAGTCTGAACAACAAACAGAAAGATGGGACAGAAGCTGAGAGTTAAATGCAATTTATTTATGCTAGATGTAATTCATCTTTCCAAACTCTGAAACACCTCCAGGGACAAGCAGGTAGGACTTGATTTTAAATGATTTTTCATTTCGTTCCTGATCATCTTCTGCTTTGCTACCTTTTTTAGCATCGATATGCATAATTGAAATTAGCACTGAAGAGCTGTATGGTGACCTACGATTGATTGGGGAAAGATAATTCAGTTGAAATTACAGTGTTCTGATTAGACTACTCCTGGATCTCTCATTTGTTTTGAAAGACGTGAAACCTGAAGTGCTACTTGCAAGAAGATAAAATGAGTTTCCAAGTCCAAAAAAGGTGTCTGGAAACTTTTAAAAATTAGAAAACTGCTTGGGTGTGACTGTAATATGATGTAAAAATGCTGGCAAACAGAGATTAGGGGAAAACATATCTTGCATATTTCAGCGTTTTGAATGCCAGTTTAGAGCTACCTCTGTAGTAAATGGGGGTTGAGTTCTGGGGGGTTTCTTTTGTCCTGTAGATTGGGACTTTGCTTTGTTTTGGGATTGCCTTCAGTTTTCACCATTAGCCAGTAATACTTTCTAGAGTTCACTGTTGGCAATAAGCCTTCGGATGAGGAAGCCCATTTCTGTGTGTGTTTGTTTCCAGCTGAGTTTATCGAGGTCTGATAGTAGGTCAGGTATCATGGAAGTCTTAGAGCAGAGAAGGTGTAATTTATGGTGGTTTTCCTTACCCCAGTGAGGGTTGCCAGTAAAGGGGGGTTTCCCAGTGAAAGACTTATAAACAAACATTTTCCAGCAGCCCCATCGTATTTGTATCGAGAAAGCTGCCGTTGCCATTTGAAGTAATACATTTTTGCCATAAAGCAAACTGGGCTCTGAGACGAGAAGTCTCTGAGAACTCCCTCACCAAGATGCAACCTACATGTGATCCCTGAGTATTCACCTACCAATCTCTCCAGTGACTGAGGAGCCAAGGAAGCTCGGGTTTGGCCCTTGTTTTGGCTAGCTCTTCAAATCCCAGCTCCAAAGAGTGATGCTCCCATCCCCTCTGCCGTCATTCCTACCCCTTCTGCTGCAGTGCAGTTAAGAATCTTGAGGAGGTAACAGTAGCTCCAAGAGGCAGTATCCTTATATCCCCCCGTCAAGCCAGAGACAGCCATGAACATAGCTTCTGGCCTGTTCAAGTTTCCTTTAACTCAGGCTTTAACATTTTCCTTCCTCATCTTTGATAATGAATTTTCTTTTTTTAGAGAAGAGCAATGTGTTGCACACTGTGGAAAAAAAAAAAGTCCAGAACCATCGCTGGAGATAACTCTTCTCTGGTTCTATGGCACCTTCTTAATTGCTTTCACGTACAGCTTCAAGGGTTTTAGATGGGTAAGGTGGAGGAAATTTTCCAAAAACTGTTTCTATCTATAGAAATCATTTGAAATCTCCTATTGCCCTCACATTTTGTAATTATTTCAGTCCTGAAGTACTCAAGTTTTCAGAAAGTTCCAAATGAATGTTGGCAGGTCTCAAGTGTCTATATAATACAATATTTTAAACATACATTTTTAGTATCTGCAGGAAATAACTTAACCCTTGAGTTCCAGTGCTTTCATAATGATTTCTAAAATATTATAAAGAATAACTTTGTGCAAACCAAGAGTTAAATTAACTGGAAATTCCTTTTTTTTTTTAAAATGACAGCAGCAGGGTATAAAATGCGGCTGATTGAGGCATATTCTGGTAAAGCTTATGTATTAAGTAATGCCTGGGAAAGAATTGCCTTACTGAGTGTAAAATTAGCCACAAGTTGCAAATTTTCAACAGCTCAAACTATTTAACAGAATTCTACCTGGAGAAGCTTGCTTTCAGGAAAACTGTATGTACTGCAAACTAAGGCTAATTTCTTAAGGGACAGATTGGCTAATTAGTAGATTACGTATATACATGTAAAACCAGTGCATATTTTCAGAAAGTGAAAGAAAGAAGTAAATATTTGTTGCCTTTTCTCAAAATACATATTTATTCAGCATCTCCAGATTTTAGACTTCTGAGATATGCATGTATTGTATTACATTGTGAATATAGAAATTTTACTTTGTAGTAATTTTAAAGTGTGTTTTATTAAAATACCTGGCAGCATGCCTTAAATAATGACTTTCTTCACCACATTTTAAAAATGTCGATGTAATGAATTCTCCAAGCCTACCTGTGCCATGCACTCTGCGCTTCATGGAGTGCTAATCGGAACTGTATATTGAGAACAAACTCTCGTGGATAAGGAATACCTCATACAACATGTAGTCATCCTCTGAAAATGTTTTCCATCCATGGTTTGCGCTGGTTCTTAAAGAAGAATGGTTATAAGGTCTCAAACCATACTATTACATCATGTATGAAAATCGGCGTGTTTAACTGGCTTACCAGAAGTTTTGAAGAAGTTATCTCTGAACTACTACCTTGTAACCTCTTACATCAAAGAAGTGCTTATATTTTTAACCTCTTTTCCAACAGCACATTTTTTATTGTTTCTGCTCTAATAGTTGTTTTTCTTAATGACATGGACTCAAATGACCCAGATCTCTCAGGTAGGGGCAATCGTCTAGTCCAATCCAATGGTTTTGCATCTGCGTCACTAAGTGCAGGTCAGTCTTTGTTTGCATGTCTAATTAACATCTGTTGACGCGGTTTTCTAAATCACAGACAACCAGGAGAATTAAGCATGTGGGTCATTTTAGTTGGAACTATTCACAGGCTTAGTTTTGTAATGAGGGACGTACCTTGTTGTGTTGGTTCTGATTTCTAGAGTATTGATTAATTTCTCAAAGGAAGATCTGCTGTTGAGGGTGTTGAATCACTTGGGTTTTCATGTTAATAGCATTTTTATATTTCAGGTCAGAATTGCCTGTATTAACAGCTCATAGTTAAGATCAGTTTAAGAGAAATATCCCACATGCATCTGGGAGCATCCTGACTTCATTTAAAACCATACCTAGCAAAGACAAGTCAGGTAATTGTTAGAGTACAAAAACAATTCCTGAGCCTTGTCAGAGCTAGCTGACACGGTCATCTTATATCTTCAAATAAGAATTATTAGCAAGTGATCTTACAGAATAAGCTAGTAATTCCCAGGCTACTTGTGCTAGCATCATGTTAGAGGCTGCTCGCTGTCTCTCCCTGCTCACCCACTCTGCTGTATGTGGCCTCCTGAGATCTGTTAACTTGTGGGCGGGGATGACTCCCCGACCCACAGATAAAGGTGCTCAACACTTCCCATCCTAGCACCTTGGTGTGTGTTTGTTATAACTCTGCCACTCGTTAGGATTTTGGAGTAAAGCTGGCTGTATGGACTGTCTGCAGGCTGAAGGGTTTTGAGGTGAAAAAGCTCCCAAACAGATCCCAGAAAGGAGGCTAAGTACAGATAGATATCTGTGTTCCTCATCTCCCCAGCATCTAGAACGGAGGGGCTAAAGGCAAGAGAAGGATTTGGCAAGTTAATAACAGAACTGGAATAGGTGACAAGTGGAAATGATACATTATTGTTAAGATTTCTTAGAAAATCTTTTCCCTGAAATCTGGTACAGTAAGGGATGGGGCTAAGCTGTTGGAGGAGTGGCTTTTGCTACCTTAAAATGTGGTAGGTGTGGTGTGTGAGATTCTGCATTCCAAGCCAAAAAAAAAATTCTCCATTGCAAAACTCCACAAGGTATGTTCTCTGCAGGCAAGCCCTGAGCCAGGCTGTCCTGCTGTGTGCTCTGATGGCTGGCTAGTTGCTTTATTTGAGTTGCATTAGCTGTAGAGTCGCATTAATGCTGAGCTGTGCCCGGGCAGCTGTGCCTGCCTCTCACTGGGGTGTCTGGGCTCATCCAGCCCACTTGGCTGATGTGCCTCCACGGACCTTGTGCTGGAGCTGGGCGTACCCAGCCACGGCAGGGCAAGCCAGGCCTGCCCTGGTGTTCTTCACATCTTCAGGCCTCTGGGGAAGAGCTGTGGATCCCTAAGAGATGCCGCAGAATTGTGTTAACTCTGAAAAGAGAGCTTGTGACTTCCTTTCCTAGGCTGTGTCCCTCAGTTAAGGAATGTGGAGAGAAAATGACCCCTCTTGTTGCAGCGGATGTTTGTGCTTGCCTCACCGGCAGAGCATAATGAAGGCTTGAAAGCTCATTACAGCTCTCTGCAGCGTAGCACCACTGACTGGTTTCCACATCGTCAGCAGGAGCGATTTCTGGCCTCAACGTGAAATAACAGCATTGCCTGCTGACACTGCTGTCCTGCCTGTGGTGTGTTAGTCTCAGCCACAGAGCAAAGGGTTCCCTGACAGGGTTGCTACCGGAGCACGGGTTCAAACTGAGCCACGTGAAAAACACACTGGGGTCAGAGTAAGAATTGTCTTCAGGAAACAGTCTTTTATTTGAAAGAATCTTACAACCGTTATAAATCCCTTTTTTGATGTTACTTATTAGCAAACAATGTAAGAGATCCTCTTTCTTTTGGATGTTGTTTGGTACTTTATGTTCTAATAATTGCTAAAATTATTCCCAGTTGTACAAATAAGTGCTTTAGATGTAACTCCTGTTTACATTCACAGGCTGTCTCCCTGTTCTGTAGTTGGTGCCGTCGTTCATGGCTCTGGCTCCCTAGTGACATAACACAAATTGAAAATAGCATTATGGTTTTATGTCCTCTGTTTCTTACCAATGAACAACTTTTCAGTAAAATCTTACCGGTTCATGAGTGGCCACAAAATTGGCTATTAACATTCATCATGTAGTTCAGAGTATTTTTCTCCGAGCAAGAATACTGTTACTGGGAGGACAGTAGTTCTGGGTGGAAGTAATCACCTGAAAGGTTGATTTGTTGGGCACTTGGAAAAAACATTCCTTCAAAGGGAAGAAGAATGATGGATAGTGTAATTGGGATGTTGCATTTAAAGGCAGTACATAATAGAAATCTTTCCAGTATCAGTTTTTTAGGTCCGGATAACAAGGATTCTGCTGATACGACTTCTTTCCTTTTTTCACCCAGTTGTTTATTGGGCAGAGTTCTTATTTGTTTTCTCTCAAGTAAGGGCAACTAAATGTGGTTACCTACGTGGCACTTACAAAGGCCTATGGGCTCATCTACGTGGTGAATTGACGTGTGCAGACACTGTTCCCCGTGCTCATGGTACGAATTCCCTTCCACCTCCAGTTTACTCTTCTCTCACAATCTCATCAAAGCAAACATCTCTCTGCTCAAATCTGGCATAAACATCTCATTTTAATTCTTTAGACCATTCTAATTAATTGGGCAACAGTTGAGATTTGACTTCCCGGTGATAACACCTTTTGCAAGCTAAAGAAGGATGATTCCCAAGAAATGTTGGTAAGCTGGTGTGAACAGGGTTACAGCTGGATGTTTCCATAGATGACAATAGTCAGTCCACATCTTAACAGGGTGTCGGTGAAAGTCATTTGTATTATTCCACAGCTGTGAGCTCTGCTGCCCAGCCAACTCCATTTTTGTATTATTCTGTGCTTGATTTAGCCTGAAAAGCTTTGTCAACCCCTGTATTATGCATGACATGCGCTCGTTTGGTCCGCTGCCTGCTCCCCCGTCGCATCTGTGTGCCAGGCCCTGTCTGCACATCTGGTCCCCGCACAGGGCTCCGCGCACGGAGCGCTGCTGTCCGCGTGCCCCGTGTCTGCTGACCAGCTGTGCCTGGTACCGGCAGAGCCTCGCTGGAGTGCGGCAGCTGGGGAGCATCTGCTTTTTCGTGGGGTTCCCAGTGCCAGAGAGCTGGCCTACAGCGGGTGCTCTCTGGGTGCCAGAGCAGGGCAAAGCCCCGTCCTGTCCTGTGACCACGTCAAGAATGCCAAAGACACGCATCCACGTTGTATGGAGCATCTCTCTTTGGGGATTTTGGCAGTTGAGAGCGTTGACAACACTGACTTCAGATCTCTAGTTGAGTTTAGGCTTTGGATGTGCTCCAACAACACTACAGCTCTCATCCCTGCCCTCCTTTCACCCCCCAAATCCTTTCCCTTCCTTCGGTGGTGGTTTTAACATTATGATTATTCACAGACGCTATAAATACTGCTGCTATCCCGCAGAGGTATATGAGAATGGAAATGCCCAGCTTCTGGTGGCACAATGGCATGTAAGAGTGTGTAATGTGACGTTTCCAGTGGCCTTGCTCTCCTGTGTTGATTCCCACCCTGGATTTTCACCGGCGGTGCATTGGTCCAGAGCCCACTTGCTGCTCCTGCATGAAGCTGCGGTGAAACAGAACTGCGGGATCTGTTTTGGTACAGCCTGAAAGGTCCAGTACTGGTTCATGGAATGTTTGGTTATATGTGAAGTGAAATACTTAAAATTTAGTGTTAATTCAGCAGCAGACTAGAATTGTCTGTGTGTGGTGGTGAGAGAAAATTTTCCTTTCCGTTAACTGCGTGGCTGCATGTTTCTCAGCAAGTGGTGCAGGTTGTGATAGTCAAAGGAGAGCTGGTCCCTGTTGAACTAGTTTGTGTATTTATTAAAGGGTGTATCAGAAAGGTGACTGTTTAGGGACCTCATTTCGTTAAGTCATGATTTATCAACTAGCAGCACTGATTTCCAGTCTTTTCTCCAGGAGGATACCTTCTTTTAATGCTACAGAAAACTCACAAATCCATAAAGTGGAACAATATAAAAGCAGTATTAATTGATACTGGGTTTTGGCAACATACTGATTTCTAGGCTGAAGACCAAGATTTAGCAGTGGTTGTGTTTTGGTTGTATTGTAATTTAGGAGATCCATTGTCAGTTTACATAAAAGAGAACAAATAAGCCACTGAAATCTGAAATGTGTTTTTTCAAAATTAGGTTCTGATTAGTGCATTCAAGGACTTGCAGTAATAAGCAGGTTTGAACTTCGCTACTATCAGCAGGTTGGGACCTTGCTTTTTTTTTTTGTGTTTTCAGAGGTGAATGGGAAACGTTCGGTGTTTTTAAGTGCCGTAATGTTGCTGGCAGCAGTTATTTGTCTGTCAGCCTAATAGTGCCGCTGGTTGTTGGGCTGAAAACTGTAGCTGACCTGGCATAGTCCTTTCACAGTTCGTCCATTCCCAGGCTGTTAAAAAGCACTCTTTTTTTTTTTTTTTTCCAGACTCTGAAGACACAGTATGTGTACTTATATTTTTCCTCAAGAAACCAAACAGATTTCAGTCCAGTGAGAGGAATGCAGAGCACGTGTATGAAATAAGTGGGGAAGTGCCCGTATTCTGGCAGGGAATGTTTCTGCCCAAGTGTTTGCGCTGGATTATGATGCAGCTTTGGCTAAGCAGATTAAAGAGACAAAAGCAGTGAAACTTCAAAGGCTGACCAAATGTGCTGAGGTTTTATTTTCCCTGTCTGTAATGCCGGCTTTTGCCTTCCTCTCATTAGCACAGAAAAATAAGCCAGTAGAGCGCAATGGTTGTCCGACTGCAGTGCCAGCCGGGACGGATTTCAACGGGGTTTGAGGTGTGGGGGTGTGAGGGTTTCTCAAGGCACCGGTAGATAACTGACCCCCTGTGAGAGGGCTGTAAGAACGGCCGCGCGGCCGAGAGCTCAGCTGTGTGGAAGAGCTCAATTTTAGACACCAACATGCAAAAGCTTCCTTCCAAACACCGACATTGAGTCTGTGGCTCAAGTCAGGGGTTAATTAACTGTTTTTACACAAAGCACACAGAATAGCAAAGGAAATTCTGGGTTTGGATAAGCTACAAGGAATGAGGTGAAGCACTACTCGATGACGTAGTGTAAAAATCCAAGTTGTTCTGACATTTCTAGCTTTCATTTTCCAGTATTCTCTACAGAACAGTGAAGTGGGCAGCACCTGTTACCATTTATATATTAAAGAGTGTTTCCTGCACTGTGGGCTTGGTTTGGGCATGTGTGCCCAAGGAGTCATCAGAGACCACACAGAAGTCTGACATTTTATTCAGGGGAAAAGATGAGTATGTTTAAAATACATAAAATAATAATAAAATCTAAATTAAAAAAATAATAAAAAATTAAAATATGTAATTTAAAAAGTAGATAAAGACGTAACCCCTGTTCCAGGTTCCTGTTAAGCTCATTTTATACTGTGAAAGGCCGCCAGCTGGTACGGTGTGTGTGAGCACAGGTAACAACACTACAGAGTGGTAAAACAGCAGCGAATTTGGATTAATTTTGAAAAACTATCATAATTCCAATCCAACAGACTATTTTAAGCTCTCGGAATATTTTGAACAGCCTGAATACCTATGAATTAGCAACGTCTAGTTCTGAGCAGGTAAATGGCATTTGTTTGATGTTACCACGCACCTCTGCATACCACGGAGCCTTGTCCCTGTCGTGGGTGTTTTCTTCTGTACCTAGAACTGCGCCTCAATAACTTAAACTCCGATGCTGTAACACTAACTAACATTTTCTGAGCTCTGTTTCTGATAATACTATTGCTAAAACTTGTCGTCTTGTAAAAGGCTTCACAGAAAGTGTATAAAAAGAACCTTTTATATATTTTTGGGAACAAAGTCTTTAGGTTTATTTGAAGAAGGAATGGACGGAGTTGAGACAGGAAAGCTGACCAAGTCACACAGCCTTTAGATATTAAATTTAATACTCTCTTCCTTCAAAATTTGCTCCATAATCAAGCTCTTTATACTAAATGCCTGAATTATATGCCTTGTCATTCAGGAAGAAAGTAACTTTGTAAGTTACATGATGTTTTGTCTAATGAATTCTTAACTCTTCCTTGCTCTGTGGTGCTGTGAGCTCCGGAATAACTCCTTTTAAAGTGGGATGAGGTGGTTCTGCCGTGGTACGGGAAGTATGTTGGAGTGGAGAGCAGAAATGCGGGGTCTCCCACAGCACTGACCGTCAAGGCATTCTGGCTCAGAGGCACCTGAAAGAGGCAAATGTTCACGTACCTGAACAGATTATGGACAGCTTTTTAATGAACTAGAAGCTTGGGTTTGCAACTTATTTGCAATTATTTGCAATGAGGAAACTTCATGTATTCTCCTATTATTTGAGACATAATGGAGGAAAGGAAGAAGCCAGACAGGAACTAACAAGTCAGCAAACAAAGGAACTTCAGAGACAGCTCTTGCCTCACACAAGAAAAAGAGATGAGCTACCACACCCTCTATTCATCGTGCTGTAGACCGTGCGGCACTCAGGGGGCTAGGCCAGTCGCAAAGCTGCTCGCAGACAGGCTGGCAGAGCGCTCAGCTGACAGAAGTCTCTAAAGTCAGGAAATCGGCAAGGCTTTCAGCCCTTTCTCTAGGAAGGGCCCATTTATTTTCTTTGTTGAAGGCACTCTGAAACTTCTCGTGTCATTTTTAGCTTTCGTCTCTGCAAAAATTTCACTTCCACAGAGGAAACTAAAGCAAAACATAACACATTTGTGTGCTGCTTGAAAAACGAATTAAGACAATTCCCTAATTCAAACTGAGAAGAAGCAGCTTCCATCAGCAAGGCAAAGTTACCGGTGTCATCAAATCGTGAGTGTTTTTTAACATTTTTCATTGCTTTAAAATTAAAAGGCTGCTTTTGAGTTCACTTTTTAAAAATTCACCACTAAGTGTTGGTTTATTATTGCAATCATGATGATACTTTGCCTTGTTGATGGTTGCAGGGAGAGAGAAGGCCTGGGATCTGTAAGAAAGTGTGGGAAGCTCTGGATTGCAGCTATTTCTGAACTCTCTCCCTTCAGTGTTCTCAAACTCAACTGGACTGCTCTTCTGCATCAGACTTTCTAACCGCATTGCGCAGATCTATGATTTCGTTCTAGCTTCCCTACTCATTGTTGTTTTTAAAATGGCTGTGAGCTTGGTCTAATTTCTGGTTTGCAAACACAGTATAGTAGGCCAACACAATTTTATTTTGACTTCAAGGTTGTTTTCCTCCTCCTGTTTCACAGATACGCTGTGCCTGAAGAGTTTGTACTTCTACCAAATGTTATTTCATTTTAAGGAATGCCTCGTCTCATTAAGAGTGAGATGCCTTAGGAATGACTGGAACTTGATTTACAGCAGGAAAAAAGTATTTTGAGAAGATTGTTAGTCAAGCAGGGAAAGTTTTGGGGAAGCAGTTTCTACATACAAAGATCAATACTGAAGTATTATTTGGAGTAAATACTATTAATCTATTTATGTCACAGTTTATGCTGTTTTTCTGTACCACTTTGAGTCCACGTACTGTTTACTAAAATAGGAAGAAGCAGCTGCATTTTTGGTAGACCTTCAGAAAAACATTGTAACTTCAAGACCAACATCTTTGTGCATAAAGGTTTTTACACACATTGGAGGTTTGACTTTTATCCAAGCCATGGAAAATTCACATTGCTTCATAAGTAGATGTATCTGATGTTTTTAAAAACAGTAGCTGAAAACAGAAGGCAAATGTTACTATATCGGCCACACAGAAATATTTCAGTACTTTTCTTCTTATTTTTTCTCCCTTTTAAGGGTCAAAAGGCTTGGATAGAGAAGACCTTTTCAAAAAGAGAATGCATCTACGTAATTGCCAACAACAAAGATGTTAGCAGGTAACATTTGAAATTTTTATTTTGGCTCACAGAAAAGACTAATACTGAAGAAGCTGGACTTGATTTGTGTTTAGACATGTGAAACTGAGACCCAGTTTAATCACTGCCCTTAGAGGGAGATGACGGGGGAACAGAAGTGCAAGACATGCACTCATATCTGTACAGAGCCGTGGGACGTGGCATACAGAGATGATAAGGCTGGGCAGCAGGTGAGGCAGTGAGTTGTTAGTTCTGAGCTTTGCAAACCAGAGCATAAGTTCATACTGAATTCTGAAAGCAAGGATGCGAGACTGTGCACTGTGAAGCAAGTGGTACCATTCTTGACAGTTGGTATGACACTACAATAACGTACTGTACAGGGGACTGGAATTCTTAGTCCAAATGTTAATATTACTGCTACTGTATGGGCTAGCTAAGTCGTGGTCCAGCTTGTTTGGATAACAAAACGGTTTGTCACATGCTAGCTCTCACCTCTGAGTAACAAATAGATGGTCCCTGCTCCTGTTCTGCATTCTTCCTCCTTCCCTGGCAGGCAAATACAACAGGTATGAACTGGAAGAGGTGTTTTTGTGTTCCATGTAGAGCAAGGCATGGCCAGTTGAAAATCTAATTTCTGATATATTCTTCTTTATTTTTAATTTAAAATCACCATCCAATATTGAAGGTACCGTAATCAAAGTCACTTCAAATTTTAACTCACAGGTGCTGCTGTGGCCAGCTCATTAGCCAACATATTCCACCTCCTCCAAGTATAACAGCTAATAAAAATGGAGAAGAAACAAAGCAAGTGGAAGCTCAGCCAGAGAAATGGTCCGTCAGTAAACACACCCAAACGTACCCAACGGATGCCTATGGAAACCTTGAATTCCAGGGAGGAGGACATTCAAATAAGGCAATGGTAAGGAGCACAGGCTGCTCTAAGGTGTTGATCTGGTACATTAGCGTAACAGATACGTGTCAGGATCCCAGCTCACTCAGCACACAGCCCACTGAAATCAAAGGGGGTCTCTTTGCTGTCTCAGGAAGGCGTGGACAAGGTGCTCAAAAAGAGAAAGAGAGATAAGACAAGGCAAAACCAATACCTACTTAGGAAGCACCTTATAATGTTCTGATGAAACAATTTAATTGAAGTTACTGTGAGCAAATATCAGCTAAGGAGGCGGCTGCATGTATTAATGCCCAAGATTTCATCTGTTTGTGTTAGATTTGTGGGCCAAATGACCCAGCATGAATACAGATTTTTTCCTAAGGTTTGAAGTCGAAAAACAATAGAAATTAATCTTGCTTTCCTGAAAGATGGAGCCCTAACAGAGCTGGAAAATGGACTGGTGAGTTTTCTTAGCAATGGAAGTAACAACAAGTCAAGCTTCTGCAAAAAAAACTCTTTAAATTTTGCCTCTTTTCAGAACAATTCCAAACCTAGATTTGTTTCTTTGCCTATTTGCTTTCTTATCTCTCTGCTGAGTCTGCCACTTGAGACAGCCACACTGCAAAACCTTGTCCAAAATGTATGGGAGAGGTTGGTGGTTTTTATTAGTGGTGGTTGGTTTGTTTTTAAAGCAGAAATAAATACAAGTTTATTTTATGGTTTTCTCAGTGTAGTAGTTTGAAAAAAAAATCCAATAGTGGAACTAAATGCTGAAGAATGCAGATCATTGCTTCGGAAGCAGAAGTACCTCAACAGTGAATGGGATAAAATGTAACATTAGCCTTCTATTTCTTATGAAAGTCTTTGCTTCTCTGTGACAGTCAAACCAGAGGTTTTAGGAACAAAAGAAAACACCTTCCAGTCATTTTAAATAGGTGTTTTCCCACAATGCAGATTTGTAGTAGAAGCTTAGGATCGCTTGATTGCAGTCAGTTCTGCAGATGAAGAGAGGAAAGTGATGCTTTTAAAATTCATGAAATGAATGGTAAATTCTCCATATCAAAGTGAAAGGTTTCAACTTATTTTTTCTAATCATAAGCAGCAGATAAATTTAGTAATGTGTTGCTTAAAAATTGTATAACTTGAATTTCTTCAAGATGGAAGGCATAATATAACCTTTCTTTGCTCAGTCGGTAGACAATTTACAGAGCAGACGGAGTGATAAGATTGCACATTGCTCTTTGCAGTACATCCGTGTGTCGTACGACACTAAACCAGATTCTCTGCTGCATCTCATGGTGAAAGACTGGCAGCTGGAACTGCCCAAACTTCTAATCTCTGTCCATGGAGGCCTCCAGAACTTTGAAATGCAGCCTAAGTTAAAGCAGGTATTTGGAAAAGGTCTGATAAAGGCTGCCATGACCACAGGAGCTTGGATTTTCACTGGAGGTGTTAGTACAGGTAAGCAATTAGCAGCACTTTTAGTTTACTTAAGAATTCAGTTACATTCATTCACTAATATTTCCCACAGGCAAAAGATTTAAGCCTGCATGAATGAGTCATTAGCCACTAGACCAAAAACAGAGCATTGTAATCATTTCTGTTAATCTCCTACCCAGCCCAGACCATAACATTTTCCTGGCTCAATATTGATTTGCACTACTCCATGTTTCCCCTGAAAAAAACTTTTAATCCTTGATTTCGGTAGCAAGGAATCCACCGCTAGTTCTAATACATTTTTACAGTGGTTTGTTGTCTTTGTAGTTAAGAAATCTCCTACTCCAAATTTGCCTAGCTTTAGCTTCTTACTGTGTTTTTGGTTTTTTTTTGTGCAAAGATCTTTCTGTTACTAGAAGTGTATTTCCTGAGCTTGTTTTCTACACAGCACCTTTGTCAAACTGCCCAGGCCGAGTTCCATAAAACTCTCACATAAAGCGTGTTTTTCAGTCCTTCAGTCATTATCACACCTCTGCTTTGAATTCTCTGGTTTTTTTCAAGTCTTCTGGAATTTTGGATGCTGCAATTTTTAAGAGAGCGCTTGAAGAAGCTTTTAATCCCTGAAGTGAAACACCCTTTCTGCTTCCATTTGACACTTCCCTGTTCATGCAGCCCAGTGCTGAGCCAACTTTAGGCTGGGTGATCTCTCTGGGAGTTAGTGATCGATCGATAATCCATCTTAAATGCCATGTCCCTGAGCCACACTCTCCATGGGATCACCCACTGTGCATGCACACGCTCTGTCTTGTAATTCTATAAGGTATTTGTTCGTAAAGGAATGACCATAAATTCGTAATCTCGAAACACAAGCCTGGAGTCAGTTGTAAATGTCTCTACTTGTAGACGTTGCGATCTCCGGTTTGCATTTTCCTCTGGTCTTCTGGCCACCTGAAACAATTTTGTGTTTAAATATGGGTTGTACAGCAACTCCACATAACTCCCCCAGGAGGTTTTTGGCACTGTTCCTGGATTTTGTCAAAAAAATCATGTCTGATATGATGTCCAAAATTTGAAAGACATGTTTTGATGATTTCCTGCATATTGTTATGTTTTGAGACCAGTTGGGCTTTAATTAATTTCGTTTATGTTAATATAAATTCTGAGTGATCTTCAAGAAAAAAATCAGATGCAAACTTTCATTATAATATTTCTATAACAGTATCTTTATTTAGCTGAAATAAATCATTATGTTATTTATCTGAAAACTATGTGAGATAAGAATGGATTCCTTTGACTTTCATTTTGCAACAGAGGTCTAATGTCATTAAGGGAAGGTGGTGACTGCTAGTCAGAATGACTTTTAAATTTAATAGTGACAGCAGTCCAGAAAAGCAGCTAGCTCCGTGAGAGGCAAGAAGAAAATTCTGTTGTTTACTGATCTCTCGAAAGTGCCAAGAATGAATTGAATTAAATTCATTGTACCTGTAGGTGTCATTCGTCATGTGGGAGATGCCTTGAAAGATCATTCTTCCAAATCCAGAGGACGAATATGTGCCATAGGAATTGCACCGTGGGGCATTGTAGAAAACAAGGAAGATCTGATAGGAAAAGACGTAAGTCTTTAAGGAAACTCCTGCATAGTTAGCTATGTCAGCTGTGTAACAAAATACTCTGCTCATCTTTTTGAGTATAAACATTTTCACTGTTTCTAAAACATGCCCAAGAGCTGAAGTCGAACAACTTCTTGAAGAAAAGGTGTTGTTTAAATATATTTGTCAGGTTGTCATATATGGCCGCAAAGTAAATATGGAGCTAGGGAGGTTTCCATTGCCTTCAGTAGTAGAGACGTCTCCGTGGTGACAGAGTTGAGGTCCTAACTTCAGTGTGGCATGCTGAGACTTCTGTAAATCCTGTGAGGGCCTTCATGGGTACAAGATGGGCATTTGTTGTATATGGGTACTCTGCAGTGGCATATTAATTACTAGGAACTCCAAATGGGAGTGTATTTTCTAATGCAGTAAGAGGATTATTTAACACTGTGTGATCAGGGAGAGTGCAGTAATGAGCTTAGGGGAACATGCAGGAGAATGCACAGATGTGACTGTCATCCTCCAAAGAAAACACTGCTGTGAAGAGTTCAGGTTTTGGATGTAAAAGCAAGCTCAGTTTCTAATTCTCCTCTGGTTTTGGATATAAAAGTCTGGTTGATTTGTTCATGTGCTTCCGTTGGGCAGTGTGGGGGATCTTCCCATGTCGTTCGTAGTTCTAATCCAGGTGCGTCTATCCTTTCGACACACAGGTAACGCGGATTTACCAAACAATGTCAAACCCTCTGAGTAAGCTCTCCGTGCTCAACAGTTCCCATACTCACTTCATTCTGGCAGACAATGGTACGCTAGGTAAATATGGAGCTGAAGTCAAGTTACGACGGCAGCTGGAAAAACACATTTCCCTCCAGAAGATTAACACACGTAAGTACGGTGGGGCAAACTGTAAACATAGCATCTTAAAGGAAGGAGGGAAGAGGGCTTGGAATACTTCAAGGTATTGAAATGAAATGCTTCTTCCAGCTCTTTGTAGCAGGAATTTTATCAGGACTAGAACATAGTCTGTCTGATAAGTGGTGAAAGAGCGCACAGCTAACAGCACAGAAAACGCAGAAAAGAAAGGATTGCATCAAGGGAGGAAGAAAAGTTGACAACTAATAGTGAGGAAAAGCTTCAAAGCAGTAAGAATTTAAGGAAAGGGAAATGTAAAGAATTTGCGCGCTTCTAGCTGGAATTCATCACCATCAGTAAATACACAGAATGGGATGATTTTGTACAGTTCTTGTTTACAGGGCTCCTGTGCAGCTCAGTGGTTTCTGATTCCAAATGTTCCTACTAACATTTTATTTTCTCTTTTATGTGAATTTGTTTCATTTGAAATATCCCACTCAAAATTCTTTCCTCTTCCAGAGAAACTCAGCTGGGATTTTGATTTTTAATGAAGCCATTATCAAGATAATTTCACAGCAGTGCTTTCATATTTAGAGTTTTGTTCGGTTTAAAAATTTCTTCCAGTTGTTACAGCCTCTCTAAAACAACTTACTGGAATTATTTTTGTCATTACGTGGAAAAAACATACTTTAGAAGAAATTTTCCATGAACATTTTTGTAGAATAAAAAGGGTTTTTTTAAAAATAAAATGAAATAAATAAAAAATTTCAGTAGCTGTGGTTTTCCAGCAACTTTTTTGAAAAAGCTGCAATGACCACCTAATTAAAAATTAGATCCAAAATTATACCCCTTGCCTTTGAGCGTGGAGACAGTGTTGTGCATGGTTACCCACAGACACTGGAACAGCTACGGTTAGCTGTGCTTTCTTCATCTTTGTCTTCTGCAGCAGTGCTGGGAGAGCTGTAACAGTGTAAAAGGGAGCACTGGCTTGGGAGATAAAGGAGTCAGAGCCCAGAGCAAGATGTTGTCTATCGTTTCTTTTCGTACCACTGAGGCTGGGGATATTGGTTCTGATTTGAAGTGGTGTTTGGTGATTTTGGTCATGAGAAGGGCAAACGTGGGAGTACCTGAAGGAACTGAAAGTACTGTAAAGGGCTGCAGTGCTTCTACTAGTAACAACGTACAGGGAGTTGTTTTGTTTCTTTTTAATCACTTCAAGCACAGGCACCTCTTCGGGAAGTCTCAGCAGGAATCACTAAGGATTTCATGGACACAGGCCAGCCCATGCTCTGACTCCTCCTTACCAGAGCTGGGATGTACTGGCAGGAGGATGGCAGGAAGCTTCTGCTGTTATTGTGCATGGTGTTCCAGTTCTTCGGAGAGGAATGAAGGTTGAAAATACGAACTCCTTCACGCGTTCTCACCCGTACAAAAAAGTGCATCTTCTTTATAAAGTGCTGGTCATTTTACTGATTAAGAACTGAATTCAAATGTTTATAATAGTGGGATTAGTCAGCCTTCAGGTAATGTTTTGTCCATCATTTCCCCAAATATCTTGTGACCAAGGCTACTGAGACCATGTGACCTGTGGGCTTCCCTTTGTCATCCTATGCCTGGAGATCACAGTGAGGCAGGGACAGCAAAGGGATGCTCAGCTGTCGTCTCTTCCATCGGCCAGCCATTTCAGCCTCATGATAATGACACTAATTTAATATTTTTTATTTTAGGAGAAAGCATAGGTCTTTGTCACCTCACTGAAGACTTCCTGTAGGTAACCAATGAAGAGTTAAAGCATCAAACATACGGTAGCTGGGAGCCATCCAAGTCACCGTGAAGCTAGTGAAGTAATAGGAGAATCATGTTAGCTGTTTTATCTGTACACGGTGTCTGTCAAAAGAGATTACAAACAGTTCACCACCACTGAGTGAATAAATGATCAGTATGGAGCTGCTCCAAAGGCAAGGGCAGAGAGACGTCTTCCTCTCTTCCTTTTGGGGCTATGAAGCAGCATATAGACATTTTTCCTGGCCGTGCAATGACCATCATTTTTTCCTAACTGCTCTGGTTTGAAGTGATGCTGTAACACAGAAATCACATCCACTTATAATATCTCAGCCTCTTAAACTAAGTTTCAACGACACTTCTTATTTTTTGTTTCTGTTCTTCTGGTTTTTTCAGGGCTGGGACAAGGTGTTCCTGTAGTTGGGCTCATAGTGGAAGGAGGGCCCAACGTGATCTCCATTGTCTTAGAGTGTCTACGAGAAGAACCCCCTCTCCCTGTTGTGATATGTGACGGTAGCGGACGAGCGTCGGATATTCTCTCATTTGCACACAAGTATTCAGAAGAAGGAGGGTAAGATTTTGAGATCTTCACCAAAGCTGTGTCTTGCTCAGGAGGACGTTGTAGGACTATATGCCTTGCTTTCAGTAAAGCTTCATAAAAAAAAAAGTCTTAGGGGCAAAATGCAGCTAACGGAGGCGCTCTGCTGTCAGTCAGCTTTTGTTGCCTGTTTGATCTTAGCCCTGGTGTGGAGGAAGTTGTCTGGAGCGTTCTTCTCCACAGCCCTCCTGTCCATTGCCCAACTGAATCTGTAAAAGTCACTCGTAACCCAGAGTTTCTGGAATCTGGTCGTTCTATGGTTGGTTGTCTGCCCCTTGGGTTGATAGAAAGCATGATTAGCTTAAAGAAGGTACAAAGCCTATACTAGCAGCGTAAAGCTCGTCTGCCCTGCAGAGTAAAACATCTGTCCTGACAAATACTCCAAGTGGAAGCAGAGTATTGCATTTTTAATTTCAAGTCTTGCTTCTCGCAGTCAAGTAACATACATTCCTAATTGTCGTTGTTAATAACAGGATTTTATCTTTAGTAGCCAGATTAAGGCAAAAGCCTCATCTATTGTCTTGATTAGGGTATGGCACACCCATCTTGCGCTGAAGAAATAGCTTATTTCCTTGGCTGAAGTTGGAGCTTAGCTTGGGTTAAATATTAAGCAGTATTGTCAGGCAGAGCACTGTTATTTGCTGGACAAGGAGAGCAGCTCTGATGCTGGATTTTTTTTTTTTATGTTTACACGTAGTACGTATTTAATCTTATAAACAGTATTTATGATTCAGCAACTTTCTTTTCCTTTCCATCGACCAACCCTCCTTAGCTTACGTCATACTTACTTACTTTCCTTTTTTTTTGTTTGTTTTTGTTTCTCATTCATCCTTCCTATCAGCTCCTAGGTAATTGAAGGAGCTTATCAGGATCAATCTGTCTGAGGTCTGCTCACAGCATGACTTTCTCTCCCAGGGCACACGATGCAGTGTCCGATTTCCCTCTCCAGTAATTATGATCAGATAAAGGTGTTCATCTGGTGAGGCAGGTCTGTAATGAGAAAATTTTGTCAGCCCTGCTGTCTAAAAGAATCGTTTTCTGACAAGGAACTTCGAATTTTACTGCACTTTGCAGGCTCAGCTGCCTCACTGCTTTGACTGCCTGCTGGTAATGTTTGCCGTCAGCTGAAAATGCATGTGTTTTGTTAGGAAATGGATGAAGATTGAAGGGCTCCGTTTCAGATTGCTTTGAGAGATCAAACATTTCTGACCCTTCTAGAATGTTTTTCATCTAATTTCTTTAATTATCTTTTGGTTGGTTTGTTTCTTAGTTGGGTAGGACAAGGTTTCAGGTATGCTAGCAATGTAAATCCTCTCTTTAAGAGGATAACCAAGATAACTGAGGTGAGCTATCAGTAGTGTGAAACATTTTTTGGTTTTTACCCATAGGCAAAGGGCCTTGCAACATTTAGAGGGGAAGGTAGGGGTCCTGTAAGGTGTACCGCTGAAATCCTGAAGACTGAACTTCTTAGCAAAAGTGTATCTATAGTATATAACAGAAGTAAGAGCCACCTGCGTTGTATTCCAGGGTGAAAGGATAGTTCAAGTTCCCGGACAGTTTTTAAAGCAGTGCTGAGGTACTGAGATGCGTAAGAACCAGTCTGAGTATGAATTTCCTGATGACTGTTAACTCTTCACGAACTCCTTACCTGTATGGAGTGCAAAGATGCTTTGTGTTTTCATTTATTTTCAAAATGAAGTCATTGCACTCATGGATGAAAAAGTGTTTCTCTAACAGCAGGTCTTCTGAATATATATTAATTCTGGCAATGTCTTCTTTTATGTCTCATTTTTAATTTAGGATAATAAGTGAGTCCCTTAGAGACCAGCTTCTAGTTACCATCCAGAAAACCTTTAACTACAACAGGAATCAAGCTCATCAGCTATTCGTCATTCTTATGGAGTGCATGAAGAAAAAAGAACTTGTAAGTGTCCTAAAAGTAGTTCATAAAGCTAATTTCTGTGAGCAGACTTTATAGAGTACTTTCAAGTGCCATTCGCCCAGAGTTACAATTTTGTGTACACAAGCATTCATTCATAAGCACAGGCTGAGAAAGGGATTTTATTTTCTGGAAAGCCTCTAAAACCAATTTCAGATTCTTCTCCTGCATAAGTTGATACGAGTCTTTTTTCACAGATTTCCGCAGGGCAGACTAAGACACTGAGATGGGTGCACTAAAACCAGGATCAACTGCAGGCAGTAGAGGACAGCTGAAGAAAGGGCTCCTGGGAGCAATAAGCATTCAGAGTGCATCAGCACAGTTTTGGAATTCTGATAATAGTTACTTTTTACCAGCCTTTAATTCCACTAAACTGGGCTATTCAGGTCTTCCAAAAGAAATTGAAACATTAAGTGTTGAAGATCGCAGCCTTGCTTGATCCTGACTTGTTGCAGGCCTCTTCTGTGTCCTGTACCACTCAGGGTCCTGCCTGTCTGCCGTATCCCAGATGCAGAGAAAAGTGTGCTCAGGAAAATAAAATCTTCAACATCCTCATCTGTGAACAGTATCTTGAAATTGTGTTCACTGTGCCTGTCCCTGTGCCTTTGCAGGCAAAATGAATCTTTGAGTGTTTGCCTTTGCCTAATTGTCTCAATGAATGTTTCTAAATATGATGTCTCCCCTGAGTTCTGGTGTAATTCCATTTCATTCTTTCATGTGAATCCTAAGCAGCTCTTTTAATGGCAGATGAACAGTCTGATGGATTTTTTGTGTTTTTTTTTAATTACAGCTGGAACTCATGTGACTGATTTTTAATCTTTTTTGCTAAAGTTGCATATTTTTATTAGATAGAAACAACAGAGGACTGCCATAGCCTTCTCCTCAGACCGCATGTAAGGAGTCGGATAACGAAACTGCAAGTGAATTTAAGCGTGAAATGTGGGGCAGTTTCATTCTTCAGGGTGCCTAATGGTATCACCAAGGAAGTGACACCTGTAACAGGAGCAACTATAAAGTGTTTTCCTTCCACAGAGCCCACGCTTTCTGTCTTTGCTCAGCTTGGAGACAAACTCTAAAGTCTGGTCTTCCCAAGCTGATCACAGAAGCACAGAATGGTTTGGGTTGGAAGGGACCTTCAAAGCCCACCCAGTCCAACCCCCCTGCAAGGAGCAGGGACATCTCCAACCGGATCAGGTTGCTCAGAGCCCCGGCCAACCTGGCCTTGAATGTTTCCAGGGATGGGGCATCCACCACCTCTCTGGGCAACCTGGGACAGTGTTCCACCACCCTCAGTGTAAAAATTTTTTCCTGCATGTTTTGATTTTTATCAGATCAGAATTATCCCGGATGTTTCAGTGAAGGAACAAAGAGAAGCGCAAAAAAACCTCCAGAAATCTAGTTTAGCATATCCAATGAATGAATTCTGGTTCTCTGAGATGTCCTGTTCTACTTTTCAACACTCTTTAAGTGGATTGGAACATAACGGAAGTTTACATTATGAAGAAGTTTAATGATGTTTGCTGTTTTTTGTTTTTCCTGCTTTGGAAAGATAGACACTAAAATTATGTTTGAAATTTTTCAAAGGTTAAGTAAAATGATTTCTTAAAGTATAATGCCAGCTGTGCTGTTGTATGTTCTCTGCCATAGGCATGCCCATAGGAGCCTGGCCCTGCACAGGTAAAAGCTTGTACAAAATATTCAGTGAAGTTAGGGGATTTTGGCTGAGTCAAGGAACACATGAAAAAACATGATCAGGATTAATCTACAGAGCCATTCTCGGTGCCTTGCAGGAAGAAGTCCTATGATAATTGAAATTACCTAGGGTTGGGATGGAAATCTGCATCAAGCAATTGCCAACTTGTTTGCAGGCTCTACCAGTTTGATATTCTCCACGCTCTCCAAAAACCTGGCCTTTCCCAGAGATTCTGCTGGGCATTGGCTCATGACTCTGACTTTTCTTTAAAATGTTGATCTCAGCTGCCAAGGAACTGCTTGCTTGCCTGTGTTTCAGGATGTCTGTATGTTTCAGGATGACAGCCTAATACTTAAATGCCAACAAGTCCTTTCCCACCTCCTATATCGTATCGTAGCCGTCTCTCCTCCAGTTATGTTTCCCTTCTTCCTCCATTCTCTCCAGTGCTTTTCTCTCCAAGGTTCATTACATTTCATGCTGAATTCCCTTCAGTGGGCGAGGGATTTCTGCAAGAGAAGGTCTATTTTAGTCTTACCTCTGTTCCTTGTTTTTTTTTTTTTTAATCAGTTTTTGATACTACATAGTTCTTGGGTTCATAAAAGCCAGGTTATGCAATTTTGAATTATTTTTAGCAACATCTATTTAAATACCTTTGCCAGACCTGAACTCTCTAAGGATTAATCCAGCTGCAAATGTTACTTGGAACAGAGTGTGACAAGGCTGTATTTTCTAGTAACGCAGCTCTGGACTGGAGTCAGACAGACACCCATCTGTGCTTTTTTCCTACACCTTCAGAAGTGTTACTAGCATGCCCAGTTGATTCTATAAAATCTTACTTAAGGGCTCCAAATGTAAAGCCCTTAAAGTCTGGGTGATGTAACTGTGCCGGTGATATATGTACATTTGTATAGTGCCAGGCGTAGTTCCGTACATACGCATTCATCCGAAGTCCAGTTGGCAAGAGGCATGACTGAGGTAAGCTGGCTGTAGGTCAGCCTTCCAAGAAGAACTGGTTGAGAAAAGAGAGTCCACAGCTGCCTTAGTCAGGCTGCTTTGAGTTTCAAATGCGTGTTGGAGCAGGCCTGATTTACTCAGCAAAATTCAGACACTTATAGTTTGCCTTTGTTGATAATTTTGTCTGCTTTCTTGTTAATTAATATTTTTTTTCCTTTAGTTCTTCTCTCCTATAATGTAACGTATCTTTACATTCATGCAAAATCTATTCTAACTGCTGAGAAAGTTGCTATTCCTAGTGCTTAATCTTAGGATCTGCTGTGAAGAGTTGCTTTTGGAAAATGAAAAATTTGTTATTTTTTGCTTGCATTCATTATTAATTTAATTAACATAAAATATTAGGTTATCCTGCTTTTGAATTATTAATATTTCAATATGTAGTTCAATGGCTAAGCTTTATCTGAATTGCTGGTTTTAAAATCGTTGAATTGTAATGGACTCAACTAAGCAAATATGACTAGAAATAATTGCTTTTCTTTATTAGTTGATTCTGCTTTTTTGCTTGTCAATATATAGCATATCCTGCGACTGAAAAATATTTGAGTGCTATCGTGAATCAAATTAATGCTGTGATAGTTGTTGTAGGGCAGCCGGCATTTCCATTTCCAAGGTGACATTTCCATTACTACTGGAAAGTAACAGAACTGTCAGAAAACAATCAATTTGGCATGGCAGTTCTGTCACCACTTTTCAAAATCCAGGATTTTGGTGAAGAATTTCATCAATTTTGTCACGTTTACCAATGCAGGGATATTTTAGGATAACTTTATTGACAAAATTTAATTAAATGCTTTTATGAAAATTAAATTTTTTAGAAAAATTTAGTAGAACCGTAAACTTTTTGAAAAATGTCAAGTCTTAGAAAATAATAAAGCTTCACCGTTCTGCTCTTTTTTTCTGCCTACATGCTTAGTCTCTCTCTTTCCTGTGTTGTAATTTTGCGTTTGGTTTTATGCTGTCCTTTAGATTACGGTGTTCCGCATGGGCTCTGAAGGGCAGCAGGACATCGAGATGTCCATCTTAACTGCTCTCCTCAAAGGTGGGTTTTGCAGGCAGGGAGGAAGGATGCACAAACTGATCCCGAGAAGACAGTCCCGTACACTGTCCGAGGTTCGCTCTTGATGTTTGAGTCTTTGATTTATTTGCTTGGATCCTAACAAGTAACCCAACCGTGCTTGGCTTAAGGTTCAGATTAGCTTGAAGCATAAAATCTGGATTGAAAGTTTTGAGTAGCTTTCCTCACCCAAAAGCCTGGGATGGGAATGATGCAACAACTATACTACTGATGTTTCAACACATTTTATTGCAGATCTAGCATATATTAATAAAGTTAGAAAAAAAGGTAGGAAGATTAAAAGACTATGTGAATTTTTCCAGATCTCAGATTGTGCCCTTTAAACCTTAGGGCAAAGTTTAGGATCAGTTCCACATTTATCTGGAGTTTGTTATGTTTGCTAAAATAACTGTTTTCTCTCTGAAGGTATACAGCTAGGTGATACAGGCTCAGTATGGGATCACGGCAGACCCAAAGCTAAGAAATAGAGGAATTATTATACTCATATCTACAGCATAAGGCAGAGAGCCTGAGAGGAGGAGTCTTTTAGAACAGTTAAATGTCTCCTTAGAATCAGAATATAAAGCCAGCGTGGGAGCTTTAAGGAAAAAAGAGAGAGAATGTGGTTCATCCTTTTGAAACTAGGATCATGGGGTTAAATGGAAGATGCTATAAATTGATTTGAAGAATCCACTGCTTTGAGATAGAATTATTGTAATGGTAGTATGATACGGAGTCAGGCTTGCTGTTTTCTAGTTCCTGGAGAAGTGAAGCTGTTCCATCTTGTTTCCTCGCGCGTGAAGTACTAAACATCTGTGTGTTTCTCTCTAGGCACCAATGCATCTGCTCCAGACCAGCTCAGCTTGGCTCTAGCCTGGAATCGTGTAGACATTGCACGCAGCCAAATCTTTGTCTTTGGGCACCACTGGCCGGTAAGACGAAGTTTTCTTGGTCATATAGTTTGTTAACAATTTAAAATAAGTGGTGGAATATTCACGCCTTGGATGTTGTTGGCAGGAGAAACAATATTGAGTTCTGTTTTATGCCGAACTGATGTAGCATATCTCATTAATCAGGAATGACTTATTTGCTTTGAAATTTCCTTATACTGCCATTTGCAAGTATGTAGCAGTGATTTAAACTCTGTGAAAGAAAGAAAAGCAATTTCATGACAAGCAGAAAAATAACCTTATTTAAGATTCCTAGTGGGAATCCTTGCTTTTTTTTTGAAAGCAAAAAAAATTTTTAAAAACATTTACTAGAAACAATCTGTGGCTTTACATACAGCTGGACAGTAGCAGTCCTGGTCAGCCCCAGTGAACTTGTGTGATGCACTGGTGTTGCCTGGACTTCTGACTGTGTTGTGGACACGTGGTAGCAGTTGGCAAGGTCCCCAGCTACATTAAAGTGTGCAGCAAGGAAATTCACGGGGCTGCTGAGGGGCAGTTGCGGTGCTCACCTCATTAACAGCTGTGAAAATCTCTGTTTGGGTTAATGGAGCAAATTCCTGATGACTGAAAGGCACCATTGCAGAAAACATGCCGCTGGCAGGCAGAGCTGTGCCCAATGAACTAAGAAGCTGATCTTCAGTAAAGCTTTAGGTCCTGAAATTGGATTCTCTTTCTCAAATTATTGGAGTTTGCTGCTGCACTGGTTGAAGTTAATGGTGAAACACTGCAGTGCCTTTGTTAATCTGTGTGACTAAAATCCTCTGTTTAAGCTACTTTCATGTCTCACTGGGCTGATGCTTTTTGCTTTACTGCGTGAACCATCTGGTGTTGAATTACTGTAAAGTGTCATGAGGAAACCAGCCTAAAAGAGGCAGGAAAAATGAACTGCAAGAATTTATTTTTATTTTTTAAGCTAGATGTCATAAATGAAATTATGTGGTAAAATTACACTCAAAGGAACACTACTCATGGGCACACTATACATAATGGTGAGATTTATCTCATTTGGAAGCCTGTATAATTCAATTTAAACAAATGTCACTGCATAGGCTGTTTTATTCCTCCAATTATAGTAGTGTGATGTTTCCAATATTCAAGGTTTATTAAAATGCTTGTACAGAAAGAATTTAATCATCCTAACAATGATGAAGTAGTATTACTGCAAAACATTTATTTGGATGGAGTGTTCCAATCTCCATATTATTGTGGTTAGATTCAGAGGTACCACCTAGCAACTGAAACCAGTTACTGCTTTGGCTATTTCGTACTCATACTCTGCAACGATTTGTAAAAACAGTATTACCCAATTGCTAATTGGCACTGTCATTTCAAATTTATAAAGATTGCTTTCAGACTAGCACGTGCTGTAAGCTGGCAGTTGCCATTTTGTCCAGGCTCACGAATGGAGTCATGGTAGCTGGGCAGAGAAGATTTAAGGCAAACCAACCTGTGGAAAAAAGCCTTGTTACAAACGTGGTTCTGCAGTTCTCTGGGCAGAGCACGGATAGCTGTAATCCAGTGTACGTGTTTGTGGAGTTTATATAACCTAAGCGTTAGCTGGAGCAAGTTAAGCCTCCACATCACAGACAACAACTTTTTAAAAAGTGTAAAGCTGTGGCTATGCAAAAAGGTCCTTATGCTTAAGGAAATTATCGTTTTTATTTGACTGCATGTGGGAAGTGGTGGCGAGGGAGCGAGTTCATTCAGTATTCAATGAAACAGTCATTATATCATCAACTGAATTTCTAATATTTCTAATCTGGTGTTAAATACAGCCTTTAGGAAGCCTTACAGCTCCTGATGGTACAGCTCCTGAGAAGGAAAAGAAATCTCCAGCAGCTCAGACTAAAGCAGCCAGAGGGAAAGGAAAAGGGAAGAAAAAGGGAGGAAAAGGAAAAGAAGAGCCAGAAGAAGAAACAGACCCAAGAAAGCTTGAACTCCTGAACTGGGTGTGTATTAAAACTGTTGAAGATTCCCTTTTTTTTGTTGTCCTAGGGGACAAAGAGAAGAAGGAAAATACACATTTACGTTCTGTAGAGTTGCACATTCTCACAAGATCAGCAGTAGATTCTGCAGGGATGCTGTTCAGTCTTTGAGCCAGGAATCCCACTCTCATCCCATGTGCACCATGTGCAGCCGTAGCACAACAGTACAAGTTAGTGCTTATCTGCTGCATCTTCTTCCTTGCGCTTGTCAGAAGGAAATAAGAACACCAGTGAATGTTTTCATCCTTCTTGTACCTGTTATTTATCCAGGGAAGGCAGTTTATACATCTCCAAGTGTTTCGTTCTCCAGCTGCAGTAGGTTAGGTTGTTCTGTTGTCTGGGTTAAAGTTCCTGTGTCGAGGGGATTGCTGCTCAAGGGTTTTTCCCCTCTCCTGCTGGGTGCTAAGCCCTTTCACCATATTAAGAGAAGATCCATTAGGCTTCCAGAACATTTTCCAAAGGCAAACCTAAGTTGGTGAAGGAGGAAGGAAGTGCTTCTTCCCAAGTGATTTGAGTCAGTATGATATGTTGCCTCTTCTCTGTGAGCTCACAGTTTGAGTGGATGATACATATGCGAGTTACGAGGGTAAATGATGTCAACCTCTTCTTGATTGTATACAGTGTCTTTTTCTTAAAATTTAACTTGTTCCTATCATGTTGAGCAAGCGAATCTCTTTCACATAAGGTGTCAAGCATGGAATGCCTGGTTTAGGTAAAAGTACTAAACAAAATGAGTGAAAGCTACAGTTGTGTTCCTAAAGGTTTCTTTCACTGCTCTCCTCTTGCCCACGACCTCACTGGAAAACTCTGCCATCTCTATTGACTTGCCCATGGGTAAAATGTAATTTTCTAAATTACTTCTCACTTACAAATTAATCAGCATATTTGGGAATTTGGTAATATCTGAAGTAATAAAAGTGTTTGTGATTGCTGGCCAACCAACTCTTCTGTGCTCATGGAGTCTCACATTTTCCATTCTGCGATCCAGGTGAATTCCCTGGAGCAGGCTATGCTGGATGCACTGGTTTTGGATCGAGTGGACTTTGTGAAACTGCTTATTGAGAATGGAGTGAACATGCAGCACTTCCTCACTATTCCTCGACTGGAAGAACTTTATAATACCGTGAGTGAGCAGAAATAATAAAATGCCCTTTGCTACAGTGTTTAACAGGGGTGTCCTTTTTGTTCTTCTCCTTCTGAGATATACTTGTTTTTCCAAAGAGCTCTGAGCCCTGACGATGCACAGATGTTGGATAGCAGTAATGGGAGCCATTGCTACCACATGTAGTGTCCTGTTGTTCCCCTGCATACACATATTCCCAATTAATAAGCCTACAGCAGCTTTCAGAAGCTGTTGCAGTTTGTTGTGTCAGTATAGTGATGTCTTTAAAGTGCCCATTCAGAACGCTTAAAGAACTAATAAGATAAAAAATTTAATACCAGCCATTAGTGGTCATTTACTTTTAATCTCAATTACTTTTCATGTACGTGTACTTTAATATTACTGAAATAAGCCTGTAAATTTGGCAAAGTACCTACCCAGCAACTTTTATTCTTAGCGCGTTGCAGAAATCAGTATAATTTTTCCTTGTGGCCCAGTGAAGCAAAAGAACATCTTATGTTTTTATTCAAACTCTCCCCGACCCAAGCCACAGCAAATTCAGCAGGAGTGTAACTGTTTAACTATTTTTGGAGTGGTTTTCTTCCCATCATTTAAGTGGCTGGTAATTTAGGGCAGCATTCATACAACATAGAACCTCAGTCTGGTCCTCCAGTCCCCTCACGGCTCTTGCAGCAAGTGCAAGTTCAGACACCACCACAACTCCCGTGCCTTGAATCACCACGTAAAGGGTTATAAGAAAGGGATTGCACAGCTCTTGATAGAAACGCGTTTGGCATTGTAGCCCAGTTCCTTCTTTTCATCCCCGCAGAGTGTGCTGGCACATGGTTGCCTGAAGTTATGCTTACAGTGCCAGATCATTCATTACATGTGTGTTTGCAAAAAATCTGAAGAATTGAAGCTCTAATGGACCATGAATTATTTTTGTTTCAGAGATTGGGTCCACCAAATACGCTGCATTTGCTGGTCAGAGATGTGAAAAAGGTAAGCTTAACTAACATTATATTTGCCTGATTCCATTAACCATGTGAGCCAAGAGTAAAAGCAAGCATAGCGCAGGGGAAAGCAGACATTTGAAATGAGATGGTAGCAGTTAAGGAGAGGAAAGGTAAATTACTACTTGTGGCAAGCAGTGATGGCAGTCTAAATCAGGTATGGCTATACTGCACTGCTAGGAGTTTAAAAACTAAGGAGAGGAAAATGAAGCTCCTGTACTGTAATACATCGCTTGAGGTCTGGGTTGGTCCTGTTTGTTCCCTCCAAGAAGCTCCCGGTGCAGCATTACAAAGAAGGAGCAGGAGAAAAGCCTGCTAGGTTAACTGGAAGCCCTGCTCAGAAGCACAGGATAGATTCCTTTTTGTTTGTTTCCCTGTGTGCTTTTCAGCTTCTTTTCTCCAAAGAAATCCTACTTTCACCTGGGAGAAAATCTGTTCTGTTTCTCAGTGCTACAAGCCCTAAATTTGTTATTCATTTGTTTCCATTACATGTGCATATGGTCATTGTAAAATTTGTTGTTGTATTTGCTGTCTTTGAGGTTTTGGAGCTTTTATTCAGTAAAAATGCAGCTACGTGAAATAGCTTGTATTCCTTTTGCAAGAAACACTCCCATTTATTCCCATGCAGTGTAGATGTGGGAATTACTCAGTACTGGGTTAATGTATAATTCATATTGATCTCCTTCCTTTCTCATTCAGTGTTTGTCTTTTTGAACGTTACTAATGCTCTTCTGCTTTCTGTCTGTCTCCTTTTCATTGCATTTGCACGGCTCGCTCGTTCAGCGGCAGTCGCGGGGATTCAGTTGGGTTAACATGGAGGTGACGCGTTTGCTTAGGATGTGGTTGTTCCATCATAGCAGCTGCTCAGTGGTGCTGTAGAGTCAGTTGTTGTTGTAGGATGCAGCTTGAGCAATGAAGCAGCAGTGGGATGTAGCTGCAGCAACGCAGCACGCTTTTCAGCTGGTGGTTCTAGCGGAGTCAATAACAGTGGAAATCAGTCTGCTTTTTTTTTCTTTGACTCTGGGCTGCACATTAATCTAAATCCTGGTCTGCATTGTAGTCTTAACTCTGTAGATAATATTACAATGAAATGTAAGTTTCCATAAAATGTAAGGTATGCCTGAAATTGAGTCATGCTTTTATACTGGATTAATGATAAGCAGTCCAAAGTTATTTAATGTCCTCAGTATAACCCTTGCAAACAACTCAGGCTTGTATGGACACTGACATGCTGTACAAGTAAATCAAATGAAAATATATCCTCAACTATAAGTACTGCCAACAACAAAACAAAATAAATCTGCCCCCCCCCCTTTTCATTGTGTGAATCAGTTATCATTAATTTTGTACAAATATTCTGAGACTGAAACCAATGGCTGTAAATAATACCCGTGTGCCACTTTGAACATGACACAGTATGTCTAGCCAGGCAATTTAATGTATGTTTTCTTATCCTGAGTCCTTATTTTGTTTGTTTGTTTTATTTTTTTGGTAGGGAAATCTCCCACCAGATTATCATATCAGCCTAATAGATATTGGTCTTGTACTTGAATACCTCATGGGTGGAGCTTATCGCTGCAACTATACTCGAAAAAGTTTTCGGACTCTTTATAACAATTTGTTTGGACCAAAGAGGGTAAGAATGAGTTCATTCTGAAGGTGGCCCTTGTGCTGATGGTAAAAAAATAAGTAATACTTTGTTCCTTTGTCTTTGTGAAACACTACGTGTTAAATTCTAAAGAAATGCTGCAAGACCAAAGTTGGAATTGAATGATTCGTTTAACTCTTCCATTTGAATCAAAATATTTCACTTGAGTGCAGGATGGAAAAATTTTCTAACCCATTGCCTTCCTGCAAATACAATTAAGAGGGAGATTAATTAATTGTGCTATTATTAGTACAGCTATTTAGCATAATAAGTTTAATAATAAACACTGTACATTTGTAAATGAAAATGTAATTTTCCTTGGTATTGTTTGGTCTTTGAATTTTCCATCACATCTAATTGTTTTTCTTTTCTATTTTTAATATTCAGCCAAAAGCTCTTAAACTACTTGGGATGGAGGTAAGTTGGATTTATTGTAAAATACTGGTTTTATCAGAGCATTTCTCGGTACCATTCTGCTTTTGCTCCTAGCTTTTTCAATGTTACTTTGGCTTAAAGTAAATTTTAACTAGACAGGATCTTCCATTTTGCCAACAGCCTGTGAAATACTTTGACATTTTTTTTCTGGGTAGGGACTTGAGAGCTGCTTAAAGCTTTGCTCAGTGGTCTTCGGGCACTTTTTAGCAGAATATGTAATAACCCATTCCATGTTGGAACATATCTAGATTTAATCATTCAGATGCAAACATTGATGATATTGAAAAGAGAACGTGACCCAGCGGTGCTACTTCTGGTCAAATCCCTTTTAACCACGAAGTAACAATTTATGTGCAAATGAGGCTCTATCATGGAGAAAACATTTAACTGGAGTAGAAAAACAAGGTGATCTGACATGTTAGATGCTGTCCTCCACTATAAAACGTCCTTGCTGCTGTGGTGGCACTGTGCTCTGTAAACGATGCCTCAGAAATGATCAGAATTTTGGGTCCAACCTCTGCCTCAATTACTTGTGTGTCTGCAGAAGTTTTGAATTGATCAGAATCAAGTCTGGGACAGTGCCTAAAACCTGACTCTGTTTTGGAGGTAGTTGCTTTTGTTTCTGATAAAAAGTACTAATGCAGCCCAGGAAAGCCTTCACACAAAGCGGCTAGGTACGTTCCTCCATGAAGTGTGTTTTTATTGGTGCTGTGATGGTATTTGAACATAGTAGATGTACAGGTTGCTTGTGTTAGTTTGATGTCAGCTGTACCCACACACAAAAGCCCTGTTTCCCCAAGCAGATAAGGAGCTTTCTTGTCTACAGAGAAAGTCCAGGTAATCTCTCTGCCCAGCTTCCTGTTTTCTAATGGCTCAAGACCAGAAGCTCAGCCCCTCAGAGGTGCGGCCCGTTTTAATCAGTGTTAATCACACATAGGTTGCTTGGGGCTTCTTCAAAAGCACATTTTGACTCTCCTATGTCTTTCAGTGAGAAATGTTTTATGTGGCACAAACTGAAGTGTTCTCCCCACTTGACAGTGGGTGTAGCCCGCTCGCTCCTTCCAAGAGAAAGAAAAGGTGAAAAGAAAATTTAACATTTCTTTTGCTGAAGTGGTCAGCAAATGGATGCGGCGCCGAGTGGTTGGGTTTTTAATTTCCAGTGTTAGCAGCTCTAAAGCAGGAAGTTTAAACACCTTAGCACTTTGTCTTCCTTACCCAGAGTTTTGTTTTGATTTGATGTTCCTCGTGAGGGGAGGACCTAATTTTTGGTCCTCCATTTCAGATTTTATGTCTCGTGCTTCAGAGATGCTCAACACTTTGTTAACTGTGCATGCGGTTAACGACCCCTGAATTTTCCATAAGAGACAGAGCTCACCACTTGCAGTTCTTAAAACTGCTGGAAGGGAAATGCGAACTTAATTGCTGAGCTGAAGAGCTGTCTTTGGAAACCTGGGGTGTAAGGCTGAATCCTGAATTTGGATTTAAGTTCATATGTTGTCAAAAAATAGTGCATTATGCTGAGTTTGCTTGAACAGGACCTAATTTTGTAGAATTGTAGTTGCCTTTACTTGGAATCCATGTCTGAGATTGGAATCGAGGTCTGCAATGATGATGAGCTCTGTCTACACCTATATATGCAATGTTCTTCCTCCGTTATTTAAACCCTAACTTTCCCAATCGTGCCTTTTCTCCCTTCAGGATCCTGCTTCATTGTCAGTACTTCCCTTCAGTTCCTTCCATGCTGGTTCCTGTAGTAATGGCCTATCCTCTCTATCCCTTTAAGAACCGGGATACTCATACCTTCCGTTTGCACTGCATACGTAAGAGGAGATTGCTTACTCAAGGTGAAGATTCCCTTTAGTATCTTGCTGTTCTTAAGGACGCTCTGTGCCGGTGTTTTCCATTTGCATGTTACCGCTCTCTCCGCTGGAAACTGCTTTGCTGCCTGTATGATGTGCAGCACTGTTCTTCAGGGACAGGTGGAGACGTATCAAATCAGAATCATAGACTCATAGAATGGTTAGAGTTGGAAGGGACCATCAAAGGTCATCTAGTCCAACCCCCCTGCAAGGGGCAGGGACATCTCTGACTAGATCAGGTTGCTCAGAGCCTCATCCAGCCTGGCCTGGAACGTTCCCAGGGCTGGGGCATCCACCACCTCTCTGGGCAACCTGGGACAGTGCTCTACAACTCTCATTGTAAAAAATTTTTTTCTAATATCTAATCTAAACCTACCTCCTTCTAATTTAAACCCATTACCCCTTGTCCTATCACAACAGGCCCTACTGAACAGCCTCTCCCCATCTTTCCTGTAGCCCCCTTGAGGTACTGGAAGACCGCTATCAGGTCTCCCCGGAGCCTCCTCTTCTCCAGGCTGAACAGCCCCA
>WHYT01017452.1:395639-429120 GCA_009806455.1 Tetrax tetrax | reverse complement strand
GTGCTCTACAACTCTCATTGTAAAAAATTTTTTTCTAATATCTAATCTAAACCTACCTCCTTCTAATTTAAACCCATTACCCCTTGTCCTATCACAACAGGCCCTACTGAACAGCCTCTCCCCATCTTTCCTGTAGCCCCCTTGAGGTACTGGAAGACCGCTATCAGGTCTCCCCGGAGCCTCCTCTTCTCCAGGCTGAACAGCCCCAACTCTCTCAGAACCTTTTCGTAGTGAACTCGGGTTTGTTAAGCTCCATTGGCACTGCAGTGGAACTCGTTGAGTATTAACTCATTGCAAATCCACTTGTGCAGGTACGCGTGTGGTAGAGCTCTTAAAGTGCTGTGGAAAGCGATGCCCTCGGTAAGCAGGGTTCTACTGTACTTATCCCAGATGGGTGACTTGTAATTCAGTATGCAAGAAACGGTTCTCTGAATAAAACATTACGCTGTGTGTGCTAGCCCGATGCATGCTCTGGCACGTGTTCTTCGTCATTTTATTGCTGTTGGCATTCATTGCAGCAAACAGCAAAAACAAATTAGAACTTTAACTATTAACCTGTCCTCTCAATACTTATTCTGTGCATGGTGCCGTTGCCAGGTAAGCTGTAAAAAATTGGTGGGAATATTTTTTCTTCTTTTCTTCCCAGGATGATGAGCCTCCCACCAAAGGGAAGAAGAAGAAGAAGAAGAAAAAGGAGGAAGAGATCGATATTGATGTGGATGACCCAGAAGTCAGCCGCTTTCAGTATCCCTTTCATGAATTGATGGTATGGGCCGTGCTGATGAAGCGGCAGAAGATGGCACTCTTCCTTTGGCAGCGAGGGGAGGAAACCATGGCCAAGGCACTGGTGGCCTGTAAACTCTACAAGTCGATGGCCCACGAGTCTTCCGAGAGTGAGCTGGTGGACGACATCTCGCAGGATCTGGACAACAACTCAAAGTTAGTAGACACGCAGAAGAGTATATGTCTGCTCGATATAGTGGGCGTTCTGACCTGCTGAGAAGCTTTACCTTTAGTGAAGTACCATTGATTTCTAGATTGTAGGTTCGCAGAATGCCATTTGGAGCCTATTTAGCTACAGTAAACAAGGCAAAATGTGGTCTTGGAATTTGAAAGCAACACTAGCAGGGACAGAAGACTTGCATTTTTTCTGACAGAAAACATTCTTTCTTCAGCTCCTCTCTCTGTAAACTGGCTAGTTTTATTTCAAAGTTATTTTCAGGATTTACTCACATAAATTAAGGGGTATCTGATGATGTATCTACACTGGCCTTCAGATGTTATTGGTCTCAGCTTCCTCTAGTAATTAAAAATTTGTTTGGAACCTGTGTAGACTGTCCCAAATCAAACTTGAGACTCGGTGGTTTTTGTCATTATACATATGTTTAGAAAAAAGTTACCCCCTGTGCCAGAATTAAAACCCTAAATGCAAGTAAACACCAATTTCTAAATTAAACTTCACTGGACTTACCTTGCATTTTCCAGAGATTTTGGTCAGCTGGCTGTTGAACTCTTGGATCAGTCCTATAAACACGATGAGCAGATAGCCATGAAACTGCTGACCTACGAACTGAAAAACTGGAGCAATTCCACCTGCCTGAAATTGGCTGTGGCAGCTAAGCACAGGGACTTCATTGCTCACACGTGCAGCCAGATGCTCTTAACAGATATGTGGATGGGGCGACTACGCATGCGCAAAAACCCCGGCCTTAAGGTATTTCTGTTCTGCACTTGTTTTCAAAGATACACTTTGTTGCATGTAACTCTACATCATACATAGTATATGCGTAGAACAAAATGGCTTGCTAATTATAGAAGTTTTAAGAACATACCTGTATTAAAGCTATTTTTTTTTTTTAAATTTCCAAATTCAGGATGTCTAAGGAACATTACCGCATGACAAAGGAAAATAGAAATCCATAAAAGGCTTAGCATGATTGGCATCTCAGAGCAAAGTTGTGGCTTTTAATGAATGATGAGGTCTGTTCAATGAAAACATACACCTTAGATTAAAAACCAGTTGGATACAAGCAAAAAGATCTCCATTAGGAGTCCACACAATGGAACAGAAAATGAACCAGATGTGGACATCTGCTTCTTGCATTGCTTAATATTGTACCAGGAGACACAGAGTTGAGACTCAGTGTTGAAAAGAGTGAAATCTGTGCGATTGCATTGTGTGAAGCTGTGTGATTTTTATTTCCCTCTTCTGTGATTTGATGATATGATCTCTCCTACTCATTTTTGTTTCCCGATTGCTGGATGTACAAAAATCCAAGTAATATGAGGAGGCTGGCACAAAAGAGAAACACGAGTGAGACAATGTTAAGGAAGCAGAGCAGTGTTTGCTTCTGTGTGTTTTCTTGTGAACGTAATCCTCTCTTTGGTATGTAGTGCACTTACTGTCAACTGGATGGAGACCCATTGTGATGGGGCCACCTTTAGTCTCACCTCCTTGTCTCCTTCGGTCCCTCGTTGCTGACAAAGTGCCATGCCTGTCTTCCCAGGCTGGCCTGCCAAGCTTCCCAACATATGCATTGCACTCTCTCTATCATTTCAATTTATTTGCACTTTCCCATGTCTCCCTCTTAAACCTGTTTAAAGTCTTCAGGCAAGTGTCTTGCCTTTCAGATTGCATCTTGGTGCTTTCTAGATCTGTTTATTGGTTTCCTTTCTTTTCTCCAAAGGGTTAATGAATCCACTAATGTTCTCGTTTAATTACCTACACTCTTTTCTGTACATTGGCAACTCATGCTTGTATTTCTGTCTCTCGGCAATCTCCTATAGTAAAAGAACTCTGAGTGCTATCTGCAAAGCTTTTGAACTATTAAAACTAATTATAGTAGGTGGCTAAAGTAACTATAAACTCCAGTAACAAACCTGAAGCCCTCTTCCAACCACCACTGTGTTCCTTCCATGGAATTTCTCTGCACCACTCTAATTCTGGAGCACAATTTCTTAATTGCAGTGTATTTGTGGAGATGGGAAGCCTTCCAGGGTGCCATTTTTCTATAGAAGATCTTATTGCCAATGCTTCATAAGGGCTACTTGTTTTTTGTAGGTTTGAGGATAGCAGAGTATCTTGAATACTACACAAAAGCAAATATTGTTTATGCATTTGCCTTGTTAAGAAATCTATTAATGTAAACAAATATTGCCATCTGAGTTGAATTCTTTCTTGTTGTACAGGTTATAATGGGAATTCTCTTCCCTCCCACCATCCTTTTCCTAGAGTTTCGGAGTTACGATGATTATTCTTACCAGACATCAAGAGAAAATGAAGAAGGCAGAGAAAAGGAGGAGGAAAATGTGGTCAGTAATGGAGATTATTAAGAAGTTCTTCTATTTCAAGAGTGTGCTGTTTTCTAACTTCTCAGATTATGCTGTAGGTCCCTCAGCTTAAAATCTCAGCTGCCTCTGAGGGGTAAAAATCAGTGAAGAGTTTTGGGAGTGTTTAGGCTGGATTCTCAGGGCGCGTAAACTATCTGTGTATTTGCACAGATTTACAGAATTTTTATTTTTGTATTTTTAAAAAGAGGTCTGTTGCTCAGAGGAAGCATCATGTAGTTAACGGTTGGCTGGGGCTGTAGTGGAGGAAAAAAAGCTGCTGTTTTTACTGTTGTGTATTGATAAAAACTGACAACTTTGGTCTTTCAGGACACAAATATGGATACAGGCTCCCGAAAAGGAGATGAAGAGAATGGAAATAAAAAACAGAAGAGCCTTCCAATTGGAACAAAGATCTATGAATTCTATAATGCACCTATTGTCAAATTTTGGTTCTACACAGTAAGTCATGGTGATTCAACTGATAGTGATCGTTTCTCTTCCTTTGCTGTCCTAGTAAACTGCCTTTATCTCAACCCAGGAGTTTTCATTTCTTTCTGACTCTGTCCCTCCTCCTACCTGGGCAAGGGGAGGGTGAGTGAGCGGCTGTGTGGTACTTAGTGGCTGGCTGTGGTTAAACCATGATGAAAGACTGAAGTCTGTGTGCCTCTCGCTTTACATAAAGAGTATATTCTGCCCAGATGGTCTCAAGCACATTATTACAGGGTGGAGAAAAGCAAGTGGCCCGTGTGACTCTTTATTTCCTCTACCCCTCCAAGCAGGTGCTGCTCACAGCCCTTCCTCCTCGTTCTGCTTTGAGATGTGGGTAAACATTTCACATAATATCTCATTCTTTAGAAAACTCCATTTTCTCTCTGGAAAATCTTTTGGTTTGTTAGTGCTTTGTTTCACTTTCTTTTTTTTCTGCAAAGCCATTGGATAACTTTTGGTTTCTTAACTCTGGACTTCCGAGATCTCTGAAGTTTTAGTTTGGCTGGTCACCAAAGACTGCTGTGAGGCATGGAGACACCAGCATCACCAGTTTGAGATTTTCACCAGTAGTTACAGAAAACCGAGTGATAGCTCTGTTGATTTACAGTGATAGTCCAGAACTTCCTAATGGGAATTAGTGGAGACTGATTTTGTGTGTGTGTGTAAGTCACCTCAAGTAATTGAATGCTGCCTAACTGTGGAAGGATTCTGGGATCCATCACCTAAAGTCCATAAAGGATTTTTTTTTTCTTTTTTTTTTTTTTTTTTTTTGTAGATATCATACCTCGGTTACTTGATGCTATTTAATTATATCATCTTAGTGCGGATGGAACGGTGGCCATCAGTCCAGGAATGGATTGTCATCTCCTACATTGTGACACTGGCTTTAGAGAAAGTAAGAGAGGTAAAGTCTGATCGTACTAACATCTCGTAACCCTTAAAATGAAGCGTGCTCATAGGGGTGATAATGCCATGGACTTGTGCAGAGGATGGAGAAGCCATATGTGAGAGAGAAGATTGTCATACCCACAGAGTCCCCAGATGCCCATCACTGGAGAGAGTTTCATTTATAACCCATTCCCACACATTAACTGTATGGGGAATTAACTTCTCCTGCATTCACGTGCTGTAGTGGGCTTTGCACCTGGCCTGTCCTTCTCTGATTCACCATTCCCACAGCTCACACTGACTGTACTTGGAGAGAAATATGGATGCCAGGTCAGTGAGTCTGATCTCCTGGTTTAAATGTTACCGATTAAAGCCTACAGCAAAAAAAAACCCCAAACAACTTAATAAAGCCAAAATAGAAACCAAGATGAAAAGGGGGTCCAGAGGCAGCCACGCAGATGATCAGAGGGCTGGAGCAGCTCTGCTGTGAGGCCAGGCTGAGAGAGCTGGGGCTGTTCAGCCTGGAGAAGAGGAGGCTCCGGGCAGAGCTTACCACAGCCTCTCAATATGTAAAGAGGGCTTATAAGAAAGACAGAGACTTTTTACTAAGGCCTGTAGCGACAGGACAAGGGGCAACTGTTTTAAACTGAAAGCAGGTGGTTTCGACTGGACATAAGGAAGACATTTTTTATGATGAGCGTGGTGAGGCACTGGCCCAGGTTGCCCAGAGGAGCTGTGGATGCCCCGTCCCTGGAAGTGTTCAAGGTCAGTCTGACAGGGCTTTGAGCGGCCTGATCTCGTGAAAGGTGGCTCTGCCCATGGCAGGGGGTTGGACTAGATGATCTTTAAAGGTCCCTTCCAACCCAAACCATTCGATGTTTCTGTGAAAAATTTTGCCTGTTAGTAACTAAAAATACTGCTGCTGGAGACTAGTTGTGCTGGCAGTGGAGGAGGTGTCAGACACCTACCGAATGTGACAAGATTGGCCTTTGTTCATGATTATTACTTCAAAACATAACTGGGAGGTTTTCCTAATGACTTTTTTTTTTTTCTTTTTAAACAGATTCTGATGTCAGAGCCTGGCAAGCTGAGCCAAAAAGTGAAAGTTTGGCTCCAGGAATACTGGAATATTACTGACCTGGTGGCTATTTCAGTATTTATTATAGGAGCAATTCTTCGCCTACAGAACCAGCCTTACATGGGTTATGGACGAGTGATTTACTGTGTAGATATCATTTTCTGGTACATTAGAGTACTAGATATCTTTGGTGTGAACAAATACCTGGGACCTTACGTCATGATGATTGGAAAGATGGTTAGTGCCTAAATTGTTGTAAGTTATATATTTCAGAACTTCTGGGGAAACTAAATTGAGTTCTGATTTTTAAAAAAGGTTTTCCAAAAGGTTTTCCATCTGAGTAGGGTGGAATACACCGGCATCAGCCACAAAACCATCAGCTGTGGACAGGAGATGATACAGCAATGTTTGTATCATGTCTTTGCAACCACAGAAGAGCACAGCACAGTGCACTTGATGCAAAAGAGAATAGGGATAGCAGAGATTTTAGCATTTTAAGTCTTTTTAAACCTAAAGCTAGTATTCCTTTAAATGGCTGGTTTCACTGCATTTTTATGTATGCTTAATTCATGAGCAGTAGTTAAAGTCAAAGAAAAATATCAGGAAAATTATCCAGGGGAATATGTTTGTTCTCTTGACACTTTTGTGTGTTCTTCAGTGCGTGCTGGCAAACAGCCGTGCTGGTGCTGCTGTACTGCCTGGTGATGGCAAGAGCCTCTCTGTGTTCTCTCCCTGCAGATGATTGACATGCTCTACTTTGTGGTCATCATGCTTGTTGTTCTGATGAGTTTCGGAGTAGCCCGCCAAGCTATCCTGCACCCAGACGAGGAGCCTTCTTGGAGACTAGCTCGCAACATCTTCTACATGCCCTACTGGATGATCTACGGAGAGGTGTTCGCAGACCAGATAGACCGTAAGAGTAGAATTCATAGTAAGAGTCTGTTTCCTGTTTCTGAGGCAGATGATCAGATCCAAATTAATGCTTGTTTTTAATTTGGAAGTAGAGTTGTGTCTTTATGATTATATTGTTGTTTTCGTGTCACAGACTATAGAGACTGAACAATTTTCTGTTCCCCACCTGCATGTCCTGTTTCTCAGTTTCCATTCAAATTCAGTTAACACTGAGAGTGATGTAGTCTGGAATACCCTCCTGTCCAAAGTATGACAGTATTCAGTGTCCCTTTACTTGCAGGGATCAACAGAGATAGTTCTGAAATGTTCTTTTGAACCAATGTTTTACTAGTAGTCAGTTCCAGAAGAAAAAAAAATACGTACCTTGCACACGTAGGAGATGAAAATACACGTATCCTTTCATGTCCAACTCACAGCACAGGCAATGAGCCAATGCATTTTCACTCCCATTGATACATCTGTCTACTTCCCAGAAATGTTTCCATTTCATTAGTCACTCACGTTCTTCTCTACAACTGTGGAAAAACAAAAAACAAAAAAGGAAAAATCTGCTTGATTGGCTTTGAGTGTGGAAATAGCCTTTCTTATTTCAGACATGACAGTTTAAAAAAATAACTGTCAGTATTTTAAGGAGATGGAAGCTGTCATGTTACTGCTAGTTTGGTGTTAGTATTTGAAAGCTGTACAGACAGTCAGACAGGCAGCTGGCCTCCTCTAGTGTGTATCACATAGCTTGCACTTTATCTGCAATAATATAAGCTGCTGTTTCAGCACTGTCTGTGTGTTATTTCAACCACCTGCATATATTGACAAGGAGTAAAGTGTGACAAACAAAGTGTGAGGTCTAAGTTTGGTCAAAAACCATAAAGATCCGTCATCATGAGAAACCTTTATACCAAATGTCATTAAAGTGTATTTTAATTGCTTAGAAAGGAATATAATTACATCAGTCTGTTTCTGAACAGTGTACACTGTTGCAAAGATCATCTCATTTTTGTTTTCCATACAAATGCTTGTCTCCTTAATGTAACTTATGATACAGTAAATTACTCTTGACAAATAAAAGGTCAAGCCAGTCATTTATCGTCTGATACTGCAGTTGCAGGGTAAGCGCAGGATCTCCCGAGGGGGTTAGTTTGCCCATGGGGAGGAACGGGCTGTGACAAGGTAACCCTTACCTTTGTGGCTCATCATGTGCATTCAAATCCTACTTCACTTTGAAGAAAGAATTTTTGCCCATGTAGACAGTTTTATTTCTTTATAAATCAAAACTCACCCCTTACCAACAATACTGATCTCTTTAGTGTAAGTGGTGTCCCAGACTGCTCTCGTACTTCCGATCATTTCTCAGTTATGTAGACAGCATCCTTTGAATTAGAAATCTTTCTGCAGCAGGGTGAAAGATTTGGGGGTGAATAAAGTTCAGGCTTTATAATTACACAAGTTCAGTCCAGCTACTTGCTCCACTAGCCTTCCCAGGTCAGAAACTTTTGCTTAAACAATCTAACTTGGAAATTTGTGGTTTTATTGTTATTTTAATATTGAAATAAGAGTGGCTATCCAAGGAGTTCTGCTGGTATAACTAAGGAATTTCTAATGTCTAGAAGTCTATGGACTGACTTCTGAAGATCTTTTTGGTTTCAATAAGAAATTTTCACTCTGATCTTTCCATGGTTGTCTGTAAACACACCACAAAAGCAACCTCAGAAGTCACTGGGGAAGGATTGCTATGGGCAGGCTAACCTGACTCTCTGTCAGGTGCTTTTGCAAAAGCCCATGAGTGTAGACAATTTATGGAAAAAGTATTGCATCAGATTTTCCTGGAAGAAGGTGGTTCGACTTCTGTCAGTAGCTTTGCTGAGGGTAGGATGTCACCTAAAGATGAAGTTCACAAATCACAGAATTGCTGAGGTTGGAAGGCACCTTTGGAGATCATCTAGTCGAACTGCCCTGCTCAAAGCAGGGAGATTAGAGCAGGTTGCTCGGGGACTGTCCGGTCAGGTTTTTAATATGGAAGGATGAAGACACTGTGGCCTCTCTGGACAACCTGGTTTAAATGAAGTTTCCCATATTTCTGTCTTTGCCCACCACCTCTTGTCCTTTCACTGGATACCACTGAGAAGAGTCTAGCTCTGTCTTTACCCCCACCCACCATCAGGTATTTATAACATTGGTAAAATCTCCCCTGATGCTTCTCAAGGCTAAATTATCCCGGCTTTCTCAGCCTCCCTCATTTGTCAGATGCTCCACTCACCTTAGTAATCTTTGTGGCCCTTTATGGAGTCTTTCCAGGATGTCTGTGTCTCGTTTCTGTGGACACACAAGGCCAGATGTGCTCCCACCAGAGCTGAGCAGAGGTGAATAACTACTTCCCCAACTTGCTGGTAACACTTTTCCTAATGCAACCCTGGATCCTCTTGTCTGGTTCACTCCATTTAGAAGATGTCCATGAGCAAGAAATTAATGGTACCTAATACTCAACAGCAACATGTTCTTAAACCATGGAGAAGCCTGGCTGAGTTGGCCAGTGTCCATAGTGGCAGTCAGAATGGGCTTTAATGATATTGGTCGCTGTAATAACACCGGTATCGTGACTATTAACAGAAACAGCAATTCAATAGAAACAGCTGGCAGACTCAAAGCCAAGGTAGTTCTCCAAAAAGGAGGAAATGTTTCCGTACTAGCTAAAAGAATGATTTTGTGTGATACCTTTGAGTTGTTTTGTGTTCGTGGTGACTGGCAGTTTTGTTTACTTGCCTGAACTATCCTGTATATTTACGTGATCATCTGCCAGAAGCATTTTGTGATTGATTACGGATATCATGAACTCACTGCCACATGTAACACTTGGGGGAAATAACATGAAAAGGAAACTGCAGAATGTGATGCATTTTTAACGAAGACATTGTTTCTGAGCGTATGTCTCTACTGTTCTGACATTTGAGTTGCTTATCTTGTCTTGGCTCCAAAATGCATCTTCAATCATCTTTTTTCAGTGTTTTTTTTTTTCCTGTATTATTCTATTGTTTTCTTTCTTTCTCTCCCTGCTTCCTTTCTGTTTGGTTCCTTTGGAATGCTGTTCAGTCTATGCCATGGAAATTAATCGTAAGTCTGTGGAGAGTTGATTATCTCATTTAGCTAAATATGTTCATTAATCTTTTTCTTTACCAGATACTGACATTTTAATTACAGGGCTCATCCAATATTCAGGTGTGAATGTTGTTTTTCTACTGTAATAGTTTCATTTGAAAAGAAGCAGGGGAAAAATATTTTATTTTAATACAGATTGCAGATCAGACATTTTAATTGAGCTTATGTGGTTGCTATGACTTGTTTCTAGTACATCTAGTAAAATCATCCTTTTTTACAATTATGATGCATGAGTGTCATGGCATAACGAATTCCCTTTGATTACACAGCTACAGTGTTATTCTTTCTTTGGCGGTACTTTCATTGATCCACATGATTAATATTACAATTCGCTTGACTCTCCTGTTATACTTTTCTTATGATAAACAGGAAAAATGTAGGTAGATGTTTGAAAAGCAAGTAAAATATATTTTATTAATCATAGACTAAGTATCTCTTTTAGTCCACAGTAAATAAGATTAGTCTGTTCTAAAATAATTTGAAGTATTTTTCAGATAAGGTTGAAGCACTGAGTTTGTTGCAAAGTGCTTAAAAAGACTGGTTTGTCTATTCACATAAACGAAATCTGTAATGAACTTGTTGTCAGAATTAGTATTTACTAAGATTTCAGCTAAAGAACCTGTGGTTGATAAACACCTTACCTGCTGTTAAACAGTTCCAAAAGTTAGCCTTGGATTTGGAATCAGATGCGCTGGCACTGCGCTTAAAGACAGAACAAACTTGCTGCACGTACCCAGCTCCAAGACAGCTCTTTTTTAAATTCCACTATTAATATGTGCATTAAGATCCTGTCCTAGATGATGACTATGAGGAAAAGAAAATCGATATGAATTTGAAGAGAAAGCCACAATGTACAGTAAACTTGGAGCTGCCTCTCTGTTCACTGTTACGGGAAATTATTTTTGTATGCTGTAGGAGGAAGCAGAATTCGAAGTAGAAATTATACATTGTTCCCACTGGAAATAAACTGACAAAGTTTGTTTAGCTTGGTAAATTTTATGCCTGTGTCATCATTAAATAAATGTGAATAGTCTTTTTAAGTATCAGGCAATTTGTGAAAAATACCTTTCCTGTTTTTTCTTCAGCTCCTTGTGGGGACAATCTTTACGATGATGACGGTAAACGCCTCCCTCCGTGTATACCAGGGGCCTGGCTCACTCCTGCTATTATGGCCTGTTACCTCTTGGTAGCCAATATCCTGCTGGTAAACCTGCTGATTGCTGTCTTCAAGTATGTAGATGATCATGCACCATCTTTACTTTCTTACTGCCTAAAGTTTCCGTGAGAGCCCATCAACTGATTTTTGCAAGGGTTTGCATTCACACTCAGAATCAAATTACTCTGTAAGCGTGACTGGCAAATCCTTGGAATAGTCTGTACACTGGGAAAGAGTGGAGGAAAGGTTGCCTTGAATTTGCCAGCTAATGGAGTAATGCATATGAGAGAACCGGGCTACTTCCAGTTACTGTTCAGTGATAGGGACAGGTCTCAAGGTTGCTCTGGAAAGATGAAAACCAGAATCCATGAAACCTGCTACGTGCATAACGGAAGCCATGTAACCACTAACAAACATGAATCCGCGACAGAACTGCAGAATGAAAATCTGAACATCAAAAGCACAGGGCACTTCCACGATATCATCTGACTTCTCTTTCTTCTTGTTTTGCTTTTCATTTAGAAAAATAAATTAGGACCTTGCAGAGTTCTTATATGACCCAGAAAAGGAGTCTGTATGGCCTTGAACCAAGAGAAGGGGTGGCTACAGGTTACCAAGATCTGTGGCCAGTCCAAGCAACGTGCGCTATGCACATTCTTGATGTTATTCCACAAATTTATACTTAGACTTTTCTGGAGCAAAACTAAATAAATTTCTGCTGTTTGTTCCTTCTGCCCACAGTTATGTTGCATGCTCTTCCTGTCATGATCTAGGGATTAAAAAAAAAAAAAAAGAAATATCTACCTGCTAGTAAGACTTTCTGAGCAGACTGCCTGAGAAAAGCAGGTGATCCGATTTTGGTGCCCATAAACATGTGGTGTTGGAGGGCTTGTTGGCATAGGTAGCTGGTGTCACAACCACAAAAATAGTTTATCGTGCCCCTGGAAATCCACAGCTCACAAAGCCTGTCTTTCATTTGATGTATGTAGCTTAAAAGGTCATGAATTTTAAAGCACTCAAATGCCAGTCACATTGCTAGGGGGAAGGGGAAGAATCCTACCATGGTAGCTATTACTGGCTGAGGAGACCAAAGCATCAGCAGTTTGGGAAGTAGGTCAAGCTGTTAACTCCTGCCAGCCCCGCGTGGTTGCAGGGGGCTGAGATCTAGTGGGGGAGTTCCTGCTGTGCAGGAGAAACAGAACGAAGACAGATAGTCATTTATCATTGGTAAGTAATCTTGTGTATACGTCGCCAAAAGAAACCCAGAGCTATTTGTGTTCAAGCATTCTCTGGTTTCAAATAAATGTTTTAACTGGCTTTGTGAATGTAGATATTCTGAAGCACAGAAAGTTAAAAAAAAGTGGACAGAAAATACATTAAAAAGTGCCGGTATCATCATCATCATCATCACAGAAGCAGAGCGAGCTCTCTGAGCATACTCTAAAATAGCTTAAAAAGCTTTATCTAAGAGAGAACATCAAGTCTGCTTTCTCTTAGTTGGTATTTCATAACCTTGACTATTGTTATCTCTGGACTGAATACTGTTACTTCTGCTCCTTCGTATCCACGGAACCACAAAATAAAACATCTTTATAACACGCCTCGTTTTGGTGTAGAAAGGAGGAGGCCATGGCTTCCAGGAACAAATTCCTTTACAAGAATAAGCACTATGTTTTCAAGTCAGAAGTTTGAGTGAATAAAGTTTGAATTTAGGACATTTTGTGAAAATTCAAAAAGTCTTCTATGTAGGTCAAGCTGATTAGCATATTAAAGGCAAACTATGTGAGGCTTCTGGGTTTAGCATACAAAATACCTTTCATGGATTTAATACTTTGTGTACTATCAAATACTGGCACATGTTAAAAGAAATACTTTATAACCAAGCCTCAAAATACCAAATATGTGATTCATAAATTGAGCAAGTTTCTTTTCACTAACACCTAAAGGACTTTACACAGTAGGAGCAAATAGTCGTAAGAGGAGGGCTGTTCTGGGTGGCGCAGAAGGGATGCAGAGCACCTTCTGCTTTGCTGCCCTCCAAAGAAGCAGTGAAATCATGAGTTCAGGTTAGTCGTTGTTCAGCAGCATCAACAAAGAGCTGAACCAACCAAGTCACGTGGCCTCGTGTTGTTACGTAGCTGCTACCTTTTTCAGCGTAGTACTTGCTCAATGATAAGTAAACTGCGGGATCTAATAGAACCTGTACCTGTGTCCCTTTCAGCAACACCTTCTTTGAGGTAAAATCTATATCCAACCAAGTGTGGAAGTTCCAGCGGTACCAGCTGATCATGACGTTCCATGACAGACCTGTCCTCCCACCGCCGATGATTATCTTCAGCCACATCTACATAATCATCAAGCGAATCTGCTGTCGCTGCAAGAGGGCTGAAGGAGACCAGGATGAGCGGGACAGGGGACTGAGTATGCAAGAAATCTTTAAATTAAGTTCTTTGCACCGTATTGGCAGAAAGCAGCAGCTTTTCCAATGCTGAACTATTCTGTTCACATTGATGTTCAGGTGTATTTGCAGAAGACAAAATTGATGGCATCTACTTAATCCAGTTTTACCAAGTTCTAGTGAAGTCCATATGTTGGGAAGAGCAGATAGGAAATTGAGAAGGCATCACAGTTTCAGATGTCATCTGTAGTGTCAGCTCTGTGATTGTGAGCGATCTGTGTCTAACATCATTTCTCCATGTTAGAGATTCGTCTGTCATTTCACAGGGGGAACTGTGAGGATTCTTCTCCTAACATACTCTGATTATTATTTTCATTATATGCTTCACTGAAATAATCAGATGCTCACAATTATCCCTGTATTTCTGCATTTCACAGGAAGCATTTTGTAAGTAATTGTATTTCTGCACAATATGTTTCTGAGTTAAAAAAAGAAAAAAAAGGGGGAAAAAGTAAATGTAACACTCCCTCCAAATACAAAGAGACAAATTCAAACAAAGGAAGAAATGTTCTCAAGAGCTTATATTTCCTTTGGATTTCCTTTACACGATGATAAATTTTTGAGGCTTTTATCCAAAGAATGTCTGGGAAACTATCTGTTAGATTATCTGTTGCCTGTAACAGGTATCCTTTTAAGAGCAACATTTGAATGAAGAACAGTGAAACTGGCAGAGCTTGCCCTAGTCATTATCCTGTAAAACCTGCTCAGTTTGTTCAACGCGTAGCAGTGCTGTTAGAAAGTGCAAAGGTCATTAAGAAAATATAGCTCCCAGTGAACGGTCATCAAAGTAGACGGTGGTCATAATGCACTACATTGCCTTCAGAGCTGTGGCCGTCTTTGGCTTAGTGCTCCTCCCCTATTTACAAAATCATCTGTCCGTTTAGGGCAGGAGAAAATCTGCAGTATCTGTACATCCAACGTTATCTGCTAAATTGGATTTAAATCGACTGCCAGAAGTTCGGAAACGGGGAACTCGTATTTTGTTCTTTTGTTTTGCAGAGTTATTTCTGAACGATGAAGAGCTAAAAAAACTGTATGAGTTTGAAGAGCAGTGTGTAGAAGAATACTTCCAGGAAAAAGAGGATGAGCAGCAGTCATCTAATGATGAACGCATCAGAGTTACCTCTGAAAGGTACGTGTTGTAAGAAAAACAACCACACCACTTATCTGGAACAGTGTTTGCTTTTTTGTGTCTTCCTTACAACCAAAGTTGAGTTAACATACAAAAGATTTAGGTCTTGAAGAAAACCGCCACCAGTTCAGAAGCTGATCTGAACCCTGGGTAAGTATCTGTGCAGGTGCATCTCTCACAAGAGCAAGTTTTTTGTCGTTCCTGCTCGTAGATCCCTAAGGCTGCTGGTCTGGGTAGCTTGGGTACAAGAACATTTTTGTCCATGGTGAATCCTATCCAAAGTCACAGTTATGTTTTTTATCTGTTTGAGCAAATTACTACTTGCTGAGCTTCCAACAGCTGATCCAACTATGAGAAACATGTTGGAGCTTAATGACAAAAGTCCTGAGGATTCTTCCCTTGGGACTGTCGTTTGTGCTAGGGTCCAGCAGTCACAACTGCTGAATTTAATCTCTGCCACAGATTCTCTGGGAAGCTTTGAACAAGGCACTTCGCTTTTCAGTATGAACTTCCCCCTTTAAAAGACAGGGAATATTCACACGTAAATCATGGAGCGATTCTGAGGACTAGGTAGTGTTTTATATCGCTGTGTAAGCACACGGTGATCGTGGCAGCAGCGCTTTTTTACCAGGTCATTTGGCAGCACTGTTCCCAAAGGCTCTGCCTGTTCTGTTAGCAGTTCTAAGGCAAGGGATGGGGTCTTTTGTCACTTCCTTGAAATGATGAAAAATTCTCCCTGTAATCAAATTGATACACAGTTTAAATACTCTTTCACCTTAATCTGCCTCATGGTATTTTGATGATGGGCCACTCCAACTACTCCATATCTATCTGTCTGTCTCTTTCTATACATATATATCTTCCTTTTAACATTTCTTATGAAGTAGTTCTGTGAGCCATATAATTCTTTAACAGATAAACATCTTTCCCTTGAAGAGAGGCCCCGAACATCTTGCATTATTATATGTGAAGTCTGAGAATAGAGAAGTAAATGAAATCTGCTGTGTGCATTCGAGTAGTTGCTATTGCACTATTTATCCATGGCAATTTGTCAAAATCCCAGGTATTGTGGCAGAGAATAAAGCAGGGCTGGTAAGCCTCACTGATTCTCTATGGTCTATGGCCACAAAGCAGATTTTCTTATTTCTCATGGCTTCTTGCTCCAGATGCTTCATCATCTTTTGTGTGTGAGAGCAAAAGAATGTTAATTTAATTTCCACAGTTGATTTACTAGTGTATGGTCTCTAAGTCACATTCTAATACATGACTTTTATATGCATTCTTCTGGTACCATCACTTCCATTATGATATAAACGATAAAAGAAGATGGGGAAAAGTATTATTTTAACTGAACTAGACAGTAATTCCACTCCTTTCAGCTGATATATAATTGAAAGGTATTTCAAGAGCTAAAGTAATCCCATACACACCAGCATATGTTCTCTCATACAGCTACAAAACCTGTTTCACGTCATACTTTGATGCTATTTTAAGTCACCCTGTGAGCATGTCATTAGAAAGTATTCTTCATGTAATTAATTGGTGCCTCACAGTGAAAAAGGACAACTAATTGTGAAGTGTCACACTCAGAAATGTCAATAGGAGGCTGTTCCTAAGGGCTGTACTGTCCTGGCATGTAAATGAGGGCAGAGTTGTAACAGCCCCCTCACATGGTCTGTGGAAAGCATAGGTAACAAGAAAATGCACGTGTAGCTTTTGATGCTACACATAGGAAAAAAGAATGTTGCAAGATACATAGCACAAAATTCTGCCTTGCAAAGAAATCGGTAGCTGGATGCCTATAACGAGTTACTGCACCGTTCCACAGCTTCTGTTCTATGCTTCCTCTTTTATACCAACAGAGTTGAAAACATGTCTATGAGGCTAGAAGAAGTGAATGAAAGAGAACATTTTATGAAAGCTTCTCTTCAAACAGTCGACCTTCGGCTCTCTCAGTTGGAAGAACTATCTGGTCGGATGGTGAATGCTCTTGAGAAGCTGGCAGGTATTGACAAATCCGAGCTGACGTATGCACGTTCACGGGCTTCCTCTGAGTGCGATGCTGCGTATCTCCTAAGGCAGAGCAGCGTTAACAGCTCTGACGGCTACAGCATGTACAGGTACCACGTCGGTGGCGATGAATTAACTTTCGACGACAGTACCACTCCTATGTCACCAGCCATGGGATTGCGTAAAAAAGCCCATTCTCTTGGTACAAAAGAAGATGGAGCAGACCCAAGGATGCTGGTTCCAGAACATCACACCGGTCTCCATTATACCTCTAGTGCTAACGCAGTCACTACAGCAGATCCCAGTAAATCTGCACTAGAAATTGCACAGAATGTTTCCAGACCCCATTCTGGTTCAGTTGGTTTCCAGGATGAAAAGCAGGGAATTTTCCAGAGTGATGGAGTACTTCCTCAAAGTATGAACCAGATGGATGCTGTTACGAACAGACAGTCAGTACCAAGATCAGACTTTCAGAACACTCAGTTCAAAGTAGAACGTACCAAGTTAGAAGCAACCATCTCTTATCCCTTGGACAAATCTAAAGCAATGCGCTATTTTCCTCCTGAAACATTCAGTGCTTGTCAAACCACTATGATGAAGTCAAGGAGCTTTATATTTGCACAGGGCGGGAAGCTGGTTGGAGGAGTTAACAACTGGACCACAGAGTATAGTACCATCATGGATCAGGTGTGCCCGTCCACAATTGAACAATGGGCCGCAGAGTGGAAATACGAAGTTGAGCAGCAGCTTTCTCAAGAACCTCCGCCAGAATATCCTGGTTTTGTCTCTGAAGCAGAAAGGCAAGCAGAGCAGAAACAGTTACAGATGGACACAGATGATGACAGTGATGTTGGTGAAGCAGGTATGAGTGCCTCTTACACCTCTATGCCTGCCACTGTCAAGGCTGAGAAAGAGAATTTGTTATCAGTAAAGCCAGAAAGGACTCCTGGGTTCCCGTCAGTTCGGTCAAAGAGTTTACACAGCCATTCTCGGAAAGCCAAGTCTGTAAAGGGCAAATTAAATAGACCGGGACATGCCAGCAGCGTCACCAGTTTGGTGGTAGCGTTTGGCAGTGCAACAGAAGAACAGAAAGCTAGGCAAGAAAATCCATCCACAGAAACTGAATGTTGAAGTGGCCTATGGCCCCTGTTTTATCGACAGCGCAGAAAGCAGCAGGACTAATTGAACAAAGTATGGATTTTTAAATTAATTTCTAAAGAATAATTTTGCATATATTTGTTTATTTTCATTTTAAACTTAATAGAGATATGTTCTGTTCTTAAATAAATGCTTGCTGGGTCATGTGAAAGGGAGATGTTCTCTCAGGGGCACAGAAAAGTAGGCATAGTTCATGGATGCCAACAGGACAGATCTCCGTTCCATTTCATCTCCCTCGTAAGCTCATTTACTGACAAGCTCTTTATAAAACCTCTTGAAAGAAGGGTAACGTTATCATGTAATGATTTAGAAAATGTTTTATCTTCTCTTTTATCCGAAGACTTCTTAAATTGAACAAATTTTTAACCAGCTTTAGTTTTTATCCTTGCCTATGTAGCTGGTTTATTTGTGGCCATTGTGGTTTTCAGATCAAAACAAAACTGTTGGAGGCAAGGAAAAATTCTGCAGTCCCCTCTCCCACTTCGTATTTCTTGCATGCCTCTTAGTTCCTCTTTCAGAAAGGCGCACCATAGCAATTTTCATCCACTGAAATAGGTCTGAGTGGCAAAATACCATTGTATTTGGAGAAACCTGGCCCGGAAAGCCATGTGTAGGCATATTCTTGACCTGTCCTTGAACTTCAGTGACATGATTTTGCTTTGAGGATCGTGTCTGTCCCCATCCCCAAGCATGCTGACAGCCTTAAACTGTTGAAAAACAGTGATGATTGTTTCAAAATGTCTAGGGAGATTTGAAGTATGTGAGGTATACGGAGATTTTAAAAATATGAATGCAAGATCTGCATTCGTGTTTTGTATAAATGAGAGATTACAGTAGAAGTCCATGTAGCGTAAGACTGGGTTTTTTTAAATGCCTGCAAGGGAAAACAAAGTAAAGCAGGAAAGGTGTTCTGATGGGGTGAGATCAGAATGTAGCCAATCTGTGTTTGAAGCAAATCTACTGTGACAAATTAATCTGCCATTTTGCAATTTCTTTATGACAACACATGAGGAACAAGGAACAATTTCTAGGAGCCAGTCTAAACAAAAAAATAAATATTCCAGAAGAGAACAGAATTTCCATAAATTTTCTTGAGTAAATTTCAAAAACAAATGTCAAATGGAAAAAAAAAAAATCTCTACAGCGGAAGTGTTTTCTCCTCAATGACTAAGACTGGAAATTCACCTCTGTAGTTAGAGTTTCCCAGCACACTTGTCTCAGCAGTGGCATTCCAAGTACCGGGTTTTGATAGTTTTCTTCATAACTGTATGATGTTACTTGCCTCATTCTTCTCTGTTACCTTTTAAGAATTTTGTTTTCCCAAATATTCAGCACTTCTCTTTGCAGGAGGTGCGTAACATTGAAGAAACCAGAAAGAAAATGAATTAAAGGCATGTTCCTTGTTCACAGAATACTGGTCAGAAGTTTATGCTTAACTTATTAACTGTCAGGACTTACTCATATACTATTTTGAAAAAACAGCATTTATTTATTTTTTCCCCCCACCATCAGCTCCACGGCATGTAGGTCTCAGTATTATCCCACTTGATAATGCTGCTTACAGCATTTTTAAATACAAAGCTTGATGGAGGACTCTACAAATGCATTTGATGGCATCAGCTTTTTCTTATTTGTATTATATTTTCATACTCCATCCATACTTAGCCCTGGAAGGGCTGTCACCATACTGAATGTCCGTGGTAACTGCATACACATCTGAAAATTCAGTCAGCGTTTGCCGTGGATTTTTGCTAGCGTGGTCTTACTAGCAGGTTTCACTGGGGTCAGAACAGTGCTGACATTTTGCTTTTCGTGTGGGCTTCTCTTTTATTCAACTTTAGGGAACTTGACATTTTATAAAAACAGAATGGCATTTGAAATCGTTTCACTTCCACGTTTACTTCTGTGTTACCGCTCCATGCAACGACATAGCCATTTTGTGTGTGGTTAAATAGCCTCCAATTTGCCAATGCCTTTTTGTTGTTTGCCTGCACCAGAAACTGCTTCATGAACAAACGCAAAGGGATGCAGCTTTTCAGCACTTTGCTAAACAAGCAGTATGCATTGTGGAAGGAAATACAGTGTGTGCATACCTCTTGTTACGCTGTCTTTATAAAATGTGTGTTACATCTTACTGTTGGACCAGTTATTTTTCTAGCATTTACATTACAGATTTATCAGATAGCATGTAGATTTTGAACAAAAACATTTTACCTTTGTATTTATTTGCTTCCTTTGTGTAAAAATATTTATAAAGGAAGATATAAAAAAGATGTGAAATGAATGCAGTATAACAAATTTTTCACTATAATAATACCAAAGCACTTCACTTACCTATTTCTTCTTATGCAGTGCATGGGCTGAACATCTTCTAAGCAAAGTTTATTTTTCCACATTTGCCTGTAATTTTCCCTGAAGTTCTCTGTCCAGTGATGACTTTGTAAGGCTTGGATGCTTTCTGTGCTCTTGCATAGCATGGACTGAAATGATAACCCCTCTGCCATTAAATGTGAAGTAACTACGCTGACTTTGGCAGTGTTATTTCAGACATACAGCCATTTTAATAAGATTTAAATATGGCTCTGAATGTGCGTAGCAGACCAATAGTAGTTTTGGAGCACACCAAACAGAATAATGATCCAACCCCTTTGCATGTCTGCCTGCGTGTGTTCTTGAAAGCCGGCTGAAGGGATGCAAGCACAGAATTTGTCTTTCTGCAGAGACATGTTTCGTACTGCTTTTCAGGAAGATGCATCCCTCCCCTTACTAAGTATGCGGTGACGCCACAGCAGTGTCGCTGTGAATTCCACTTACCATTTTTTATTCCGTGCTTGACCTGTACTGAACCAGATCAAGCCTAAGGAGTATGTACTCTAAGGCTATGTCTACGCGGAGACATTACACTGCAGTAATAGAAGTTTGTTCACCTGACAGTATCTTGCAATACAGACATTTTCCTCTCCCTCAAGGCAGATGTTTTGAACACAATGACTAATTGTAATATTCACATGGGCAGGTTCTTAACTGTACCACCTGATTCTGTGAATGACCCATTTTTACATTGCATCACGCTGGGACTAGCTAGACTTTGCTCTTGCAGGCCTCTCCTATTGCAGTCTCTCTTTCCATTCCAGATGCTGGATTTCGATACCTGAGAACCAAGAAAGTCCATGTTCCATATTATTTAGTAATGAAGTAAAGCAGCTGTTGAAACCTTCCAACTATGTTTTCTCCATACTGCTTCTTCAGATGCTTTCCTAGGTTTTGGGCTTGACTATCATCTTTGGCAAAATATTTATCTAGCCTTCTAAATGAAAATTAAAAGAACACAAGTGTCTGTAAGGCCTTGTGAGAAAGCAGGAACACAAGGAGGGTGTGTGACCAAGGATGTCAACAGGATTATTTCACTAGATCTGCAAGATCCATAGGATTATGCCCTGCTACGGGTGTCCTGGGTAGTTAACCCACTGACACAAAGCCAGTGTGCTGCCGAGAACTTGCTGTGGAGGAGGTGAGTTTTTGGGGTGACAGCAGCACTTGGGCATGTTGCTGGGGTCCCACTCAGTAGTGCCATTGCCAGCGTATCACTTCTGCACCACTGTCCTGTCAGACTGGTCGCTTCTGGTTGAACTAGTGTTGCACTCAAAAGCTTGTACAAGCAAAAAGGAGAGACACCTTGTATGTAAAGTCAGGAACTTAGTGTAACAAATTTTAACAGTCTAATATGTGAATTATTGTTAGTCTAGATCTTATTACAAGAGAGGAGAGACAAGAAGAGAGGAGAGAAAAGAATACTACTACAGGAAAAAATCCAGTAAGGTAAAATTGATATATGCACATTTTCTATCTACCCCCTCCCCTTTTTTTAAATCGTATGCTCACGCTTGCGCTGATCCTCTGGGTCTAACGGTCAGAGGCTGCAATGGGGGTAGTGAGGAAATACTGCCAGTGGTTAGCATCCCAGGTCCTTCTCTAGGTTGAGCATGATGTTGTTGATGTTGGTTTCTTTTTCCCTATTTTTTGCTTGCTTAGGGGCGTTTTTATGTTTGCTACCAACTTTACATCTTGTTCTTCATTGGCATTCAAATCCTACAATTACAACTGAATTTCCTTGTCATTAAAAAAATTGCTGTCACAGCTAAACGGAGGCACAGCTCGAGGCAGGTTAAGGCAAGTTCTGACAAAGCAATCCTGACAAGCTGCAGTCCTGTGGCCTGTTACTAGCAGTGACAATACTCTATTTACTGGGCCATGAGGCTACATTAGCTCTAGAGACGTTTTCCTCTCACCACAGCCATTGCACATAAATGCTGTACTGCGTGCAGTGGTCACCTGAGCCGATTATTTCAGCCTAATTGTGGATTTTGATCCTCTGTTGGGATCCAGCATCAGACAGAAAGGCAAACCAGCTGTAAGGACCTGCCCGGCGTGGCTTTTAATGCCCATTTCAACTGGTGCCAGTGGCCAGGGGGGTGAGGTAGTCAAAAAAGAGTACACAGCGGGAGTTTGGATTGCAGGCTGACAAGCCACAAGCCTTGGGAGAAGTGAGACATGAACTACAGATTTCCTTAAAACCACAACCTTCTTTTGCTTTTTTCAACTTTTAGCCTTGTCTGCAGAAACAAAATTTGATATGGCAAAGTCGTGCGTTACAGTTGATGCCCTGTACCTTAACAATGGACGTAAGGTATGTCTCGATAACAGGCTTTAAATTATTCTTTGCAGTTGTTTGGCCAAAATATTTAAGTGCCTGCATCCACGTTGCCCTTGGTGTTCAAGCTAATGAAAAGGGAGTTGCATAATTTCATAATTTCATAATTTCATCTGCTTGCTCCTCTTTTGTCTCTACAACATTAAAACCCCTCCAAAACCACAGTCCTTCATCCTGCAGGATTCTAGATGCAACCATCTCCTTTTTCTTGCACTAATGGGGCTGCAGTGCTCAGCAAGCTGTATTACCTGAGCAGACCAGCAGCTTTCAAAACCGGCCATAGCAAAAGATGGGATTCTAGTTCAGGAGCACTGGTAGTTTGATAGCCACTGTCACAATACCTATGTAAACTAGCCCAAGCCCCGGTGGAACATTGCACCAATTAATAGCTCCAAATAACCCAAGGCAAGTAATACCTACATAATCATTTACAAGAAAAGTACCTTGTGTAGCATAGCAAAGTTCAACATCATTAAATCTCCACACTGAGAATACTGCCTCCGCTTTGCAGGTGTGCCTGGAAAAGGGGCTCTTTTTTCCTGAGATGCCTCAAGAAACTAAAACTTTTGCAGAGGTTTTATATTTTTGTGCATCTTTGGCCAAGAGTATAAAAGTTGCAGTTTTATGTACATGGTCACATTTTAAATATTCTTCTGCTGGATCGTCATCAAGGACACTGCGGAAAGAGATTTTTTTTTTTTTTTTCCAACTGGTTAATAAATTTAAGGCATAATGTTTTTCCTCTGTAAGAGGTAATACAGAGCTGTAGGGCTGGCTTCCTTGCAATTCTGCAGCCGAAGTCCCACAGTTCTGAGGGCAGGCTGAGACAATTTAGGTGTGCAAGCTGTTGAGTGCACAAGCAAGGAGGTGGCCAGGTGAAGCAATAAACCATAACGCTTTCAGTGAAAAACAGGGCAGACTTTCCTCAGTGAATCCCTGACGTTGGAGACTTGCCACATAATTCCTGTAGCTCTGGGCACATAGCTGTGAAATCAGACAACACCTCTGTCTTTGTGTCTTGGGAGTTCAAACCAATACTTGAACCATTCTTCAGAAAGCTATGAAAACACGTAAGTTGCCATAGCAACACAGGCCTGGAAGAGATCATCTGCACTGAGGCATGTTCAGCAATGTGCAGCCGTGTGGATAGCATCAGTGGCAGATGGTGGTCTAACCTGTTCTTGAACATGGCTAATGAAAGCCATTCTCTAATCTGCTGAGAGATCAAAAGGGACCATTATGAAAACCTGTTCCCATTTAACCCCATCCCTCACGCGTTGCACAAGCCAAAGTACTTCCCCCGCCGCAGAGCTGTCTTGTGAGCTCATAGCAGAACTTCTAGGAAGACACCTCATCTGACGTGCGGTGAATACAGCAGGTTATGCACCGTAGCCACAGCTAAGCAGATAATTATCTTAATTGTTACAAACAATTTGCACTGTGTGTAAAAAGAGGCCTAGAAACTGCTGTACGGTGTGTGGGGTGCGATACCACCAGGAGAGCAGGCAAGCTGGTTCTGGGAGGGCCGTGCCAGGGGACAGTCTGGCACACAGGAGCTATCACTGAATGTTGAGGCAAGGAGAGTAACTGCACTGAGTAAAAAAAAATGATATTTTTAAAATTAATGAGAATAAAATCAGACACCTGCATTATTTGCCAGTTCAGCTGGCTTTGTTGCATAGCTAGCTTCCCACCATTGTTTCAAGTCTGTTCTCATAGAACAAAGGCATTCTCAGAAACCTCCAGTGTAGCACAACTGTTTGAAAAAAGTGAGCGGTGAGGCAAGCCGGGGTGGCTGGAGATGGGCGCAGGCAGTTGAGTGCGTTGCCAAAAAGGAGTCAGGGGATCCAGCGGATTTCCCTGCCTATCCTGCCTGCCTCGCCTGCCCTGCCCGGCCTGCCTGTCCTGCTCTGCCTGTCTGCACTGCCTGCTTGTATCCCACTGCAAGCTGTGACAGAATTAACTTGCTCTTCCAAAATGCTTCCGTCAAATCAGCTTTCTCCTCCCACTGGCATAGAACTCTTCCAGTGGCAGCCTGTGACCAGTCCCAACAACAGTCCTGGTGATCTTATGTTTACTGAGAGCTCAGTTTTGATTTTGTTTGTTCCTTTTCAGAACAGCACTGCAATTTAAATGTGTCAGCACAGTCCTTAATGGAAATTTGTGCTATCCTATGCTCATTCCCTCAACAGTAAGATTGCATTTGCAGTCACTCCTCAGAAGGCTCTGTGCTGAAGCAGAAACACTTTTGTAATTCTGATGTAGTATAAATAATTGTCATTTTTAATATCACTGGCAAATTTGTTATATGCAATTTGAAGCCTAGCTGATTTCTTCCTTCCTTGCCTCCTTGCTTTCTCTTCCCCCTTTTCTCATTTTAATTTCCTTTCAAAAGTGTTCTGAATGTGAACAAAAAAACTTTGAAGTAAAGATGAGGGCAAGTCCTGCAGTGTTTCTCACTTATCAAACATCCAAGGGATGTAGCTTGTGAAAGGGGTAAGTCACCAGCAGGAGAGGACCTGTGGCTTGCTCTCACAGCGCTGTCGGGCACTCAGCATTACACCACCAGCAGCTTCTGCAGCACGGTGCGCTCCCTAAAATGGTCGGGGGCTGAGCCTGTGACCACACCAGGCTGAAGAATGCCACTTAGACCGTGGTGTTTGCAGCATAAAATAAACATCTTTTATGTGAAAATACAGGATACAGTGAAGGGAACTGTCTGCCAGCAGGAAATAAGATGAGACCCCTGTGCAAGGAGGTGCGCTTGTTTTAAAATGCTATGCAGTAGGATTGGTTTTGTCTTCTCCACCTGCAAGTCCAAGGCTACTGAATACCTTTAAAAGCTTCTTCCTTCAACCTAGGCAGGTGCTGGTGGGTTGTTTCCCTCCTCGCTATTCCAACAAACCGCCCCGCTGGCATCAATGGGCCATCTCATCTAAGTTGGGGAATCCAGACTTGGCATAAAGTCTGTTCTTTCATGGAACATCCACCCTCTGACTGCACCAAAACATCCCAGGCTCTATAATGCAATGTCATGTGCTTCCTATTAATGATCGTAAGGGAAGACCTTGACCCGGCGGCTGATGCTGGGTGCTGCACCTGTCATTTTGTGTCTAAAAGCGTCCGTTTTTCTGGAGTCCTCTGGTTCTTTGCTATCTTTAAGTCACTGTAATACTACAGCTGCTGTAGCAGGCCTTTACTGATGTTATTTTGCATGTGAGCTGTTGCAGAAAATGCCCGTACGCTGACCAAAACCATGCTTTTAATAAGGTGAGGCTGCAGTGCCCGAATACCAGCAGTTAGTTTGGCAAGTCCTCCCCTTCAACTCTTGCCCCTAAACCACGGGTGCACCAGCACCGCTCCGGGGCTCTCGATTAAACCACGTTTCCAGCCAAACTGTTGCTTTGTGTAGGGGGTCTTTCCCCTACAGAGGCCAAGTTCATTGCAGTCAGTGCTCACATAAACACCTGCAACACTGCAAGTGTCCTTCTTATCAAAAGAGAAAGAGATTTTGGCAGTTTGGGAGAGCAGCTGCGTTGTTTCCATGTTCCAGAGAAGCTCAGGTGAGCAGTCGATGAGTGGCTCCAGGAAGGGGATGGGGATGTTACATCCGCGTCCTCCTCCGGCCGCCAGCGCAGTGACAGCCGAGCCGCGGCGCCGCAGCAGCCGGAGTTCCCACACGTTGTGATCCACACACGACGTACACCTTGTGAAAGGTGACAGTAAGAAGAACGCGGTGGCACTAGCAGATTCATGCCGGACCTGGATTTTTACCGCTGCTCTCAGACAACCCTGGGTTGCAATGAAAACCTGCCTTTGCAGGCCTCGGGCGGCGATTTCACAGCCTGCAGCGGGCTCAGAGGCCAGCCTGTGGAAATGCTCTGCTCCGGCCCTCGCTTGCCCGTGCCCCGCCGCCGGCCCTGTGTCTGTCACCGCCGCTCCCTCCCCGGGGCCCGAACACGGACGCTTTCTGGCGGGGCAGGGGGCTGCGGGCCGCGGGAGGCTCCACCCCCGCCGCGGGGGCCGGGGTGTGAGGGAGGTCTCCGGGAGAACCGGTAAGATTCGGCGCCCTGAGCCGGCCGGCAGTCTGCTGAGGAGCGGCAGCGCCGGCTGTCCCCGCCCTTACGGGCAGCGTCCGTGACGAGCGGACGAAACGTCGGTTACCGGGCCGCTGGCGCGGGCTAACGGCCCCCCGCCGCACCGCGGCCGTTTGGGCCCTCCGCGCCGCCGTACGGAGGCCGCTCCCCCCCAACATGGCCGCCCCGGCTCGGCCCGCCTCGGCCCGCCGCCCGCCGGGGCCGCCGCCGCCGCCGCCTCCCGCCCGCCGCCCGCGGTAGAGAGCCGTTGGGCAGGCAGGCGGCCGCCCTCGCGGGGAGGCGGAGGGAGCGGCGGGGAGGCTCCATGAGGGGCTGGGGCAGCGGCCGCCCCAGGCCGGGCCTGCCCAGGCGGCTGACTCCTCCCTTGGGGAAGGAGGGTGCGCTGGGGCCGCCTCCGCCGCCGCCCGCCGGGGCCGCCGCCGCCGCCGCCGCCGTGTGAGTGGGAGCGCGCAGCCCGAGTGGCTGCGGGGCGCCGGGCCTGAGCCGGCGGGCATCGACACCCTGCCCCCGCGGGACGGGGCCTCCTGGGCCCGGCCCGCCGCTCCCTCCCCGCCGGCAGCGACGATGTTTTCTCTCAAGCAGCCCAAACCCACCTTCAAGTCCTACCTTCTGCCGCTGCCTCAGGTAACAGCCTTTTCTTTCCGTTAGCGACCGGCTCGGCCCTTCCCCTCCCTGCCCGGGCCCCGGCCTTGGCCGAGGGGCCGCCGCCGGGGTTGCTCTCCCGGCGGGGCGGCGGCTGGGCCGGCTCGGAGTGCGGCCCGCGGGCCCCCTCAGCCTGGAGGCTACCGGCCCCGCGGGGTTGGTGGTCCGGCACCTGCGGAGGGGCTGAGGAAGAGCCCCCCGAAATCCTCGGTAGCACGGGGAAACAAAAGCCGAGCAGCCGGTTGGCCCCTCGCTCTCGGAAGGCGCACGCAGACGCGAAGCAAGCATAGGCTGGTGACAAGCCCGAACGCCGCTCCAAGAGCAGAACTTTTATCAAAATAAAGTCCTGTGTAGATTAAAACCGGCCCACGTGAGACTATTTTGGAAAGTTACGGACAATGCTTCAGGTGTCCGGGCTCGCTTTCCTCTTTGTGCTGGGTGGGATGGGCATTGTCGGCGTTTGCGCTGTGGAATACTTGGAGGAGAAAGCAGCTGGTGCTTGTCGGTTACGCAGATAATTAAACTCGCACTGCCGGCCGCGTTTCACACTTAAAACTTGGCTGATGGCATCAATAAGAAAATCGAGTGTATGTAGTAGAATACAGTATAGGGTATCTGGTAGAACCACCAGGACCTTTTGTGTGGTCTGGGTGCGCACTTGACAGAATGGGATTTTTATTTGTTTACTTTAAACAAGGCAGGACCTCTTCTAGCAACGCTTCTGACACATTGACTCATTTTTGCTTTGTCACAATCTCTTGGTAAAAGTGAAATGTCGATGCGACGTAGTTCTGGATAGTCCTGGTCCGGGGAAACGGTGATGTCACTGTCAGTGTGGAAACCATAGGCAGTAAGGTTATTTCACCAAGGGTTCCAGACTTTTTATAGAAGTATTTTTCTTTTTAAGGTTTGGAATTAAAATGCAAGTAGGCATGCATGTGTGCCTGGCCTTTATTTATTTACTTATTGTTTAATTTTTCCCTATGTCAGAAAGTCAGGTATGTTAAAAGTTGGTAGAGAGTTTTGTGCAAACTTGAGTGTCCGTGTCTGTGTAAAGCTTGTTGGAGGACTTGAGCCTTTCTGGAGCATCAAGCCAAATTGTTTTTCGTTCGTCCTGTGACTTGTTATAGCCTAGGTTACGCAGTGAGTTAAACATTAGCACTTTAAATATTATTCTTCTGGCACAAAGCTAAATGTACACAAAAATGTTACAGAAAACGGTTGCTATGGTTAGATCCGAACTCTTTAAGATCAGCTTTTTAAGTTAAAAGAAGAATTTTCTCCTTTACTCAAGTAAAGTTCTGGTTCTTAAGTAAATTCTCTTTTCTTTTCTTTTTTTTTTTTTCCGGCAGAGTGAAGACCACATAGCGTCAGAACCACGGATTAAAAAACTGGAACCAGTACTTTTGCCAGGTAGGCATAAATCAGGAATTCGACAGATACCTCAACCAGGAAATATTGAAACCTTGTGTTTCTTATAATTGCTAAAATGTAAACAGCTTTCCCTTTTTTACTGATTATTGAGTTTGGTATATTTTAATCTTGGTGTTCTCCTTAAGGGAATATAACTTCTAGGTAGGAAAATCTGATGATATTTGTGTCTGTAGAAAGTTGTTCTAACCTGCCTGAAACACTAAACAAACACCTAGGCAATTTTAACTGTGTAATGCTTTAGCACCTGTAGAGTAATGTCTTGGTTTTATTGCGAGCCTTTGAAATGGAACCATTGTAAGTCTTGTAACATTTATGACACAACGTTTATGACTCATAATAATTGTACTGTTGTCAGATAGTCAGACCTTTACCTGTGTGCAGAACCCACTACCATAGCACGTGGTGTAGTCTTCCTTTATTTTAAAGGAAAATTTTCGTAGAATTTCCAGTACCTAGGTGTGACTGACTTCTGTATTGGAAACCTTCTAATGCCATCTTCATTCATTTACTCTTATTGAATATGCAGCTGTTATTTTTAGAAAAATGTAGGATATTCATGGCTTCTGTATTTTAAATAAGAAATAATCTTTAGTAAATGACATTTTGATCAATGAGGATTTCTAGAAGCCTTTTTCAGATGCCAAAGGAACAATCTGCTGTTCTCAAGATTACTTTCATTGCAAACTGTACCTCACAGTAATTAATTTGGCTTGCTGCTTCTAAGGTAATTTTGGGTTTAAAACAGCAGTATATTGCAGTTTTTTCCTTAGCATTCAGATTATATCTTACCAAATACGAATTTACACACACATTTACTAATGTACTATTGCTATCCTGTTGTCTAAGTTCATACAACATGTTAACTTTCAAAGTGATCAATAGTATAAACTAGTTACTCTTTAAGAATTATTTATGTCACCGCTTCATGCGGGACTGTTGTTAATTAAGCAGTACTAATTGACATGTGATATGGTCCACTGAGGTACCTTAAGTTTAGCAGGCTGCAATACTGTGGGAGAGGTTCAGCTGAAAGAGTAAAAACTTACTGACCTTCTTCATGAAATAAAATAGTACAGATTTTGCCTGAGGCATAAATACCCTAAAATTCATTGCTAAGATTGCTCAGTATTTGAAATACAGTTATATTTTTATGCTTGCAAAACTTCTGCTTACCACTTGGCATCTTATTGGTTATGTTGCAGTTGATATTCATCCAAGGGCTTTGACTCACAAGGAAGTGACTGCGTGTTCTTCCCTGAGACATTCCACAGAAAATGCAAGGCAGTTCGAGATTGCTTTTCTCAAAATGTAACACATCTTGCCTTTACTGTGGGGCATGTGCATGAGCAGTTATAGAAAACAACTTCTGTGCAGAAACTTTTTGCAGTGTGGTTCGTGCTTTATTTGTGAAACTCTGAAGTACGCTTAAAATGGTGCTGACTGGGTTTGTTTTTCGCAACTGGCTATATTTATCCCGTGTTTGCATCATTTCCCTCGTCTACGCTATCTTTGAAATCAGCATTTCGTGGCTTTTGGGACATTTTTAGTAAGCTGCCCCAGGTTATATAGGAACCAATTGAAAGAGTGTGACTCACCACAGCTGTAAAATTTCCCCCTTCGTATCGCTCTAAGGTGTTATTTTGAATTATCCCATAATAAGATCGACTTCTCTGTACAGCCACAGACTAGCTCTGGTGCAATCTTTTCATTTTTGTGAGCATCAGTCTTTATGAGGGTGGGGGGGAGGTTAGAAGTGGCTCTCTTTAAATGACTTAAATGAAACTCTTCCTGTTTAAAGTTAAGCAGCAGCCTAACCACTTTTTTTTGATTGTTTGTTTCTGTCATCAAATAGTGCAGTAGAAAAGTGTTTGAACAAGTACACACTGTACTGTCGGATAGGCTGGCTTTTGGATTTGTCATAACCCAAGTTTCTGGCCAAATTCCAGCTCATTTAATTATATTAAGGCTGGCTTGTACTCCCTTGCAAGTGCAGTTTGAGTATGGCATTCCTAACATCCCATCCTTAATAGTTGTGTGAAATTGCTTTTGCTCTCAGGAACAGAGTTAAACCTGAGCGGCTGAATGTTTATTGTGCTTTTTAATTGGTGGAGCTTTTAAGGAGTTCTTTTGGAATTAAATTATATTAGCACAAGCAGTCGCTGGTTTTAGTAAGCTTTGAAAACTGTACATAGTTGTATTAAGCTTTTGGTTCCCAAAACATAGTCACTTTGAGGGAGTAGCTTACTGAAAATTGAAATTCCGAAGTAGCTAAATACCCTGCTGTCTACCTTGCATTTCTGTGCACTGGAGGTTAGGAGAGGGAGTTCCAGACATGGAAATAATGTGTCGGGTTACAAAATGAGAAGGATTTCATTAAAAGAAAAAAAGAAAAAAAAAAAAAGAATTTACATTGGAATCAACTTTTAACCTGCAGAGTTTGTTTTTAAAGTTTCCTCTGGTGCTCAGAGGAATAGAGGCGCATCTCTTCAGCTTGTGGAACAAAAGCCTGCATTCTCACGGAACTGTGTGCCCTGAGGAGGCTGGTGGATTAGGAAAAGCAGCAACCAGAATTTAAAGCAAGTAAAAGCCTTAGTTTGAAGTGGCAACATTGAAACTGCAATGGAGAAAATGAAATAATTTTATAGCACTTGGTATAATTTCATTCCAAAACAACACAGGTTTAAGATGGAGTTATAAAAATGTTTTCTTTTCCTATCTGCAGTTCTGTTCTCCTAGTGTAGCTCTCTGACCAGGAGTTTTTGCAGGGTTAGTTAAGAGTTGGCCTATGTAACAGTTTCACTTTTCCTTTGTTTGCATAGCTTGTTTTCTAAGCACGTCAAAGAGGAAAAATAGAGAAGGAGCAGGTAGGCTGCCAGTCTGTTACAGTGCCTGGCCTGTCTAGGAGGAAAAAAGCTTGTGTACTTCAGGGGAGAATGAGTTTCAAGTTGTTAACATGAGGGTGAGTTTTGTTCTGGTAATTACTTGTAGCCAATTTTCCACAACAGTGTGTGTGGCATTTTTGAGATGTCAATGTAAGCATTCAAGATAACAGGAACGTTATGTGGTGTATGTTTTAATTTTCTGAACGGCGGAGCAGGGTGCAGAGAGGTGCCGTGCACGGGCGGATGATGAACCGGCCCAGTGCCTGTTCTGTGAGCAGTGCCGCAGCGTGGTTCAGGGCAGATCAGGCAGAAGGGCCCTCACGAGAGGTTGCTCTCACAGGGTGTTCTGCAGTTTATAACTAATGGAACATCTGAGTAAGTGTCAGAAAAGGATTGTAGTTCCTGAATCTTAATGCCCCCACTTGCAGTGATTATTTTAAAGTGTTGCTCTGTGTACTAATTTGCTAGTAGATTGTTAGTAGTTGTTACCTATAAGTTTTTTATGAAGCAGCTAGAAATTGTTTAGTTGGTTTTGTTTTCAAAAGCTTGTACAATAAAATTATAGGAGTAAACTGAATTAGAATAGTATTTTTTTTAATATTTAAGACTTGCTCGCGTTAAGGCAAGTTAAAGGAGTATTGGTGGTGAGCTGCTGTTGCAAAGCAGCTGTTCATAGTCTGCACCGTGTTTCCTGGTCGAATCGTAGAAGTCAACTTCAGTGCCATCGTTTTTGGTGTGCGATCACACCCATGGTGGGTTTAGAAATGACGGTGGCTGCCAGCAGGCATGTAGGAAGAGGAAAGAACAGGACAAGCAGCACTGCCAGCAACAACTTCTGCCCTCCCTGCTTCCTTCAGTGTGTAGCGTGGGGGCTTTCCTCTGAAAGTAACGTAATGGGGAGATCCAAGTGAGGAGTTAGAGTGTCATAAAGACAGTGCTATCATATTTAATTCCTCTCACTGGATTTTTCTTACGTGAATTAGTCTGATTGCTTTCTATAGCCGTGTAAACTGGAATTTAAAAGGAGTTCAGCAATTTAATATGCTGTTTATATGCAATTTCTATGTTGTTACAAACTACCTTTATTTATTTCTTCTGAACTAACCACCGTCTAGTTTCTTTGGATTCATCCCAGTTCTTGTATGGCACAGCAGACATCAAGCCGTATTCCCTCGTTCCATGTGATTCACGATTTCCAGACTTGTGTCATACGTCCACTCTGATTTGCGTCCCCCTGGATTGGTTGTCTTGGTCCTGAGAAGGAAGCCTTCTGTATCTTTAACCATCCTTTTGATTGCCTCTGAATGTTTTCCAGTTGTGCTGTGTTCTTGCTGAGGTGGAATTACGTATCGTGTTAAAGATTTTTGCACTAGATATATTCAGATTTTGTGTAATAATGCCAATCTATTGGCTTTACCACCTGCTTTTTGGTTTTGGTTTGCATTTTTGTATACGTGTGCCCTTAGATAGGCAGTTGACTGTAGACATTAATCTTTAAACGTGGAAAATTTTAATCTTTTAGAAGTGCCTCATTCTCTCACAAGTTAGCTCTTCTTTCTTTCTTTTTTTTTTTTTTTTTTTTTTTTTTTTTTTTCTACTTTCCTTCCTTACTCAGCACTTCTATAATTTAGCTCAGCTCTTGTCACGCTCTTTTTCTGTTCATTACCACAGTGGAGAAACTAGAGAAATATTCATAATGATATCTGAGTAACAATTTTTCTAATCGGATAGGCAAAGCCAGATCTTCTGGTACTGTGCATTAAAAACACACAGCTCTCCCAGCAGTGGTTAGAGTTGTTTTTTGACAGAAATCCCAGGTTTTTCTATGAAAATTAATGCAAATAGAATATATACAAATTGTTTTTCATTCTCCAGTAATCACAGTATTGAGCTGTCCTTTTGGAACAACTTATTTACTTCTTTCTTTTTTTTTTTTTTTTTTTTTTTCCTTATT
>WHYT01017452.1:313189-368981 GCA_009806455.1 Tetrax tetrax | reverse complement strand
TTTTTTTTTTTTTTTTTTTTTTTTTTTTTTTTTTGCTTTCTGCAGATGTACAGAAAATTAAATGTAGTCTATTTTTTATTGGAAAACAGCTGGGGAACTAAAAAGATGGATGATTATCTACAATAGTGTGCAGCACATATCTTAAATCCTTAAATACATTGTAAGAGCTCATGAAAATCAGAAAAGAGATAAAAGACAATTATTTCATGAGCTTACAAATACTTTTTTTTCTCGAGTTTGGAAGTGGCTGAGCACACTGAACAGAAGACTCATTTAGAAGTGGATTAGAGACATTTACATCTAAATGCGTGGTGCATACTAATAAACTCATACAATTTTGGTATTCTCTGCACAAGGGAACAGCTAAGAAAAGGCAGCTAAAAGGGTAAGGATGGTCTAGATTTCAGTTACTTATTAATAAAGTTTTTATTGGAAATTCTTACTCAGAAGTTAATTATTTGCCAGTTTTAGAGCAGTTTTAGACTTAGATCTTTCTAAATACAAATGAACTCATTAGTGTGCATTTTTAATGGTTAAATGGCTACTTGAATTAACTTCAGCTTTTCTGTTGTGAACTTTTTAGACTATCTTTCACACAAACAAGCTGTTTTTCTGTTGCCTTAATCGGGTATAATCGCTATCAGCATTATAAATGAGGAAGAGGGGTTTAGTTTCCGAAGTGTGCTCAGGTGCTAGGTTTTTATGAATTTAGGTGGGAATTATGTGACTGCATGAAGTACTGAATACCCTCCATTGGGTGGTAAGAAGGTTGTGATCCTAGGTGCTATTCAATAAACTTTCTTCCCTGGAAACAAAGGTTTTAAGATACAGGGTTCCGCTGTATTCCTTCTGTGTTCATAGGCAGCAAAACTGTGCTAGAAACTCTTTTGGATGGAAGGGTTTGGCAACTGCTTCAGGGAGCAACTGAAAACCTGGAAATTACTTGAGGTCTCTTTCTTTTTTTGGCGCGTTTCTTGAATTTTAAGCTAAGACAATACAGAATCTTAAGGCAGCAAACAGCAGAACTGGCTATATAGGTGGAAGAGGATTATTTATGCATCTCCTACTGCTATAAAGAATCCAGACCCTTGTGTCTAGAGAAAATACTGAAACTACCAATTATAAGTTCTAAGGCAGTGCTAATTCTATAGCAGCTCTTGCTTAGTTTTTCCGATCTATCAAATTTACTTATCGTCTGATTGCCCTGTTACTGATACAAATAGTGATAACTGACACAAAATACACAAAGCTAAGAAAATTTTATTGGTATTTTATGTGATCTGCATGTATGCAGGTTGTTAGACCCAGAGTTCCTGATAGTGAGTTACAAATTACTGCCTTCGTAAGATAAACAAACACAAATTAAACTTGATCCTGTGGGGCATGGCACAAAAAATGACAAAAATGTTGTTCAGAAGTATGCAAAATGGTGCAGAACAGCCTTTATTTCAGGATATTCCTGATGAGGGATTGCATTTTCAGATTTTGCAGAAATAAGTTGCCCCGAAGCCTGGACCAGACTCGCTTAGTACGACTGCTTGCTGGGGAGAAGTCGGTGCCGCTGCGCAGGAGCTGCGGTAGCTATTGATCGCTCGTTCTGCTGATGGCTGAATTGGGTGTTTCAGTCGTGTTCCAGCCTCTGCTGTCTCAGTTCCGTGCGTGCATGCGCTGCCTTCGGAGTTGCATTTGCACTGTAGTGCGTTGTGTGTTATGGTGGGTTAGATCTATGCCATGGATTCTCTTAACATCCTCAACACAAAACAGTCAAATTGCATCTTCTTTTGGGAGATTCATCCGAATTTTTCTGAGGTTTTCACAGTTTCTGAGGCTGTTTGTTAAGTGGAAGGTGTATTAGCTAGATAGATCTGTCTGTCTTTCCTGTTATTTTTGTGATTCATGTATTCAGTTTAGAAATATTTTTATTAAACATGATGAGGCTTTATATATAAAGGGTGGCAACCTGTAATTTTCCTTCTGGTTTCCTGTCAGCGTTTAAACAAGCTGCACTTGTCTCCTGAGATCGTTCTTTGCCGGTCGGAGTCACATGGAAGTGTTGACTGCTGTTCCGTGTCTGGAACAGCTTGTGACTGTTTACTGGAAAAAAGCAGCGGCTGCATTGTGAAAATGTGCAGTGTAATATCTCTGAATAGCTCTGTTGTTGGCTTTGTATAGAAAAATCACCTACTCAGCTACAAATACAAGGAGGGGTTCATTGTGTAGGACCCACACGTACTACTTACGTTGTTTGTCTCCTTCCCTATATTTGAATTAGGTTTGGAGGTTAGCACCTTTTTATATCGCTTATTATAAATGTCCAAATGAGGGATAAAAGCTGGATCAATATACACACTATTAAATTGGTGTTGCAAACTTTCTCAGGCTTCATTGTAAATGTTTAAATCCTGAGGTTGAAATCGGTATGCGTGCGTGCTCTGTATTACAATACCCAGGCTCAAACCTGACAGTGCTGCGCCGGGGCAGTACACTCCAGTGCGAAGGAGAAGCTAGGCCAAAAACCCCAGAATGTATTTGTGGTGGGGGAAATGAGAATAAATGAAATTGCACAGCAATTCTAATTAGGCTGCACAGTTATGAGGAGTGGAGAGGGAAGTAGAAAGGGTTGGCTTTGGTGAAGAGACTGGTGTGGCAGGCGTGTTTGAAACTGTGGTAGATTCAAATGGAAGAAGTTCACGTGAGAGCAGTAATGGATCTCTTATTTCTCTTCTGTTTTGTAGCATCAAAGATTTGAAGTACTAAAATAGTTTGGTAATAATAATCTGTGCTTTTAGTAAGTGTGTCTTCTGTGTGATACTAAAAAATATTCCACTTGATAACAGGCAAGAGAGCGTTATATGGAAGCTACATATCCTTATGGAAGCTGCCCTTAATTTCATAGTGTATTTGGCTCTTGAATAGTATTAGAAATGCAGTGATGCACTGGAGGTGCTGGGAGAGGGAAGAATAAAAACTATTTAGGTTTAGAAGTGATGTTGTGCACGGGGAAGCTTTGAGGCAGTTTGAGACCTTGACATTGAATAGTTGGAGATTAACACCAGCTGTGAGGAGTTGCTTTAATATACGGTTTGGGCTTTTGCAGTTATTTAAGTAAATAGCTTATTAGAAAAAATGCTGGGCATTAAGAAGTTTCAGGGCAGACTGCTGAAAGTATTGAAACATTTTCATTATAATGTTTAACAGAAGTAGGGCATGTCATTCTCATGTACCCCATCATAAGACATTGTTTTCAATTGCTGTGGACTTGGCTGAACTTTTAACTATTTGTACTGAATCTCTTAGAATCTTTTTTTTTTTTTTTTTTAATAATTCAAAAGCTTATTTAACCACAGTTTGGTAAGGTTTGAGAAAAGACTTTAAAACTTCAGCACATCCGTCTATAAAATAATTTTCACAACTCTTGCCACTTCTGCCATAGACCGTGCACGTCTGTGATAACCTCAGGTGAATGAAACTTGTCCCCTTACACCCTCAAACTGCCCCAGAATACCCAACATAATTCAGCCAGCTCAAGGCTACGGGGTTAGCGCAAGAAACTTTAGTAGCTGTTTATCAGTTCTGAACTAAAAGCAGGGACTGCTGCTGCTCCTAGTGACTTCCAGGCTGGTGGCTAATCGTATTAGGGGCAAGAGAGCTGGCCGAGCAGCTTCGCTAAGCAGCTTAGCATGAGGAGCGTGCGCACAGACGGGGTCTCAAGACTGGCAAAAGGTGAGTTTCCGCTCAAACACTTGGAATGTTAAAGACAGTTCTTTGAATGTACGGTTATTTGGGTGCAGTCATAGCTCCTTGAGGGAAGTGCCTTCTGTAGGAGATCTGAAAACAGACGGGAGGTTTATTCAGAGCGATCCCCATACTCACTGGGCATACAGACAACTGGTTACTGCCACTCTAGTCACTCAGAGAACTGACTCTCTTCTTGCAAAGGCTAGCACGCTCTGAGGTGACATTTTGGGTAACTGGGACTAAATATGACCAACCTATTACGAGCAAATTAAGCTTTAGCAATGTTAAGTTCTTAGTCTTTTATAAAAACCAAAACCAACCAAACGAAAAAAAAACCAACAAAACACAAAAACAAACCCAACACCTCAGCTAGTATAAAATTACACTTCAGTATTTATGGTAGGCAGCGGCAGAAGGATGTGGTTGATCTGATCTCGCAAGCAAAGCCCTATACAGAAGCAAAATATGTGATCAAGTTCATTTTCTGAAGTAAGAATGACATTACTATTTAGCTTTCAGAAACTTGTTGTGGAACTAAAAAGTGACATAATGTGTAGTGATTTACTTTTTAATTAGTCCTCAGTCTTGTTTGCCTGTGTGCTTTATTTCATAGCTTATTTCACGTGAACTTGCATAATATATTTTTTTCTTCATCACAGAATCATTGGGGTTGAAAGGTACTTTGAAAGCCCACCCAGTCCAACCCCCCTGCAAGGAGCAGGGACATCTCCAACCAGATCAGGTTGCTCTGAGTAACACCCGGGTAACCAGGTCTCCCTTTTCTTCCTGGAGGGGGCCCACATTCTCCCAGGTCTTCCTTTTATCCCTGACATACCTAAAGAAGCTTTTCTTCTTGTCCTTGACGTCCCTGCCCCCACTTAATTCTGTCAGGGCTTTAGCCTGACTTAACCTGATCCCTCACTGCTCACACAACCTCCTTGTAGTCCTCCCAGGCTACCTGTCCTGTCCTTGCTTCCACCCTCTGTAAGCTTCCTTTTTGATTTTCAGTTGGTCCAGGAGCTCCTTGCTCATCCGTGCAGGCCTCCTGGCATTTTTGCCTGATTTCCTCTTTGCTGGGATGCGTTGCTCCTGAGCTTGGAGGAGGGGCTCCTTGAATATCAACCAGCTTTCCTGGGCCCCTCTTCCCTCCAGGGCCGCGTCGAGGGATTTGAGTTGGGCCTGCGATGGAGCCGACCTCCTGGCTGGGGCAATAGGCATTCCCTTGAGCAGCGCTTCAGGTGCTCTCCCGCTTACCTGCGGTCCCGTTGCTGGCCCTGGCACCACAGCGACGGCGGTGGGGTTGTGGTTCCCCTCCCCACTGTTCTGTTTCACAAAACGAAATGGCTGGTCTCCTTCATTAGAGGGTCACAGTACAAATGGCGAGGAATGTTTAATGTGATTGTGTTCTGATTTTTCTTTTATGAAATCACCTGAAAAGCTGTTTTAAGGGCAAAACTAGATGTGGACTAGGCATTCTGGATTCATAAAGTTCATAAAACTCTCTAAAGTATTGAACAATAGCTGGCTAATTTCAGTTTTGAAAATAAATACTAGCTGAAGTACGTGAACGTATGCCTTTGTTTAAAGGACAGCATTGTCCAGACCAATGAATTTTTAATAGTGAAGAATTGCAGATTTTGATCTCTGGTATAAGGGAAGTCATGTGTGGGGTTTTTTTTGCTTTTAACTGCTGGAAAATAGTGTCTGTTTTGGAGTGGTGTTAGTTGACCTCCAGGTTTACACGGAAGATGCGTATAACCTGAAACAGGTAAATAGTTAGGGGTTTCTGGGTGCTACGCACTTAGAATGGTTGCACCTACAAGATTTATATAGGCTTCTCTTTTCCCCTCCCCTTTTTCTGTTTCAGGTGAAATTGTGGTAAATGAAGTAAACTTTGTAAGAAAATGCATCGCAACGGATACAAGTCAATACGACCTGTGGGGCAAATTGGTTTGCACTAACTTCAAGATTTCCTTTATTACGGATGACCCAATGCCACTACAGGTTTGTTCTTGTATCGCTGCATCGTGACAACAAATGTGGTCGGAAAAATGGGTTTAGTTAGACTACAGTCATCTGTCTCATATCTGATAGAAATATCTAAACCAAAGCAGGCTAAACGATGAGGTTCTGCTGTCCTGTGCTGAACGTGTCGCTGTTCCATCCCTTCACTGAGAATATTGGAGCAGAGCAGGGTTGCTGTGGACGTACAGCCAGCTCTGTTCACCTCTGTTTATGGAGGCTTTGTTGGGAAGTGGTTTTACAAAAGGCAAAGCAGGAATTACATAAAGGCATGCTCCTCCTTGAAGAAGATGATTGCCAATGTTCCTTTGACTAGGAACGTCAGATCAGCAAAGCCAAGTTTTATTGGCGTTACTGACGAAGGACAAACTAACCGTGAAATGAGTTTTCATTGTAGGTGAAGCAACAAGAAAAGGGGAGAAAGAAACTTTGTCAAAGCAGAACATGTGACGTTCAAAATCTAGATCAGTTTTTGGACAGCACAGCATACAGTGCTGTTTGGAAATCTGGGTTGTGGGCTGTGTGTTATTTTCAGTAGAGTTTTCACTTTAATTTTGGGCTTTTAAAAGGAACACTCAATTAACTAGGTGCGTGAGAAGCTCTGAAAGTAGATGCTTATTCAGTAGTGGTCAGTAAGTGTGACCCAAGCTACTTCAAAAAATTAGGTTTTGACATGAAGTAGTTGTGAAAACTTATTTCTGAAAACTGAATTAATATTTTTTTTCTTTCTGTGGTTACAGTAGTGGTTGAAGATTTTTTTTTTTTTAATATCAAATATATATTTATATATAGAGAGAGCGTACACTGCAGATTGTATTGAATTTCTCCCATCAATTTTTGAGGCTGGTAAGTTCAGTGCAGGTTGTGGGGTTATTTTGCACACTCTAAACTGTTTGGTGTGCGTTCACCAGCACGAGAGAGCTGTTTCCACAACCGCGAATTGCCTGTGAACGGGCAAGGCTGGTACATGTCAGAAAAGTCTAAGCATGCCTGATTTTTATCATAGTTTCTTCAGAGTTGTGCTGTATTGTGGTTGCGAACTGCAATTAATGGCTATGAATTCGTGTGTTTCAGAAATTCCATTACAAAAACCTCCTCCTTGGTGAACACGATGTCCCGCTAACGTGCATTGAACAGATCGTCACAGGTACGTCACGGATGGTTACGTACGATGACAGGCTTTAAACTTACTCAGCTCAAAACTATGAGCTGCTTGTTAGGTTGTGCAGAACTGTTGACACTTAAGGTTTTATATCTTTAATCTTTGCTGATTTGAAGAAGTTGTTTTATTTAAAATTCGAATAAAAGCCTTAAAAGGTGAATAAAACTTGAGGCACCATGCAGGAGACTTATTTACTTGTATCTTTATACTGGTTTTAATTTTAACTGCGCTACTGAATCAGCAGGTGTTCTAGGACCTGTTACAGCAGTAGGGAATGTTGTTAGCAAGTTTTTTATGTCCAAGTAACTGAATTGTTTCCATTTAAATATACTAGATTGCAAAAAGTGCATCAGTTATACAATATACACGTAGCTGGGATATCCGACAACAGAAATGCTTGAGTTTTCAGTCTTGTCTGATTCTTAGCAAGTTCATAGCTAATGGTGCTCAACAATCTACAAATGACAGTAGACATCCTAATCTGAAGAAATAACGTAAAAATACTTATTTTGAAGAACCAGTTTTTGATTCAGTGGATACTTTAGGGTAACCTGTTTGTTAAGAATAATGTTTTCATCTTGTAATTGAAGAATTTTGTGTAAGTGCTTAATTTTTTGAATCTTGATTAAGGCATGAGCTGTTAAATAGTTGATTTTTCTGACTGTAGGTAACTTAAGTTATTACTTACAAGTTTTCAGTGCCCAAAGTTGTCCAATAATCCATTTCCACTTTGAAAGCTGTTTGTAATCACTGTGAAAAGATTAATGTGTTTCTGAGGAAGAATGTGGGTTGGGTTTTTTTTTTTGTTTTAGTAAAAAAATGCTATTGACTTGTTACATGGTCTTGTGCTGGCCCATGTTTGTTGCCCCTTTTCAAAAATACCAGGTAGAAGTGACAGAACTGTAGCAGTATTGCAGATCTGTTAATGACAGTTTTGTATTGAGAGGTGTTTATAAATGAGGTGTTGCGATATTCTTATTTAACATCATCTCATACAAACTCTCATATAATAAATCCTGCTAAAGAGGGAGGGAAAGCGAGCCAGCCTCAAATCATTGTTCTGTTAGTTACGTCCTCTCACATGAAAGGGGTTGTTCCTAAATGGGAGAGGACTACAGATAGCTTTTATTTTTAAACTTGAGGGCTGACAGAATCTAGATTACTTTTTTGTGCTTTTTCCCCAAATTGTCAAACGGCATGAATGTTTGCAGTTTCATTAGAAGAATGGTAGAAGTTCTCTAGGAACTCTCTCTGGGTAGCTTTTCCATTGAGGTTTGAAGCTCTTTAGAGGGAGAGGGCAATAGCTCCTGCCACACTTGAGGAGATTGTTCTTCTGTTATGCAGGTTTACCCTAAATTTAGTGAACCATAAGCTTTTCCTAACAGGAATTAAGGGGAGATTTTCACCCACACTGCAGAAGAGGTTGCTTGCTGGTTGTTCTATTGAAGGTGAATAGCTGGAGGTTTCCTAAAACCCTTGTTGTGAGTTCCCTGGAAGTAATTAAGTTTAACCCAGAAGATACCTGCAACCAGGCAGCTATGTCAATTAATCACTCAACAGCTACGTGCCCCAGTTTTCTTAGTCACCACAAATAAAATCTCTGTGGCTTCTGTGACGCTTACTTTTTACAGCTCAGCTTCCTCTGCTTGCAAAGGAGATACATAGAGACACAGCCTGTCTGTGCAGGTCTAGACCAGCTGGCAATTTACTATGCTTACATTCCTGAGCTTTATCTAAGAAATAAGAGTTGATCTTAACTCCAGCACTTTTTAATACATCCAAGTAAAAAAAAAAATAAAATTTAAATTGGCATATATGCCAATTACTGTGCATCACAAGGGCATTGCAGCATACACAATTAACTGTCTAGGAGCAAAAATGGCTCTTGGGAATACTACATGTTAATTCTTTCCATGTGTGAAGTTGTTGATGAACAAAAATATTCTGGGTATACAGGAAACAGTAATTCAGCCACTTATTTGAAAGGAGATTCATCAACAGGGGGACCTACAGATTTTCTACCTCAATTGAACAGTTGAAGTGTGCTATTAAATAAAAAACTGCTGGTAGCAGTGTTATTGTATCTGTTTGAGTACACCTACAGAACACAGACCAATCATTTCATCTTTTCTTTGCAGTGAATGACACCAAGAGGAAGCAGAAGGTCCTTGGTCCCAATCAAAAACTTAAATTTAATCCAACAGAATTAATAATTTATTGCAAAGACTTCCGTATTGTCAGGTTTCGTTTTGATGAAGCGGGTCCTGAGAGTGCAAAAAAGGTATTACATCTTCTTATGACATCTTCCTTGTAGTCATGACGTGTAGCAACAGCTGTCAACATTTTGGATTATGTTTTGATAGAGGTGTAGGAGGAGGGAATTGCAAATTAATCACTTTCTGTTACAGGAGAATATCGAGATTTTTTTTTTTTTTTTTTTTTTAGACTCTATTTGGTAAAATTTTAATGTGATATATTAACTGTTTCTTTTCATATGACATAAACCTGCATTTTTCTGTCGCATCTGTTGTACTTCCAAAATTATTAATTTATTAAACAAATCTTTTTAAAGACTGGAATTGGAATACTGCATTGCAGCTGTACATCAGATGTTTACATTTTTATGGAAAATGTTTGAAACTTTGATACGCTTTCTGAAAGTTATAAGTTTAATTTACCCACATGTAAAGTGTACGATCTTATATATACACTTCTTACTTGCTTCACACGCCAATTTCTCCAACGAGCTCTTGGAATGACCAGTTTGTCTAATCTACATAAAACTATGTGCTCTTTGTCAAGATTTTCTTAGAAAAGACTTGCATACCTCTTACGAGAGGAATTATTTCTGTCTGTACGTTCCTAGAAATGTCATTCCTTCCTCAGTTTCAACACTTGTCATCCCAAATCTCAACATAGTCAGTGTTATTTAACCCCGTGAGGTCCAGATAAGTTTCTGCTGATCAGAGATGGTCAGTTTATGTAACAGCCCCCTTGTTCTGGATCGCTGCCGTAGGTTGTTATTTGGGTTACGGCTCCTCTGACCCCCTTGGCACCGCTTTGTGCCCAGGCGTGGCACAGCTATCTTTTCATGAGGAGTGACCCCGTTTGCTCACAGAGCTTAAGAATTCCCCTGCTCAGTAGGATAGAGTTTGAGCTTAACCCTGTGAGTCCTAAGAACCATCTGCCCAGACATTAGCCTGTTTGCACTTACCAACCGAGTAACTGGTGAACCAGTTCATCACTTCTTCACCTTTTACTCTCTTAGAGGTCCTGGGCAGAAGCCTAGTAAGAAGCAGTCTGTTCTTTCCTTGCTACTTTTGCTAGGTTCCTCCCTGCCTGCTGCCCTTGCTGTTTGTATCCTTTCACGTTTGGCAATCTTTCAGCAGTCAGTTCCCCTTCCACAGCTTCTCTGGAATCCCCCTGGAGCAGCCTGTCTGCTGCAATATCTTTATAGCAACCGTTTCTAACTGGCTGTCAAAGCTCAGAAGAGTGATTAGCCTGGAGGAGGGAGGAAGGGGAGCATCAACTCAGCATCTCATTAACGCTTTGTGCTGCATTTAGTTACGCAAGAGCAGAAAGTGAAACCTTTTTGTGAAGGTGCTTGCTTTATACCTTTATAGTTACATGGTCTAGCGTGACTTCTTTTGACAGTAAGAACAGCTGGTTCTAGAGAGCCAGAGGGATCTGAATCCGTGTGGTTATAAACACAGTACTGGTGGTGACCAAAAGTGTAACAGTTCCCATTTTCAGATATCAGAGTGTGCTCACTAGAGGGGAGGGAGAAAACTTGTACAAATCATAGTGTGTGGCTGCTGCTGCAGTTTTGATGCATCGAGTAGGTTACTGCAGCTTTGTGTGGGTGTATCACAGAAGCACACTTTTACTGAAGGGACATAATAACATTGTTCTGTTAGCGTTAGAATACAAATATCTAAAACCATGAGGTCCTTAAATCAGGTTTTTTCTATCAGGATTTGGTTCAGTTATTTTGGGGTGCAGGTGAACGCAGCTAGAATGTTCTAACACAGGATATTGAACAGAGTTATTTTGTTCTTTCTGGCGTTTAAATGGTGTGTTAGCACCACACTCTTGAGATATTTCTGTCTGATTTCTGCTCCTGCCCTTCAAGTAGCACATACTACAAGGTTGTCCTGGTGTTTAAAAACAAAGGAAGGTGGTCAGATCTCCTTATAGTTCTGAGTAGCCTCTTTAATATATATTTACATCCAGCCATTTGTAACTGAAAACATTGGTAGCTCTCTACTTGGAAATAATTGTGTGCTCATAACTTGTAGGGAGGACCAAGACTTTACGTATAACTGAGTTCTGGTGAGAGGGAAGTCCTGCCCTTCTCTTCGTCAGTGTGCTAGCATTGTCTTCTGACTGAGAGAGTGTTGTAGCAGAGAACAGACCATGGATTCGGAGGCGCTGGGTGGGAGGGGCCTGTGAGACCACTTAGTCCACCTTCCTCCTCAGAGTTGCCAGGATTAGATCAGGTTAGCTGTGGATTTGTCCTGTTGTATCTTGAAAACTATCAAGGATGGAGAGCCTTCTCCCACTGTGGGTGACCTGTTCCAGTGCTGCATGTTTTTCCTGGTGTCCAGCTTCAATGTCCCAAGATGAGTTTCTAGCTGCTGCCCATTATGTCATCTGGCAAGACTCAGTCTGTAACTGCCTTCCTGGGTAGTGGTTTCCTGAAGTGTCATTAGTGCACAGCCAAATGAGCCCAGTTTCTTCAGAAGGTGTACTTTAGGACGTCTTGGTAGCCCACCACTGCACCCTCTCCAGCTTCTGCTCTTTCCTTTTGACCTGGAGGCCTAATCTCCAGTCATCTCTTTGGGGAAAAATAAAAATAATTGTCAACTATATTTTTTTTTCCCCTGTATAAGTTTGCTTATGCTCATTTTGGAGCTAGATATGAAGATCTCCGGAGTAAAAAATGAACTGGATAAATTGTGTTTATGTGTTTTATAAAGGTTTCCTAAGGTGCTTAATGTTGAGAAACCGCAGAACTCAGTTTCTCTTGGAATCAGTGAATTGTGCAGGCTATAATTAAAGTCATGTCTGAAATATTTGTGACTGAAGTTTTTTCAAATAAGGTTTTTTCACTTGTTTTTAAAATAAGCAGAAGAGAAGGTGATGTTTCAGTTACAATCTCTGTTCTGTAAAGGGAGAGACTTGCATGCTATTTATAAATCATAAGTAGCTTCCTTTAGCAACTTTACATAAATACAGTCAGCTATACAAACCAGAGCAGGGAGGTGTCTGACTAAATGTCATCCTGGTAGTACAGAGGATATCATCCCGTGAATAAAGCACTCGTGGGTCAAAATGAAATATCTACCAACTGAAATATACACTTCAAACTCCGGGAGTGTGAAGGTCTCTAGATGCCTTACTGGGACGGAGCGCGCTCCGAGGCTGCTCTTGGTAGTAAGTGTGAAAAGAAGGATCTGAGGCTGAGAGCAGGCAGGCTTCAGATGTGGACGCTCTGCCTGACTTGGTGTGTGTGTGTGTGTATAGACATGATGTGGGGTAATATTGGTAGAACTTTCAGAGGTGGTTTTTCTCTACCTTACGCAGAAACAAATTGGAAGAATACATGGAGTTTTAAATGGATTAGTTTATTTTGGGTAAATTATTATCAAGATGCTTAAAAATCAGTTCTGTTAGAAAAATGCCTTCAACATTAGTTGCAGCCGATACATGCTAATAAAATAGTGTCTCAATATTAATCAGTTAAGTAAATAGGTTTTTTCTTCATTTTTATTAATGGATTTTTGGGAGACAAGAGTTAAGGAACAGTAGAGGGAATAGAACTCATAATTGCACTCATAACTATTTAGCAGTTTAATTCTGTTTTGTCTCTAAAATAAAGCTATAGAGTCTCCAAAGGAAGGAAAGCCAGCTGGGTGTGGGAGGAAGTGGAAACAAGGGTAAGCAAGTTGGGGAAGTCTTAAGTTAGGCAGTGTGGAAGAAGAAGAATTTCACATTCCTTAAAGGAAAAGGCATGATTTTGTTCCGAAAATCATAACAAGCAGTCAAGATGAAAACTGCTGCTGATTTCTAGCTGCTACAATAGCTGACATTAGACTAAGAAATTAAAATGTATGAAAAGGTGAGGCTTGAGATGGTATGACTGTTAGGTGATGGATAGTGTGTTGCCTCACCGCGTATATGAATCTTGGCGGTGCCCCAGAATGGCACACACCCTATGATCTCCTGTTTCCTCAATATATCTCCATTTTCTCAGTCTATTTCTCCTCTGGAGCTCCCTCGGTTCATTTCCTTCAGGAAGCTGTTCTTAAATGAGTATGAGAGCAGTTTCAGAGACGCATGCTTAATCAAAACAGGAGGAAAATTATTTTATCTCAGATCTTGTTTCCTGTACAATGAAAACTGGCCTCCTCACGCGTCATGATACTTGGGATGGAGTGGAACCATTTTTTCCCAGTTGTTATGAAGAATACTATGAAACTCCGTTTTGGACAAATGTTCCTGTCCCTTTCTAATGTCTTCTCCCCGGCCACCCAAACTTGTGTTACCTTGTTCTAGTTGTTCATACAGATCACAAAATTGGTGATATTTCAAGACACTGGGAATGCATGAGAAGATCTTTATGGTCTGTGGAGCAAGATTAGAGGGGGTGAAGAAACATTTTTCTGAACTAAAGTTATCTAAAGATATTTTTAAAAATAGCAATGTGTTTTAATATTTCTCCTAAGGCTTTGGAAACCTGTCCTTAGCATGCAAACCCATTTATGTACAAACAAGGATTCTGATATGTGAAGAGTTACTTCAGCCTCTGAAGTCCTTGTTCTGTTTCTTCTTCTGATGTAGATTACTTGTACTCAAACCAAATCAAGTATTATGTATAGCTGGTGTTGGAATGCTTGGGGGGGGAGGGAAGTGGTTCTCAATTAGACAACTCATAGCTCAGCAGCTAGAACATGCTCAACAGTTAAGGTTTAAAGTCTTGTTACCTGAAAGCTTATTTTCCCAAGAAGACTTCCTGCCTAGGAAGATTAAAAAATTATTTCTGTGGGACTTGCTGTGCTCCTGGTTGTGTGACTTTCCACTCCGGGTGTCTACTCGGAATGGGAATGGCAGTAGCGCAGGATCCTTCCAGGGAGTGCACCAGACAGGTAGCCCGGCTTAGGGAAGGAGACGAGATGCAGGGCGATGCTAACTGAGCACCTCTGAAATAGGGCTGTTCACAACTCTCTTTCCAAGAGCTTTAGGAATATTTGGAAGCTCCCGTCCTTGGTACAATTCCTGTTGAAGAAGAGGAGGGTTTGCCCTGAAAGTAACATTTATTTTTCTCAGAGAGGGGTTAAGCAGGAGACACTGGCATAGGGAAATGGCCTTTGTGCTATGAAATAATTGCAGCCATTGTGTTGACTGTTTCTAATAAATGAACTTTCCAACAAGCGCCCTATTCTCTTGTTATTTGACTGAGCCTAAATATCTTCAGCTTTACACAACTATAAATTGGCAAGAATACCAAACATTTTTCAGTTTGATATGAGAACATTTCCTGTAAAACATGTTTGTCTTCCAGTTTAAGAGCTTTCTACTGATGGTGGTAATCTGCTGAGATCTGTGGAATGTGCTTGGCTTTTGAAACTCTCAGACAATGAAACTACTATATGGATTTTGAGAGGAATAAACTGAAAATGAGTGTGTGTTTAATACTCGTTTGGTATATGTAGGAGTGGAATTTGTCTAAATGTAAAAATAAAGATGGTAACAGGATAAAAAAAAAATATATATATATATATTTTTAATAAGAGAAATGGAGGTCCTGAACCTGTATTGTAATGTACAGGTGGGCTGTTTCACCCATGCAGTGCCTGGTATTGTGGGTTATATCTGTAGTCTGGAACACTTGGAGCATTTTTCAGCTGCTGGGTTCAAAAGCACAGCTATGGTCTCATATTTTTTGGGCACCAGATCTGAATGCTTACTATTTCTCCTTACTATTTTACCTCTCTTAACACAGCACACATGTTTTCTCTTTCCCTAATGTGGCGAGTAAATGACACAGATTTCAGCTGCTGCTTTCAAAAATAGGTTTTGCTGTATTTCTCTTGTGTTATTTGGCAGCACAATGGAATTTTTTTCATGTCTGGCAGTTATCCTCTAGCCTTGAGAGTAGATCAGCAGAGTAAAAGGCTTTCATCCTTCACTCCCATAAATGAAAATGAGGAGTAGCTCTGTTACTGTAGTGAAAAGTTACACAGAAAAATGAAAGTAAAAATGTGTATGTACGCAGATTTCCATGCCTACCAGGCACAGGTAGTCTGTTAGAAGAGGCTGAGTATTATGGAATAGCTGGCTTCTTCAGCTTTGATTCATACACTGAAATCACAGGATTTAGTAAAATGTGCATGGCTTCTAGTTATTTCATGGTAGTTAAGTGTTTTACCAGTTCCTGCAAATGACCTTATAAATGTTCATTTGAAAAGTCATGCCAGACTATTTCCCAGTGACACTTCTACTGTTTGAGGGTTTTTGGGGGGTCATGTCCCCCACCCCAGAGTGTCCTATCCTCTATTTTCTTTTGCAGTTTCATTGTAGAACTGAAGGTGTGGGGAGAAAAGTTAAAGCAACTGTTCTTCTAAGACTCAACAGGAATTTTTTTTGTGTTTGTGAAAAACCATTTTTGACTGAAGCCATTACTGGTTTTGTAAATAGTGAGGAATGTCCCCATCAAAAGCCAAAGTAAATAAAAATATGGCAAAGGTTCCATAATGCCATATATATGTTGCATACAAGCTAGTAAAAATGCAATAACTTTCTCCATGCAGAACTTCTTAGAGTAAGTGAGCTGTCAAGGGTTTTTTTCCAGTGGCACAGTGCTGCCAGTAGTATGTTGTGTGTCTTGCAAATCTTTCTTTTATGTCTATGACAGAAAGAAAACTTTCCTCCACTAGCAGAAAACAATTTCTTGGATGCACAGAATGTTTTTTGAAAATAATATCCAAAACTGTTATACTGAATAAGTTGTGCCACCATGTTGTCCAATATAAAAGTCATGGATGGTTGAAGGGAAGGAAAAAAATGAAAAGAAAAAATTTGGGTGGTAATGTGAATGATCTTTGTCCCTAATTAAAACATCGTCACATGGAATTTCTGTATCTGGACATGCAGAAGAGTTTTGTGTTTTCTAATCTCCTTTTCATTAAATATTTTATTTATAGGTAAGGCAGGTACATTTTAGTAAAATGGAGAAGGAAGTACTAAGCGAAGAAGGCAAAGCTACAGACTCCAAATCAAGTGCTGAAATTTGGAGAGTAACTGTGCCAATCTCTACTTGAAAGGTTTTTTTTTCTTCCTGAATTTGATTCTTCTAGATATTAGGGTTGGTTTTTTTTTGTCAAATCTCTTGTATTTATTAGTGAATATTCACATTTAAAGAGATGAAGGCTAGGAAAGCTTGGCTGTATTCAGAGTCTAATCCTAAACCATGTGCTGCACTCTTAATTTTAGTAATCTTGGACTTCTACCAAAACAGACAGTTTATACAGGTAGAAAATCCGTTAGTTATGTGATGCTGGTCCTGAGACTGCTGCAAAGAATGCAGACTTCAGCAAGGCTTTCCCTCGTGCCCCAAGTTAATCTGCTCTTCAGAGGATGGATCTGTCTCTTACTATAAATCTCTGCTGAATTTCTCTTCGCAGGGCAGAGCTTGTGACTCAGCCTGGTGAAACCTGATTAATGCGCCAGATTGTCAGAGGCAGTGTTGGAGCTTGCTGTAAGCCTGCAGGCATCTAGAAGTTCTGGGTGGCTTTCTTGTGTGAATGAAATGCAGTCATCTGGGACAGAACCTGTAAGGGCTAGGCCAGGTTTAATGAAGCTGACATCTTGCTAGCCTCAGAAAGTTTGGCTGGTGTTTCAGTTCTCAGGATCAGCTGGGGACTGGAAAGGACGTGATTACTGGCATGTTTAATTAACTGTAGATCTCCCACACCTGGAAAAAAGGCATACCCTAAAACTTGCTTTTTATTGAAATTGGAGATTGATGGAGGATCTTTGGCCTGCCATTCAGAAACATCTCCCGCCATAAATTACATATTGCCAACTAACTTGGGGGAAGAGCTGTTCTTTTTTACCATTTACTTTTCATTTCTATGCCCTTCATAATTTTGGAATACAGCTTAACGAGATGCAGGATTGACATAGGTCCTGGAGGTCTTCGAAGAGCAACCTCTTATTTTCCCTTTCAAGAGCAGAAATTTTTGGAGGTTGAGTTTTGGGTAGCACAGACTGGTAATCCTGATGCCTATATGGAGTGAATTAGTGGAAAAAAAGAATAGACATATAATTAGATACAAACTTTTGGTTAAATATGATACTTTAGGGAAGAATCAGTAAGGCTTTTATAAACGGAAGTCACACTTCAGACTCCTCTTGGCCCAGCTGACATCTTTGTAGAAGAAGTATCTGTCAAATGCTGTTGAATGCTGACAGTAGATTTTAGTTCAGGAATTGCCTGAACTGTGAACTGTTGGAAAATGTCCTGGTAAAATTTCATTATAGGCTTTCTCTGTTTTTACCATCTTCCCCAAACATCGATTGCTGGCCACCATCAGGAACAGAGTGCTGGGTCTGAACTTTAGAGCTGGCTCAGTATGGCCATTCTTATGTTCTTATGCTGCATTGATAAGTACTCTTTAAAAGAAATTATCAAAAGACCAAGTAAAATGAGATTTTGCTGTACTGTGCTGACCACCTGTGTGTTGTGCTGTTGGTTTTTTTCTATTCTCCTTGCTTCTCTCTGCAGGTGAGCAGGCAGAGCACGGGAGCTACAAGTCCTTGCTTGCTTCTGTTGATAGAGAGAATCATGTTTAGGGATGCCTCTCGCGGTCTGACCTTTCTTGCAAAAGCTTAGTCTGCCCTTATCAGTTAATCACTCCTGATAGGTGGTCATGAACTCACCTGCTGTAATTACAGGAATGGTCTCTTGCCAAATATGAGTGTGTTTAACTATGTAATTCACTCCTCTCAAGTAAAATATGGAAATAAAACATCCGAAGACTGATTTTTAACTTTGCTCTGCATCTTTCATGCTGTCATAATTAAAGGCAATAAATTCTATGTCTCTAAATAAGAGTAACGAATATTTCTTTCCTAGGTCTGCCTTGCAATAGCGCATTATTCTCAGCCGACAGATCTTCAGCTTCTCTTTGCGTTTGAGTATGTTGGGGAAATATATCATAATCCAGGTAAGTATGAAAGTATCTGGATTTTTTTTTTTCCTATTTCATAATACATAATTTTAGTAAGACTTCTGTCTAGAAGCAGTAGCAAAAAGCATTTGAGGGTTTCTCCAGGGGTAATAAAATTGGCTTGTCTTGCACCCAACCTCTTTTGGTTATAAGTCATTCATTGTGATAGACGTTATCGACCAAAATCAGAAGAAATGTCTTTCCTGTCTGAAACAAAACAAAGCTACCTACATCAGCACTGATGACAGCATGAGTACTCGTATTTCTCCATTCACGCTTCGATCCTCCTGTTGTATGTCTACACTGGTACTCTAGGTACCTAGCTAGTCTCCCATCAGGCAGGCTTGTTCACCTGCCCTTCTTTTGGGAATAAGTTTCTCTTCTGGTGGTATTGCAGGAGGATTTGTGCAACTTGGGACTCCAAACCTTCTTTCCTAGAGGCTTACTAGGCAGTTCTTACCACTCAAAACCTCCACCACCCCTGCTGAGTTGGAGCACACCCTCTCTGCTCAAGGCCAATCTCCAACTGAACCTTGTCAGTTAGGTAAGCCTGAAAAAGATGCCTTTGGAACTTCATTTTGAGTGTCATGCTGTGCGGTCACTGCTTAGTGTTCCCCAGCCAGTACACAGCTGAAAGCCATCCGTTCTAGCGGAACAGGCCTCCAGACAGAGAAAGTGCCAGTGGCGCAGTTCTGTGGCACTGGAATATTTGCTCAGCAGCTGGCGTTAGAAACCACTGATCTGCCTGCTACAAAATTGGAATGTTGTGGAATTACGAGCTCAGGCCTTCAAATTAGCACAACAATGCATGTTTTTCATGCATGTGCCTACCTGACCGCCCTGTGCATGCAGAGGAGTAAGTGTGCATGCGATCATGTTGCACACATCATTACACCTATAATTTCTTACCTGGTGAAACTCGGGCGGTTATTAAGGTCCACGTACTTTCGCGTTCTGAAGTACTAGGGAGGAAGCCAATTTGCAGGTAAAATTACAACAAAATGTTACAGTGGAGTGTGAACAAGATGTTAGTCTGTCACAAAATTGCCTTTACTTTGTCCTTAAAATACCACTTGCTGTATGGAAAAATACCTAGTGGAAGAATTGCATAAGGTGGGTAAAAAATGTTCCTCCGGAGCAGCAGACCGGAATGGCAAAAGATAGTTGTTCCGCAATGCTGCAGCTGCTGGAGAAAAGAGTTTGGAAATACTTCTGGTTTGGGGTTTGTTGTTGTTGTGAACCCTGGTGTTTGCAGCCTAGATCTCTGGCTTTGCCCTCACAACTCCAGCACTGTGTTTTACGACTCTCTATCCCTGCTAGTCCCAGTAAAGTAGAAGTTGAAAGACTGTCTTTGTGCTTCTTGAAGAACATAAAGAGCCTGCGTTGCTCAGGCAATGAGTCTCAGTTTGTTTCACTTTCATCCAAAAAATTTACTTCCAAGTGTCAAGAAACAAACTGTAGTCTCCCTTGACACAGCTGAGTGCCTCCTTGGTGCTTAGAGAATGGCCAGCAAGGGAGATCCTTCGGTATCGGTAACAGCCTCTGTAATCCCCTTGGTCCCTAGCCACAAAATGGTAGGCTGTTTTTATCTGGATATAAATATATATATTAAAATTATATCTTTTAACCTGGCCTTCAGTGTATTTTATTTGCTGTTAATATAGCAATCATTTAAAGCTATTGAAATTATATCAATTTATTTTGCGTTCTTCATAAGATACCTGATTAAAGGGTAGCCTATAAAGGGTTCATGTTTTTAAAACGTCGCTGACTGTGGCACGTTGAAAAGAGAAATCCTGTGACTAAAGATAACATTTGTTCCTGAGTGTTAGTATTTCTTGCTTTCTGTCAAGCAGCATGACATACCAATTTTATGTTGCTTCTCTGTTGAAATGGCAGGAAAAAAAATACATCTACATCTTCATGTATCACCAGCTGTCATTAAATCAGTGATCTGTTTTAATACAAAAATAGGTATCGTTAGTCCTAATGCTGGTGACTTATTCTTGTAATGAGGAAGGTGAGGAGTGTGATGATTTTTCCTCTTTTTTAAAATGTGCATTGATGAATTTTCTTTTCCTAGCAAAGAAGGTGAATGGAATAGACCCAGGAGGAGGTGGTGGTGGCGTCGGCAGTGCCAGTGGCCAGCAGACACCTTTGTTTGAAACTTACTCTGACTGGGATAGAGAAATCAAAAGGACAGGTGCCTCAGAGTGGAGAGTTTGTTCAGTCAATGAAGGTTATATGATATCTACTTGGTAAGTTTCTCTCACAACACAAGTAGAAGAAAACAATTGTACTGTCTGTTCCTATCTCCTCTGCCAAAGCCTCTGTCCTACCTACGTGTGTGCTTCACCTCTTAAACGTGCCGCTCTCCGGAGTGGCCCTCCGCTGAAAGATGCTGCGAGTGCTGTTATTCAGGGAAATGTCACGTTTGGGCACCTGATGCTTTTGTGCTTTTGTACTTCCCTCTGAAATGTGCACGTTTCTAAACAAATCCCTTCGAGCTGCACCAGTGATCGGTAACATCCTGCAGACACACAGGACAGCCGGTATCAGGGGCTGGCGTGTTCTGTTTAGCAGAGTTAGTAAGATAGCATTGCAGCAAGAGAAAAATATAATACGTAGGGAGAAGTAACCTTTTGTATTTTTTTTTTTTCCCAAGCCTTCCAGAATATTTTGTGGTTCCATCTTCCTTAGCAGATCAAGACCTCAAGCTGTACTCCTACTCCTTTATCGGGAGACGAATGCCAGTAAGTGGAGTCTTTATTCTGTACTGTTCTTGGTCATTGTACAATATTAATCTTAGATATGTTTGCCAATTAACATAGTTTTGTGTGTAGCATTAAGAAAAAAAATTCTATAGAACAACACTCACCTGCATTATTTTGTTGTTTCTTCTGTGTTTCCCCCCATATTAGTTATGGTCCTGGAACCACCCTAACGGGAGTGCCCTGGTAAGAATGGCCAACATTAAAGATGTATTGCAGCAAAGAAGGATCGATCAAAGGTGAGTGGTGAGTTACGCTAGTCTTCGGTCAGACGCTTAGGGTAACGCAGGGGGTGACTGTAACAGAGCAGCAGTTGGTCATGGAGAGGGTACTTGCTTCATAATGCTGTAGTGCAATAGCTTCTGAGAAACTGCTCTGAATATAGTTCAAATACTAAATAATTTTTCCAATTTTAAGGATGTTTATTTTTTAGGCAGCTAGTCATTCAGGTGACAGAATTTATTGATAGAAGACAGATATATCAGACAATATTTTCTGTTGATGTTACTCTAGTACAATTTATGTTGCTGGAGACTTTCTTACCTGCTTCAGCAAGGCACAGGAACAATTGTTTGGCATTGGAAAATACAGTTCTACAGATTTAGTGCCACTGTGCCCACTGTATTCCTGTGAAGCATTTGGCATTCACTGTCCTTGATGAAAGATGAGGGCATTTAGAGCCTGGCGTAAGTAGTTTACTAGATGGGTATTTTTTGTTCTTTGATTTAATTTGTAGGGTGACTTTTTGTAGTAGTACAAACACTTGCATTGTGTCTATTAGGCTGGAACTCTTGACTTGTATTTGAAATCCTGACAGGTATGTTCTGTTTATTTAACGTAGATAAGTCTTACTAAAAATTGTGGAAAATTAAAAATTTAATAGACCCATAAGTCAGCATTGGATTTTCATTTCCCAAATATGTTGTTTTAATGGTCCAGCATTTCCTTTTTTTTTTGTTTTTTGTTTCGTAAGTAGCAGATACTAAAAATATTTGAGTCAATAGCTTTGTGGCAGGAGCAATATATCTCCTGAATATAAACTAGAAAGATTATTTATTTTTTTTTAAATGCATGTTTTATGCAGTTTTATGTGTTTACAGTTAAAGACTGTGGCATGTTTTTTGAAAGACTGTTTCTCTCCAATAATAAAATGCCTAATTCTTTTTCTTACTTAGGATTTGTAACGCAATAACTCGCAGTCATCCCCTGAGAAGCGACGTTTACAAATCTGATCTGGACAAGTGTCTCCCCAACATCCAGGAAATCCAGGCTGCGCATGTCAAGCTCAAACAGCTGTGTGTTAATGGTATGCTGGGCTGGCTTTCGTTCCCTCGAAATACCACAAATTCTAATAGATCTGGCTAACAGGAGTAGTCGTTTGAAGTTGTCCTGCAATGTAATTGCTTTCCTTGTTGCAGAGCCTTTTGAAGAAACTGAAGAGAAGTGGCTGTCCTCACTGGAAAATACTCGCTGGTTAGAGTATATTAGGTTTGTACCATTGATAAAGTTATGGTTAACGGGCTGTGAAAAACTTCCACCAGTGTAAATAAGCACTGAATCCATTGAAGGATTCTCTATTTTAATATACCAGTTAGTTAAATACAGATATCCCAAATATTTTTTTCCTTCTAGACTATGAACCGGTTATATTAACTCTTGTATCACTTTCTTTTCCTTTCTAGATCATTTCTAAGGCATTCTGCTGAGCTTGTATATATGATGGAGTGTAAGCACGTTTCTGTGGTTCTGCAAGGTAATACACCCATGTAGCACACCGGAATTCTTAACATTACTAGGATCATGTAGGTAAACACGTTTAGATAAAAGCAACTGGAGTTTTTATACATAAACCCCATTGCTTCTAAATATTTTAGGCATTTGAGGAACTAGAGAGGAAAGCAATTTCGTTATGTATCTGAACTGTATTCCGTAGCATCAAAGGAATATTTCACTTTGAGTTGTTGTGGTTGTTATTCTGATAATTATATGATAGAATCAAAACTTTGAGGTGAACTGTTATACTGTGTTAACTGGGCATGCTCCTTGCATGAGCAATATCAATTTTATTCAGAGGTCCTGTGTACAAAAGTATTTCTTTAACAGTGGCTGCTGTTGTGGAAGTGCAAACAGATATTTCAGGAAAAAAAAGACACTGAAAAACTTCCTCTTATCAAGATCAGAAATGTTGCCATTTTTACAAGACCTGTTCAGCTGGTATATCCCACTCCCCCTGTAATGGCCTTCCAAAAACTGTGCTGGGTGGAAAATATGTTGAAAATTTCCAGCAACATGAACACGGTCCTTCTCAGCACATCTTGGTTTAAACATCAGGCGTTTGGGTGGGTGTCTTGTTCTTGCTGAGTGCGTTGTTGTGCTGGATACTGCAGGAACCTTTCTACAGCATGGGTTTCCGTTGAAAAAAAATAAAAAAAAAAGGTGTCTTTTTCTTCTAGTTTTTTTTTTTTTTTAAACTATGAGAACAATTACAGCAGCAAAAAGTGTGTTTTAAAAGAAATTCAAAGAAAAACACTAGACCTAGTTGCCACGTTTTGCTCTTGGAGTTCTAATTCTAATATGTGCATTTATACCTTCTGCATTTCAAACGTTCTGTACGTTACTCTCAGAGGAAGAGGGACGGGACCTGAGCTGCCTTGCTGCTTCTCTCATTCAAGTCATGCTGGATCCCTATTGTCGAACAATTGTTGGATTTCAAAGCTTAATCCAGAAGGAATGGGTCATGGCAGGATATCAGTTTTTGGACAGGTGTAACCACTTAAAGAGGTCTGACAAAGAGGTAAAAACACGTTGTCTTTGTATCTGATAACTGTATCTGGTTATTAGCAGCCTGAGCGTTCACACAGAAACATAAAAGTACTTTTTAATACTTTCAAATCTCCTGAAACTAATGTTAGAGAAAATGAGTCTTTGTCTGGGATAGAGGGATACTTTCTTTATCCTCTCTACCATGTGAGAATCAGTGAAGCACCAGGTGCAGGCAAATGTTGCTGGGATTTTATGTTGCTTCAGTGTTGCACTGATCGAGAAGCACTGCAGTGCTGCCAAACAGAATAATGGAGGGTAGCACAGTGCTTGATTTTCGGTATTTCCAGCTAATCCTGGCCTCGTCATTGCAAAGGAGAGACTTGTACCTGCAGTTGGAAAAACAGAGGAGCCCAAGTTAGCAGCCTTTTTCAAGGACATTGCCCAAGAGTAATAGAAAAGCAGCGTTCTCAGGGAGCGGAGCCAACAGATAAACTGAGGACACTGAGCACTAAGCAGAGAAAATGCATGAAAAGAAACTGAAATACCAAGGGGGAAGTAATGAGAAAGCAGATGTTTTACCCCTAGGAAAGGATATACTGATACACTGGGAAGAGGAAATATTTGTAAAGCTTTATACAAATGGTAGTTTATACTTTTGCTATTCATGGGCCACTGGAAAGAGCTAGGAAGTGTAGTGGGAAGTTAACGTGGCTGAACTGCAAGCTCTCCAGTCATTTCAAACAAGAAGCAAGTAGGTACATTGTGAAAATTCAGCCATGTGGGAAGGAAGGCTCATAGAAGCAGTAGTTTGGAAATTGTGAGGGACATAGGTAGCTGTAGAAATGCTTTCTGCTGCCCAGTAAAGAACTGACTGGCTTCTTACAGAGAAGGGAAGGCTGTGGAAAGGTAACCCTGAGAAAGCCAGTTTGAAAGTGTCTGAACAGGTATACAGGCTATTCCAGTTGTGTAAATGCATTAAAAGATACAATACTTCAAATATTTACCCTGTTGAGGAAGGTACAGAGACGTAGCTAAATACCCTCACGGAGCGCTAACTGCAAGGAAACTGGTGTGATTTGGGCAAAACTTAGGTGAAGTCTGATAATTCTCTGTTTCCTTTCCCAGTCTCCTTTGTTCTTGATGTTTCTTGACTGCGTTTGGCAGCTGCTAGAGCAATACCCAGCAGCCTTCGAGTTTTCAGAAATATACTTGACCATCCTGTACGACAGCGCGCGCATCTCGCTGTTCGGCACTTTCCTTTTCAATTCTCCTCATCAGCGAGTCAAGGAAAGCACTGTGAGTATGAAGTGTTACTGCCTGCTTTTCAAATAAGGGACGGCAGCGTGCCCTCTGGAAAAACAGCGGCTCAGCTAGATGGCATTCCTTTGGATTTTTCAAAATGTCGCAAAATATTCAGCTCCCCAGATGAATATGATCAGAATTTCCTTTCAGGTGATCTTTTCATACACAGTAACCAACTGCTCAAGAAGAAAATCTATTTAATTTCTTTTTTTTTTCTGGAAAAGCATTGTTACTGTGCATTATTATTTGTACTCCTCTAGGAAACAGATTTATATCAGCAACTGATAAAGTAGGATGATGGGCAATAAACAGAACGTCACACCTCAGACAAGCTTTGAAATCTCTTGAGATAATTGTTTAAAAAGTTGGAAAAGACTGTGTGATGTTCAAACAGTAATGGTCAATGGAGCAAAACTGAACACTTAAATTTGTTTTTGAAAACTGGAGCTGATCCCCACTGTCTGTAGAAAACATTTGATGGCTGATAAAAGTAAAACTTAGTTATTTTGTTAAATATTTCCCCTTTAAAGTTGTAGGTAGCTACCTCACAAAGACATAGAGCAGTGAGGGACCATTAGTGTATTCTCAAAATAAATTTGGGGGGTTTAAGAGTAAACAAACAGTAAATTTAATATCACTGAAAAGTAATTTTTGCTAAGTAGGCGTTGGTCCTGCCTCTGCCTTGCACAAAGGAAGAACAGGGTACAGCTGTTCTCTCCAGCAGCAGGCTGCCTTGCTGCTCTGTTGCTTTGATCTGCAGCCACCTCTGAATTACACCTCTGCTCTTCTTTGCCCAAGTTACACACTTGTTTATAATAAAGATTTGTGTATAAGCCTATTTTTTTTTTTTCTTATTTTTAATATGCCTGAATGTTAACTTCTTGCAGGAATTTGCCATAAGCAAAAACATTCAGCTGGGTGACGAGAAAGGCCTCCGATTTCCGTGTGTTTGGGACTGGTCCCTTCAGTTCACGAGCAGGGATCGCCTGCTCTTTCACAACCCTCTGTATATTGGAAAGAGCGCACCGTGCGTACAAAACGGAGCCGTGAAAACTTTCAAGCGCTCAAAGGTAACTGTCGTGATGTCTGTCTGTCCACGGACTGTTTCTGTGCTTCACCATAAGCTGTTAATGCTTAAAAATTTACAGTTAGGTAGTGTTTTATGCCCTCAGTGCAGCAGCAGGAGCGTTAATTCTCTTAGCTTCCCAGGTTAAATCCATGGCTTTCTATAGAGGTGAAGCTGTAAATTGTGGAGCTGTGTGTTCCAGGATATTTTCTGATATCAGTTCTGATACCAGATATCTTCTGATACCAGCCCAGCAGCTCACTGCCAACATTTGCATTATTTCACCTGTGGAAAAGTGATGACGTGCCACTTTTTCCCCCAGGGTTGTCAGCTTTTTCAGCGAATACAGATTCATTCAATCATTTGTTGTTTTAGAAAGCCTAGAAAACACACATTTCTTTTTAAAGGCCCCAGGTGGCCACAGTTTGCCCTGGGTGGCCCGCAGTGGTGACTCACAAGCTCAGAACAGCTCAAAGGTCACATCAGTTCTGTGGATGATGCGCCCTGGCAGCTCAGGGAAGTCTGCTGTGAAACTGCAAAATCACCGGTATTTCTTTTCTGCAGAAAAACTACAGCTCCACACTGCGAGGTGTCCCCCCAGCACTAAAAAACGGAATCATCAGTGAGCAGGAGTTCCTTCCAAGGAGAAACTCGCTGATACTAAAACTGAAACCGGACTTCTTGCAGCAGACGGAGAGTCAGAGCAACAGCGTGGAGCAGTACTTCAGAGACTGGTTTGCGAAGCCTGTTGATTTGCACGGCGTAATTCTGCCCCGTATCTCCGGAACACAAATAAAACTGTGGAAACTCTGCTACTTCCGCTGGGTCCCCGAGGCCCAGATTAACCGTGGCGGCTTCATCACCGCTTTCCATAAAGTTTCTTTGCTGGCCGACGAAGTAGACATGTTAAACCGGAGTCTTCGGCAGTACAACAGCAACTCTCCCTTGCAGGGCGGCTGCTCGGAACTGGATCAGAGCAGGATGTACTTCAGAGCGGGCGGTTTAAATGACACCTCTGCGGCCCCAGACTTCCTCTCCTCCTCGTTCCCCTTTTCCCCTGTAGGGAACCTGTGCAGACGGAGCATTCTGGGAACGCCTTTGAGCAAATTTTTAAGTGGTGCCAAAATCTGGCTGTCCACTGAGACGCTTGCAAATGAAGACTAAGATGACGCGATGGTGTCAAGGTTTGGGGAGAACACAGCATATCACTTTGTCTTTTTGAAGTTAACACTGCTAAATGCGGCATTGACAGCTGTAATAATTTTTCTATACAAACATTACGTAAGTTTTGCACAAATATTTAAAAGCAAGGCGAGTCATGCTTCAAATCGCACAATTTTGTCTTCAGTAGTCCTCATCTACTAGGGCTTCTGGTTCCTGACTCCTTCTCTGTTTTGTGGTTTGGCTCATTACATACGATGGAGCGTTCATTAGCTAATCGAAAGGCTTGGTGTGGTCATTAATGAGGGTTCTGCTTGAAATATCTTTTTTTTCCCCCAGATAGTGAGTGACATGATGTTTGCGTCAAAACAGCGTGGCAGATGGAAGTGGTGAGGTGCAGTGGGCACCGATGGCTGAAATCTGGGAACAAACTGTTTATCAGATTGCCTCTTCAGGAAGAATGCTTCCATACGTACATACATACATACAGTGTCCCGTGACTGGATCGCCCTACGTACGTGTTCGTGTAGTGTGTACCCGCGGAGGGGTTTGTTCCCTTTCCCTTCTCCCCAAAATGTGTTCATTACCAATTAGCTCTTTGTCACGGCCGTGACTTTAGACTGTAGGACTCGACTTCAGGACGATGCACTGTTCACCTTAACACACTTACTGTAGATCTGGTATTGCAGTAGCTTTAGAAGTGCCTTTAATTGGGAGCAAACGATAATTATGCAGCTGACCCCCCGCCCCACCTTTTTACAACAGGTCGCTATGGTGAGTTCTTGTTCCACCCCTGCCTCCCCCCTCCATTTCTGGAGCAGGCCGGCTCAGGAGACAGCAGGTTTTTCCTCTTCAGGGTGAAGCTTGTTTGCGTCTGATGAGAGCCTCACTTTTTTTATTTAAGCATCTCAAAACTCGGCATTATATCCCTGCGCGGCTCCTGATCCCTGCCGGCCCTTTCCTCATCCTGTTGGAGGATGCGTAGCAGGATTCATACCGAAGCCCTACTGGGTTCCAGAACGGAGGACGTGCTCCCAGTGCCCAAACCCACGAGGGGTACTGGTGCTGCTGTCACTTGTAAGCAGGTGCTGGAGGAGTGGTGCCGCCTTGGTCACAGACACCCGTCCCTACGGACAGGCAGCGGACAAGCACGGCTTGAGGGAGTTACGTCCAACAGCCTCCTCTGCTTAACGCAGCAGCCTCTGCTCTGAAATCTTTGAAATGGTGCCTCTCCCCTGGAAGCTGTGCCGGAAAAAGCCTCACGTTCCGGAGGGAGAAAAGGAAGAGGGTAAAGTGTGTACAGAGGGAGGGTGGAGGAATCTGTGTCGTTCTCACAGGTTGAGGCTTCTGTCGGCTCCTCTTAACAGCGAGGCTGTGTTTTATAGTAACCGATTTCTGTGTAGAACACAAACGTCGCTGAACCAACAGCGACCCTCTGTTCTCGGTCCTGAGAAGCTGTTCTCCGTTATCGGGGCGTGGGGAGGCTGCAGGATGGTACCCAGCGCGCTGGAGTTCAAAAAGGGCGGGGAGGGATGGGATCTGGAGCTCTTCGTTTGTGAAACCAGCCTGGTCCTCAGCACAGCCCGGCTCACAGCGTGCGGTCTGGATGGCCGAGATTGCTCAAGTAATTTTAAAGAGTACGTGTCTGGAGCGGCCTTGTGGCGCGAGCTCTGCGCTAGAAAAGTCCCACGCAGAGTCGTTACGACGTGAGCGAGCTGGGGGCTCTGGGCGTGCTGCGCTCTCGTGCTGCGCTCTCACACTGCGCGTGCTTTGGCAGCGACAAGCGGCGGTTTCCTTGTAAAGGGGAGCTGACGGGGGGCGGGGGGCAGACTTCCTTTTTTAACTAACCAAACCCCCAAAACCTGGTTTTATGCAAAGCAGCTGAGTGTGTGTGTGCGCGCCTGCACGTGCACGTCCCAGTGCCAGGCTGGCTCTGGTCAGCTCTTTGTGAGGAGAAACGTGTGTTCACCTCAGTTGCCTCACGATGCTGCAGGACGGTGTGAGCGTGTTGAATGGTCCCCAAATAGTTGTGTGTGTGTACTTGTTCAATTCCTTATTCAAATGTTTGTATGAGTTTGCTTTTGTGATTTTTTTTTTTTTTTTTTTTTTTTCATTAGCTTACCTGCTTTCCCTGGTCCTGACATGAAAGACCTCAACCTGTGTGCTTAGTGTCCTTTGGTACCATTTTTTTTTCTTTTCAAACAGTTAAAACTATGGTGTCTTTTTCTTTTTTTTTCTTAAAAGTCTAACTTTTTTGATTTAAAGGTACCAAAAATATGTAAATAAATTACTCCACACAGGCAGCTGGTGGAATAAAAAATAAAAAATATTAGTGTTTAGGCTAGTACCCTTTGGGGGAAAAAAATGGGTACTGTATTTAAACAGGATTGTCTTTTATAAGGAGATTTCAGACATTTTTACATTTCAGTTCTAAGATGTGTACAGATGCTGCAGATGGTCTTTGTATTTTATATATATATAGCACGGGAGGGGTTAAAATAATATGCCTTTATAATAAACAGAACCTGTCTAAATATCTATTTGCCAAACAGACTTAAAAAGACATTTACGCAGTTGGGAAGGGGAGTCAGGCAGGCAGAGGCCGAGGGGCGATGAGCACCGGGAGGAGCTGGGGGCAGGGAGGAAGGGGCGCCATCCCGTCGTCCCCCCTGCTGCGGCCTGGGGCCCTGCCCTCCGAGGAGCCTGAACAGTGCTCTGTGCGCGTGCCTGCGGACGGTGGTTCTTCCTCTTCGGTTAAACATCTTGGGTTTTTCTAGTCACTTCTGAAAGACAGGTACTCAACGGGAATTGCAGAATATTCCCCACTCTGCACAGTTGCCTTAGCAGCAGTCGGGAGGGACTGCTCTGCGCGCCTGCGGTGACTTCCAGAGGCAGTTCTGGGCTGTGAGGACGGACGGAACTGCCGCGTGCTGCCGGACAGTGTGTGTATATGTCTGTCTGTATATACGTACACATGTTCAAGCTGTAATTTCTGTTCACTATTTAAAACGAGACACTGTTAATGCCATCTTGGTGTTGCAAGAGGAGAAAAACTACCAAGCAGCTTCTCTTTTTTGGTCTGTTTCTAGAAAACGTGCACTATTTTGGCTGTTACTGGCTGTTCTGCCGTGACTTTTGTATTACACTGTAAACCACGCGGGGGGACGCGCGGCGCTGGTGGGTACGGTTGAAGCGTGCCTCTGGTGTCACTAGTGACTGCGAGGCAGGGCGGGCTGTACGCGCAGCGATCGTGGCGGTACAGCTTCATTCAGCGTTTGCTGCCATGGATCAGAGGAATCTCTCATTCCGGGGGGGGGGAGTGTCTGCGTGTGCCCAGGCTGCGCCCGCCCGCGATACCACTTTGCTATTATTAACTGCCTTGCGTTTCTAACGACAATGTAGCAAGCGGGGCAGAGGCTTTGGCTTACTCCGAGACAAAAAGACATTAAAACCAAAAAATTTCTAACGTATATTTAAGCAAAGGATGAAATCTTCCAATTGCCTCTAACGTAAGAGACAGTACCTCAAATTGCTCTAGGCAGTAGGTTTGTAGTGCTGTTGCTGTGATGGTTTAGAGTTCACTGTTTCAACTGAAACTAAAACCTTTGTGCCTGATAACGATTTATTACCTAAAGTAGCAGTGCCGGGAAGAAAAGAAAATCCTGATGCTGAGTTGTGAATGTGAAGTAAATTAGACTAAATAAAAGTTCATACCTTTCACAGCAAACTTCAGGCCGTTGTCTTTCACTTCCTCTAACAAATAAAATTGGGGGGGGGGGGGGGGGGGGGTGGGGGGGGGGGGTGGTGGTGGTTGTTTTTTCCAGGAAATGCACGCTGCGCTGTAGAAAGATGATTAATAAAAAGATGTGCAAATGATCTTAATTTCTGGCTACATGCTGTGTCAGTCTCTGCTGTTTGTGTGGGAAGCTGCATTTCCAGAATCAGGAAAACTGACTCAGTACGAGAAGGAAGACCACAGAGAAAAGGTGTTTCCTGTGTGTTGAGGCAAACCCACAGGATTTTGTTGTCCTAAGAGAACTCAGCCTTTTGATCCCATTTCCATCGCCTGACCTTGCTGAATGACCAAACGGATCAGCTGATGGGAGGCAACACCGACTGTGATGAACGAGGCACTGCGAACGCGTGCAGGGATCTTGGCCCTGAGTGACTCCTGGCTGCTACCAGAACTGTCTCCCCTTCACACAGATCACAGCTATTCACAGTTAAATTATCCTTTCATACACAGCAGCACATTACAACTGTCTTTAAAAAAAAAACCTTTATGCCTGACTCCGTGCCATCATAGTGGGGACAGTTAGAGAAGTGTGCTGGTCCTGACAGTCCTGGAAAGGCGCTGAACTTGCACCTTGCAAGGAAACTTGCACAACACAATGAACTCTGGCTTCACCAGCAACACCAAATAACCAGGACTTGGTCCACCACGTTTTTTAGGGTAGAGGATGTTCTGTTGGCACCAGTGTGACGGCAGATGTTTCTCTTCACTGGGCAAAGCCCCCAGACCACCTTCCACAGAGAAAGTTATGAATTGTGCGTGGAGAGAAAGGCTTTGTTCTGCTGAACAGAGTTACATGCAGTAACTTACACTGACAGTCTTCTCAAAACTTTTTTAGAATGTTTTGTGCTAAAAATAACTACAGTAATGTTCCAAGAAACCAGAATTTTAGAAGAAACTACTTTTAATAAGCAGCAGCCTGTAGTGTGTGTCATGCCAGTTCCTTTAAAACACCCGAGTTACCCAGGGGACGAAGACCTCTGTTGTCAACTGAGGCGTTTACTCTTGCCTCCAACGGCCTGCACGTGACAGACTTCCACTGCGGCACCCAGCTGCTTCAGCTCACTCAGCCAGAGTATCTGCTTGTGGGACAGGCGGTCACTGGGCCCTTTCACTTCCACCAGCTGCAAAGAAATGGAGATGATCAGTGGTGTGCCTGTAGAGGAACTGAAAGATCGTTAGCTCCCACAGCCCAAGAGAAATATTCCTTTATGGCTGTTATTTGCAACAAAATTAATACAGATTTAGCACAATGGAAGGCTCAGTGGGTGCTACATTATTAGCCCATGTTCCAAAGTTTAACTGTGAGAGAATTAAATTTTATATAGTAAATATCCACCAAGACACAGACACGGGCCCTGGTGAATGAGGATGCCCTGTATTAAACAATCGATCATCGCCCACCTCACCCGTTCCAGCTGATGCTGACAACAACTTGTTCTAGAGAACTAACTTCTGCTACTCAGCTGTGTTCTATAAATCGTAACAAGCTGCTCCAGCAGCTGAGAGATTCCACTGCCACGCCAGAGAGAAGCACTGCTGATCTACTCCATTTCCGTAGCAGAGCCATAGCTGTGGCAGTCTCACGCGCAAGTTTTTGTGTCAGTGGTGACGTTCGCAGCCCTTGGCAACAGGCAGGATGTGTCTGACTGACTGGTGACAGCTGCTCTATGGTATCATTAAGGCCTATTCATCAATACCTGGCCATCTCGTTACGCCTGTTGAAGGTTTAACCCTCCGCAGGAAAATACAGTTTGTACGTGCTGGCGGCTGGAGGGTTGACACCCAAGGGTAAGCCCAACAGGCACCGAGTCTTCCCAGGCTCTCCAGTGTACCTTGAAGTGACTCGTGTGAGTGCTCCACACAACCAGGTCAGGAAGTCCCCCTCTGCAGTGGCGCAGATCTTTGGAAAGTCGCCTAAACACACCGCTCAGGAACGCTCCTCCAAGGCAAGAGACAAGGCTCTGTAAGAGAAGTTTTGGTAGTTGGCTTTTTTTCATTTCCTGTACTCTCCAACTCCATTCCCCAACTCTCTCAAGAATGTTCTACAGCCCATCTCAGTTTTTTTGTTTAGTCACGTGTAGCAAGAAACTCAAGTAGATGTTACCTACAGCAATGTCCCCACTGTGTTCCCAACTACTGTTGCGGGAAAGTGACTGTATAAGAAAGGAGCAGCCGTACTTGGGATTTGGGAAAATGGTGCTGACGTCCCCGCTCAGCTCCTCCCGCCCAGCACTCACCCTCAGTCTGGGCTCCGTGCCGCAGTACAAACCGAGCACACTACGCCGTGTGTGACGTACCGGTGAGCCTCATCAAACAGCGTGCCTATTCTAGACAACAATTCCTCACCTGAACTTGCTGGAGGGAAGTAAACCGCCCCCAGCTCACTAATGCCGCTGCTTTTCCCTCCTGAGCGGTCCAGACGTCAGCAACCAGCTGTGCCAGTGCCTCTGAGGACGCTGTCTGAAGCTGCTGGAGTCTGGCCTCAATGACATCCCGCCTGTTCTCGTAGAAGCTGTCCGTGTACAAATCCAGGGGGAAGGTCTGGGGGGGAAAAAAAAAAAAACAAACTCTGAGGAACTGCCAGCAAAGCAGCAGTTCCAGGAATGACAATGCCCTTCTCTATAGTTATCTTTTTCTTACCTCAACTACCAAATTCTCTCAGAGTTGATTTAACTTGACCAGCCACCAGATAAATCTTTATTAAATGGGAAAAGATTTGCACGGTTTAACAACACCCAGTGCCAGCGCAACAAACACTGGACCAGGCTGTGCTCTACTGGTTTCTGACCTCTAGACAGAGGTTTCCTCTAACAGCCAACAATGAGCTGCCTGCGCTCCTGCCTCTGTGAGCAGTAACACTCTGGTCAGGGTTTGGAATGGGTATCGAGACTGCTCAGCCACAGTGACCAGTCTGAGGTGGGAAGACCCAAGCGGGGATAAAACTGTGGACTCTTGCTCAAGCCACCTAAAAGCAGAGACCCTTCTGCCCAGCGCTGACGCAGGTATTGTGTAAAGCCACTGCAGCAGTTAAGCAGTTCTGGCTAAGGATGACAAAGGGCTAGCAAGGCGTGGCTGAGCGGCTTTTAAAAATCAAATGTAGAGCACTTAGGAAAAAAAATGGCAAATAATAGCCTCATACAAACCGCTGCACAGTGAATCCCCCAAAAACACAGCCTAGGAACAGGCTCTGCAGGGAGGTGTGCTGTTTGCCAGGGGCTCGTGTCAGGGATGTCACTAAGAGAAGACCAAACCTCGTATGGCCCATAGACCATTACCCACTGCTGGTGGTTCATGTGGGGGCCAGTGGCAGCCTGAGAAACATCAGAAGGGATTTCAGGGCCCTGGGTACTACAGTCAAGGACTCCGGGGCGCACTCTGGGTCTTGTCAACCCTCCCGGTCGAAGGGCAGGGGCTGAAAGGGCCAGACGTACCCGGCAGGTCAACTCGTGGCTCAGGGAGTGGTGCCACAGCCAGGGCTCTGGGTGTCCAGACCACGGGGCGTGCTGGGAGAAGCCCGGGCTGTGAGGGGCGGACGGCGTGCACCGAACCGAGACGGGGAAGAGTGTGCTTGGACAAAGGCTTGCCAGGCTTGTCCGGAGGGCTTTGAACTGGTGTTGCTGGGGGAGGGGGAGCACAGTTCAGCCCACGGCTGTCAGCATGGCGCCAGTGCCAGCATCAAGGGTCCAGAAGCCAAGGAGGGAAGTGCAAGACAACCTAAACTGCAGTCAAAAAGAACGCCTGTCGCTCCAGCCAGCGAGTCAGCTTTGTCGGGGCCCCCATACCAACGCACGCAGCATGGGGAATAAACAGGAAGAACTGGAGATGCGTGCACACGAGCAGGGCTACGACCTTGTTGGCATCACGGAGACATGGTGGGACGACTCTTACGACTGGAGCGTCAACATGGAGGGGTACAGGCTTTTTAGAAAGGACAGGAGGGAAGACGAGGAGGGGGTGTCACTCTCTATGTCAGCAACCGGCTGGAGTGCGTGGAGCTCCGCCTGGGAATCGGGGAGGAGCTGACAGAGAGCTTATGGGTCAGGATCAGAGGACAGGGACGGACGGGGGATGTTACGGTGGGGGTCTGTTACAGGCCGCCTGGCCAGGAAGACAGAGCGGACGAGGCGCTCTATAGCCAGATAGGAGCAGCCTCACGGCGGTCACCAGCCCTGGTCCTCATGGGGGACTTCAACCACCCCGACATCTGTTGGAGAGACAACACGGCAGGGCACAGGCAGTCCAGGAGGTTCCTGGAATGCGTGGATGACAACTTCCTCCTGCAGGTGCTAGAGGAGCCGACAAGGAGGGGTGCCATGCTGGACCTCGTGCTCACCAACAGGGAGGGGCTGGTGGGGGACGTGAAACTGATGGACAGCTCCTGGACCAACTGAAAGTGAAGAAGGAAGCCTACAGAGGGTGGAAGCAGAGACAGGTAGCTTGGGAGGACTACAAAGAGGTTGTGTGAGCGGCCAGGGATCGGGTGAGGAAGGCTAAAGCCCTGACGGAATTGAATCTGGCCAGGGATGTCAAAAACAACAAGAAAGGTTTCTATAGGTACGCTGGGGACAAAAGGAGGTCCAAGGAGAATGTAGGCCCCCTCCGGAATGTAACGGGTGTCGTGGTTACCCGGGATGTGGAGCAGGCTGAGGTGCTCAATGACTTCTTTGCCTCAGTCTTCACTGATAAGGGCTCTTGTCTCCTCGCCCAAGCTGTACAAGGCCCAGGCAGGGACTGGGAGGATGACGAACCACCCACGGTGCTGGAAGAGCAGGTTCGGGATCATTTAAGGAACTTGAAGGTGCACAAGTCCATGGGACCTGATGAGATCCATCCGCGGGTCCTGAGGGAACTGGCAGATGAAGTTGCCAAGCCACTGGCCATTGTATTTCAGAAGTCATGGCCGTGGCGGTCTGGTGAGATCCCCGATGACTAGAAGAGAGGGAACATAACCCCCATTTTTAAAAAGGGGAACAAGGAAGACCTGGGCAACTACAGGCTGGTCAGTCTCACCTCTGTGCCTGGCAAGGTCATGGAGCAGATTCTCCTGGAAACCATGCTAAGGCACATGGAGAGCAAGGAGGTGGTTGGTGACAGCCAACATGGCTTCTCCAAGGGCAGATTGTTCCTGGCCAACTTGATGGCCTCCTGTGATGGGGTTACAGCGTTGGTGGATAAGGGACGAGCAACGGATATCATCTACCTGGATTTGTGCAAGGCATTTTCCCCAGAACCCCGAGGTGCCCCTGCAGAACCACTTTGCCGCTCTGCAGACCGAAAAAGTCAGACCCAGCGCCTCAGGGGAGGCACTGGAGCCGTGCGAGGTAGCCCAACCGGCTCACGTGATAACCAGTGCCACCAAGAAAAAGAGACGCGTGGTAGCAGTGGGTGACTCCCTCCTGAGGGGTACGGAGGCACCCATCTGCCGCCCCGATGCGCTCTCTCGGGAGGTGTGCTGCCTCCCAGGGGCTCGTGTCAGGGATGTCGCCGAGAGAATACCTGGCCTCGTATGGCCCACAGACTATTATCCATTACTGGTGTTTCATGTGGGGGCCAGCGACACAGCCAGCAGCAGCCTGAGAAACATCAAAAGGGATTTCAGGGCCCTGGGTACAACAGTCAAGGCCTCTGGGGCGCAGGTGGTCTTCTCCTCAATCCTCCCGGTCGAAGGGCAGGGGCTGAAAGGGCCAGACGTACCTGGCAGGTCAGCTCGTGGCTCAGGGAGTGGTGCCACAGCCAGGGCTTTGGGTGTCCAGGCCACGGGGCGTGCTTTGAGAAGCCCGGGCTGCGAGGGGCGGACGGCGTGCACCTAACCGAGAAGGGGAAGAGTTGCCAGTGTGCCTGGCAAGGTCATGGAGCAGATTCTCCTGGAAACCATCCTGAGGCACATGGAGAGCAAGGAGGTGGTTGGTGACAGCCAACATGGCTTCACCAAGGGCAGATCGTGCCTGATCAATTTGGTGGCCTTCTGTGACAGGGTGACAACATCAGTGGACAAGGGACAAGCAACAGGTATCATCTACCTGGACTTGTGCAAAGCTTTTGACACTGTCCCGCATGACATCCTTCTCTCTAAACTGGAGACATGGGTTCGATGGATGGACCACTCGGTGGATAAGGAGTTGGCTGGATGGCCGCACTCAGAGAGTGGTGGTCAACGGCTCAATGTCCCAGTGGAGACCGGTCACCAGTGGCGTCCCTCAGGGGTCCGTGTTGGGCCCGGCCCTGTTCAACATCTTTGCTGGTGACATGGACAGTGGGATGGAGTGCACCCTCAGCAAGTTCACCGATGACACCAAGCTGTGTGGTGCCGTCGACACGCTGGAGGTGTGGAATGGCATCCAGAGGGACCTGGACAGGCTGGAGAGGTGGGCCCGTGCCAACCTCATGAAGTTCAACCAGGCCAAGGGCAAGGTCCTGCACCTGGGTCGTGGCAATCCCAGGCAGAAATCCAGGCTGGGTGGAGAATGGGTCGAGAGCAGCCCTGAGGATGAGGACAGGCTGAGAGAGCGGGGGCTGTTCAGCCTGGAGAAGAGGAGGCTCTGGGGAAACCTGATAGCAGCCTTCCAGTACCTCAAGGGGGGCTACAGGAAAGATGGGGAGAAACTCTTCAGCAGGGCCTGTTGTGATAGGATGAGGGGTGATGGTTTTAAAATTGAGGGAGGTAGATTTAGATTAGATATTAGGAAGAAATTTTTTACACTGAGGGTGGTGGAGCACTGTCCCAGGTTGCCCAGAGAGGCGGTGGATGCCCCATCCCTGGAAACATTCCAGGCCAGGTTGGCCGGGGCTCTGAGCAACCTGATCTGGTTGGAGATGTCCCTGCTCGTGGCAGGGGGGTTGCACAAAAAGGAGGAATGATCTCAAAAGCATAAACATGTTGGGGTGGAGTGTGTGGGAGTGTTAACAAACCTGAATTTTAAAAATGTGATTTTCCCTTTAAAAGCTGCTGAAAATAAACAGATTTTTTTTTTTTACTGGAATGTGTCATCTTCAAACGAGATGAACAATGCCATGGTACAGCAGGTGCCTTCCACTGCCTACAAAGGCAGCTTGGACCAGCGAGTTCAGCTGCAGGACACACGCATCAGCCAGACGAACCCCACCCTACCCGACAGTCAATCCAGCCTTACGTAGCAATTAGTTACCAAGGAGCCCTTCAGTAACGAGCCCAGTATGACAGATAATCCAACCAAGCGAACAGCAAGGTCTCTCTGGAAAGCCACTCGGAATAAAATGTTAATCTGATCCCAAAGGAAAAAAGAAGCTTTTTAACACGGTTACAGAGTCCACAGCAAAATGAACTAAAGCAAGCCTTTCAGAAGTACCTGATAGGAATTTCTGAAGACGTCGGGTATGCCATCCATGAAAACGATATCCCACATGAGAATACCATACAGCGTCAGAAACGTCGAGCCTTCCCCGTGGATACCTAACCGACCAAACGGAATCAAAATGGAAACATTAATTTCTAGAGCAATCTCACAGGAAGAGGTGCCGAATCATCACGATCCAAACATGCTGTGTTCATATGTATGTACGTGTATGTGTAATAAAAACCATTTTTATCTATATAAAACCATTTTGTTATTAATATATTACATTTCTGAGTAATACTGGCTGAGCATTGGTCTGCTGGCGGTGAGTGATTGCTCTTGCATCATCTTTTTTTTTTTTTTTCCATCCCTGTCACTTATTAAATTGTCTTTATATCAGCCCATGAGGGTTGGTTTGTGTATAGACGTGTAATATGTCTACATACACACACATATGTATAACATGTATATACATCTGTGTATATATATACATATATGTATATACACATGTATAAATATGTATGTACATAGAGACAAAAGTGTCTGTATGTATATGTGCATATATCTCTCTCTATAAACACACACATGCATATTTTTATGTATTTAAAAAAATTGTGGCGGGCTGACCCTGGATGGCAGACAAGCCCCCCCCACGCCATCACTGGCTGAGCCCTCCTGCCCCAGCAGGCTGGGAGAGACAGCTGGAAGGGGAAAAGTGAGGAAGAAAGGGAAACACACAAACTCACAACAAAGATAAAGACAATTTAATAAGTGACCGGGGGAGGCAGGGGCTGGAGGGAGAAAGGTGGTGCAAAAGCAGTCACTCACGAGCAGCCCGATGCTCAGCAACGGCTACGCTGGAAAACTCCTCCTGCAGAGTTTTATTGCTGAGCGTGACACCGTACGGTAGGGAATGTGCCTACCACGGAATGTCACCTGGGGTCAGCTGGCCTGGCCGTGTCCCTCCCCAGCCCCAGGGAGACACGGAGAAAGCCGCTGTTCGGCACCAGCTAAAACATCCCCGGGGATCCACACGGGTGCTCACCAACCCAAACCACAGCCGCCTGTGCGCTGCCATGAAGAAAATTAACTGCAGCCAGTCAAACCCAGCACAGGAATGTATATCTCATACATGCTCTATACACTACATATGCATGCAAAAATATATTTACTGTGTCACATATTATACAGTAATAAGAACAGGCAGTGTGTAACAGATAGTATATGGTACACAGTATATAATATACTGTGTATACCATAACAAGGTAACTATTTAAATATTTCATATGTAATTATAAATACATAATTGTATATATTTATAGCATATAACTGCACGATAGATTATGTATATAAATTTACATTTCTGTATTATTATACTAATATGTATTATAAGCACTACATATACATATATAAATTAGTTAATACACATTCTATCACATGTATCATGAATTATGTGTTATGTTAGATTATTTATATTCTGTATTACTACATTTGTATAATATCAATTATAATATAGTAAAAACATAATATATATTTATAGTATATAATCAGATCTGGTCTATTGTACAATACATAGCATTACTATCTATAATTGTGTTATATTTATTGTCTATATTATATTTATAATTAGGTCCTAGAGTGGAATATCTATAATATATAACATTATCTAAATGATATTTAACATATGTACAGATAGCATAGATCACACTTATTCCAGAGAGAGCGAACGTGTGCGTGTGTTACTGCACGTGTATCGGGCCGGACTGGGCGTTCTGCCTCAGCATGCCCACCACTACACCACACACGGCCACTGCGCGCTCCAAATTTGTCCTGAGCCACTCAGCCCGGACTCATGGTGAGCAGCTGGGAGGGAGGAATGGAGTGGGGACTTCACCACAATTCTCCCAAATCCTAAACACTGTCACCTTCCCACTTACCCTTTTCTGATACGGCCACTTTTCCTGCAACAGTATTTGGGAAAGTATCAATAATATAAAATTATATTAAAATATATTGTATATAAAAATATAAATTTTATCTCAAAAAATAACCTGCCTACCTTTTTTGCATTTGGCTTTTTTTCCCTGTAAAACAGACCTTTATATTCTTATTTGTCCATGGCTGTTCACAGCTCTGAAGATGTAAAAATATACAAACAACTACTGACAGAGCTGAAAATCAAGCCTTTTCAAAAGAAATTGCTAAGTGTCTTCTATGGCATACACTGTTTTCATATTCATCTAGTACCAAAAATCAGTGGAAGAATCAGTGAAATGACACTGCTAGCATTTTACACCTAACAAATAAAATAGCTGTTCACTGATAAGAAAAGCAAAGTAATTTTCTACGGACATAAAGAAGAAACGTTGGATTTTTTTCTAACACATTTCAAGACCATTTTAGGTACATGAGGGCAGTAAATGATTAAAGACCAGGAAGCAGGTCAGGTAGAAAATACATATTAGAGCTTTTTGGTAAGGAAATTACATATTAGTGCCATTTGGGAAGGATACGGAATCAGCCTAAAAACTGGTGCAATCCAATCAGCTAAAACTGGTCTATTAACTAAATTGCTTACTAAACTGGTTCTTTACTCTCACAGCTATTTCACTACACAAAAAAAAAGAAGTTAGTTACCCTGATCGAAACCATTCTGTCTGTAATGAGTTAACGCCAGCTCCTCAACTGAGCACATGACTGTGGACACACTGAAGTCTTCGCCTCCTTCTTCATCGCCAATATCCTCCATTAGAAATACAGATTTTCCCATTCCCATCTGAGGACACAGCTTTCCTTTGATTGTAACCTGAGCATATTAGAAGAACTAATTACTTTCCAGCATCACATTTAAAAAGCTGTACCCTAGATATGTGAATCTCTCCTAAAACACACATTCCTCCCTTTCAGTTTTCTTAAAATCATAACTAGACTTGTTTCCAAAAATCAGCTGAACAAGATTTAATCTGCCACTCCCTTGAAATCAGTCTGTTAAGCCTTTATAAACTGGGAAAATTTTCAGAAAAAAAAGGTCTGGCAAAAACGCTGGGCAGATGGGAATGTAGTCTGTTTATATGCAGGACTAGGAGGAAAGAATATCGACTGAGATTGATTGTGGACTGAGAAAAAGAAGGGCTGTAGGGAGACAGGTGGTGAAGAAGCTGAGAGAGAACACGAGGCTCCACTCTGACTTTGCGCAGATACAATTATCTTTGCAAGAGCAGGGAAAAAAATGAGTTAAAAAACAATCAATTCCAGTAAGACGCAAGTGCATCACATTGCATATTTGTATAGTGCATATTTAATGCATATAACTCCCAAAGGTTACTTAAAAAGTGCATTTTTTGAGCCATTAACCTCAGGCTGACAAGATGCTAAGGTTACTATTACTTTTTCTTACACGCAGAACGCTTGGCCTGAAGACACCAGAGGCAACGCACGGGTTTGATCAGAGTCTTCGGACAAAAATGTTCGGAGAGTGTTGCTGGTAAATTAGTGGAGCTTATAGCTGGTCAGATTCACAACACGTACTCAGGAAAGCAATGCAAATTAAACTGGTGTGCAGCTGACTGACTTCAGCTAAGAAGCTGACCATTTATTAAGTAGAAATATTTGTTTTCAAGAGGCTTTTGTTTTAGAAAAACATCTGTATTCCTCTTCTTGCAGCACCAATAAGCCAGAGGCTGGTGCATAGCACATAACAAGTCTCCCAGATTACGTTTGCTTGTCAGAAGAAAAAAGACCCCACGAGCTGCTGTTTCTCAGAAACCACCCGCTACGTCACTTACGTGCGTCGCATCCTCCACAGCTATGGCCGGCAGATCGTGGAACAGGCACCTGAACTGCTTGCAGCTCGGCGAGTCCCGGATTCGTTGGGCTCGCTGGTAGAGAGCGAGACGGTGCCCAGTACGTACAAATGGGTCCGCCAGCCCTTTTCTGATGCAGTCAATGGCCTGGCAAAGAGCAAGGCAAGAAGCAATAACTTAGAAAGACCTGTGCACATCCGTCTGTTCTTACTAAGCCCAAAAGAACAACTGATGTAAGGAGCACAAAAATGTGAAAGCATAAATTCTACACAAGTGACCAGAAGAGTTGGTTCTAAGGTAAATCAGTTTAGTATTTCTAAGCCAATTTCTTAAGAGCATATAACACAGAAACAGAAGGACCAGACCAGTTGTGCAAGAACGTATACACAGAACAAACTTTAGACCAATGCACTGCTGCATTGAAAAACATCCAGGGTTAAATATGGACTCCAAAAATTAACTCAAATCATGGTTCTGACATACTCTTTCTGAGGAAGGCACTCCGCCCTAATTTATAAATAAGGAACTGTGACTAACTCTTACTTTGTACAACTTCTAATTTCAAATCTAGAAAAAGCTTGATATGGGGGAAAAAGATGCAGAAGAGAAAACTGCAGATGCTGACAGTCTATGGTATTATTTCCTTTTAACAGACTTAGAGAATTAAAATGCAACACAAAATACGAGCATTTTAATCCCAGTTCTCAATAGCCTTAGTGAGGTAAGGAGGCAGCATCAAGGAAAAAAAAGTAATTCTCTGCTTATTTTAAATAACTCTACAACTGCTACTGTTCCTGGACTTGAAACATTTTTTTAACGTCTATTTCTCATTGCCAAACTACTCAGGTATCTTAGGTGTGTTTAATTAGATTGGTCTTTTTCGTCTATTAGTTAAAAGTTGAGCTGCAATCTGCCCATACTTCACTGTGATCTAAACAGAGTTTCATTTTCAATCACTGACAATATTTTTCCTTTGTATGTGACAGACAGGAAAAATGGACATAATCTCCAGTCCTTATAAATCCTCAGCCCAGCAGCTGACACAACTACCACCTGCTGTGGCTTGCACAGAAAATTCACAGAACTGCAACTGAGCCCTAAAATGAGTCAGACAGTGGCTTCTCTGCCTTGTGGCTCCTGAAAAGAAAGTCTGTGAAAAGCTGGTGCTGGCTCACCACAAATTCAAAGGCCCAACATCTGCCACAGCTTGCAGTTTTCTCTGGTTCCTTTATATTCTGCTGCAGAAAGCTTCCCAGAGGTGCCAGAAAGCTCTACAGAGATTTCCAATAATCCTTGCACACGACCCTTGCCATTCCCATATGGCTGTTTTTCTCTCACTCGGCTACAAGCCAGCTAATCACTTAGGAAACTCGGAGACTGCTCACCATCTACACAGTGTTTCTAAAAGCTGAGCGGCATCATTCAAACTTGAGGCTGCAAGTTTACCCACTGCACAAATCATGTGTTTTGCTTGTACAAACACATCCTACTGCTCTGTGTGTGCTCCAGGAAGGTCAGTTATGGTTTCTCCTGTAGGACTACGCAAATACTTTAAATTTGCTGTTAAAAGACTGCTAACCCTGCCAGAGCTCTGCACAAGTAACAGATGAGAAATGGGGTTGTCTATTCCTTGACCCCTTACAGTAGAAACCCCACACCAAAACTGCTCCAGATATAGAAGACAACCTTCTCTCCCAACCAACTGGCAACAGTTAGCCAAGGACTTAATTCTCTTAATTTTTTGTTTGAAAATGTTAAAAACTTCCTTCCGATCATGTTTGTTTTTTTTCATTCCAGTTATGGCCTCATCATGACCCAGGTTCAGAAGCAGAAGTGTTTACTGCAAGAAATTTCTCTGCTTCTCACACACTGGGCAAATTTGTAAGGCAAAACAACAAGGAAGCTTCTGCCTGATAACTCCATACACTCCTTCATGCCAAATGGTGTTCTTCTATGCAACAGGAAGAAGCAGGCCAACCAAGGATGAGGCTGCACTCAATATTCGGTTTCGTAGGAGAAACTGCTGGCCTGACCTTGGGATGCCCACCAAAATCTGCATTTCTTCTCATATGAAATATCTCAAAAAAATGTTTTCAAACAATGACTGCAGTGTTCCCAGCTTATAGCATGCAGTGGTGAAGGTACCTTCTTAGTGTTTTTCAAATGCTGATGTAAATTCAGAGCAAGGCGATCCCACCACCGCCCTCTGCTGTCAGCACAATACACGTCCTGAGCCAGGAGGGTCTGCAGCTCCTGCACCGCTTCCTGTAGCAACAGGATTATATATCTTTATTAATTGAGTTAGATAACTAAGTTAGAGTGTCATTATATAATTAGCTTCTTATGTTCTCTTCTAATTACCGGGTACTACAACACTTTGTCTCTGTACAGCTCACCCAATGTATTTAGGTGCATAGGTACACCTTAAAAACTCTACAACAGAGACATTTTTATCTAAACTTCAGGGTCAGCTACCAAAACTAGAGTCTTTTTGTCCTTTCTGTATTTCTTCTTGTATATGAAAAAGACCTGAATGTTACTTGTTGCCTTTTTGCAGAGGTAAAGTCTTTTTCAGAATAATCAGGTTTGCCTCAACAGGTAAGTCAGATGCCTTTGGAGATGTTAGCTCCTAAGGTGAAGAGGCAGTGATTTCACAGAAGACTTCTCTTCCAAGATTTCCTTTTTGCTTTTAAATAGCAATAGCCAAATCTAATGAAACACAGATATCTTTAAATAATGAAACAACAATGTCTCAGCAACAGTCTTATGGTATATTACATAAGGTAAATCTCCAAAGCACAAACAGAATTCAAAACAGTTTAAAAATTTCTAAAGCAGCAAGAAAAAAAACTTTTCCTTAAAAGTAATCTGCTGAGAGAACTGTAGCAAGTCCTGGCAAACACTATCACCATTCTCCAGCCACATCAGAAGTGTAAACTGATGTACAATGCTACATTAAACATGGATTCCTACTCACTCCACCACTTTACCTTATACATGTGAAGTCTCTGCAAAATTTCAACACCTTGAGAAAGGATTCTTGTATACACCCAGCCAACTGTGAAATGTCGCAGGTATTCAGGTAAAACTCTGTGATAGCTGAAAGATCAGAGCAGCTCAGATGAGTTTAATGATGGAAATTTAAATTCTTCAAATTCTCTTACTAAGCATTTTACAAAAATTAATTGCCTTGTATACCAAAATTGAACTGAAATGAGTATTCAAGCTGCAAAGTCTTGCCCAAAGGTAAGAAAACAGTTTAGCTGAGGTAGCAGGTGCAAGCACAGCATATTTTGGTTTCAACAGCAGTGGAATTATTAGTTAACAATTTCTACATCAGATGCAACGCAATAATTTATTATATCATGTTTTGTTAATATCAATTTGTTCTCCTAAGTCAGAAGGTTAACTTGAGAAACACAGCAGAACAGAAGAAAAAAGCCTGGACAGGCATTTCCTCCCAGAAAAGACGACTAACCTCTTTTAGGGAGGCACTTCTATGTTTCAAGATGAAGTCTTTTGAATATATTACTGAAATCACAATGGGTTTTTCCACTATCTTCAGCATGAAATGGAACAGACCTCCAAATGACCCTCTATGAATATTATTTTAAATCACTTGCCATAAAAACGAATATAATGTCAAACATAAGGCTTGAACTTTTGCTATATCATTAAGCCAGAAAACAAAAGAATTAAAAGAAAAACTAATGAAGGACGCTTCAAAACCAACAGACGTTATTTCAGTTCTCAGATCTTCAGCAATGTTTCCTGAACGACACCCACTTGGAAGTCTGAGGAGATGAATAACCCAGTATGTATTCCCATAATGTCTGCAACTTTCCCTCATTCATACCGAACTTTAAAGTCTGCTTATCGCTATTTGTCTAAAAGCCATAAAAATAAACTAGGACAAGGGAAAAATACGGCTTTTGTTCTCCTATGTTGGCACATAGAACAGAAATGTTTTAGTGCTTTATCCCTGCCTACCAATTCATTCCTGAGGTTTTAGAAAAAAGGGCTTTTCAAATAATCACTTAAAAGCTAAACAACCAACCAAGAAGTTCAAAGCTTTCAGGAACATTAAAGCTTCTATCGGGCTTAAATAATATCACTAGTCTATAAGCCTCCCTCAAAAGGAAACACACCAAAATTAAGATACTGCACTTAATAGTTTCATAGGAACACTGGGCTCATTTCCAGTTTAGTACCTCAAAGAGGGGTGGTTTTTCAGCTCGTTCCAGGTTTCTTTAGCACACATATACAGATGATTCGCTTCTTCCCAGTTCCCATTTACCATGGCAGTGGCTATATCATTTGACAGATGAGCAGCAGTTGCATACCTAAGGGAAAAAAAAATAACAACTGTATTAAGCTCAAAAAGCATCTACAGTTAGAAGAAATCAATTCCTCCACACAATACCTTTCAAAAACTCCCTTCCAGTCTCCAAAGACACTGAACCATGCAGCCAACTCTATTCTTAATCTTGTAGGACCAGCAGAGTTTACACTAGTAGGGTACCTTATGTTTAAAATTACTTATAAACCAGAGAATGTATATTTTGTTTTTCTTCAGAGTCTATTCTAATAATCATCACAGCAAATGAACCAACTGTCATCAGCAGATGATCATGAAGCAAGTAAGTATGCTCTTTTGGTTCAAAATGCAAGCCACTGTGAATTACAAGTCCTACCTGGATACAAAAATATATTTAAATCATTGCAAAAGTGCACTTCTACCTGTTTATATCTGGAGTGCTACATGATTAATTCTTACTTGCCCACACAAGAACTGCAGTAAAAGCTTTTCTAGAAACAGATTTCCAAACTGCCAAAGCTTCCCCTACCTGATAAGATCTTCTCTGTCCTGGAAGACCTGTGTTTTCCGATTTACAGTGTAGCTGGGGAACACCATACGCCCCATGTTTACCATGAGGACTGTGGACAGCTGGCCTTGACCAGCACTACCAGCTTCTTCATCCTCCACTGACTCAGACAGTGAAAACAGTAGCAGAATTCGAGAAAAGACAGCCCGAGGGCCTTTACAGACCCTGACAGATTTTCCAGCCAGGTCTTTCACCCTAGAAGGACAAACAGAATTATTATAACAAATGGTTTTTACCATCACTTACAAAAATTCAAATACATCAAATGAAGTATAATGTTGTTTTCAAGCCAATGAATGTGTAAATTTGATTTTCCTTGAAAGAAGCAGCTTGAGAAAGTATATAGATTAGCACATCTTCATCCAGTCGTCTTATACAAGACAAGATTTCTGCTACTTGACCACAGGATAGCACAGATTTAAAACAGGATTTCCTCTGATCTTATGGGGTAACTAATATTTCAGCTGTCAACTACAGCAAAGAGCATTACGTTCCCAAAGTTGATGTGCCCAAGCAAGTAACTATCAGCCTCTTTCTTGGAGTAGGGAGTAAGCCAGCACCAAAGACTTTTTTGGAACATAACTATTTTTCTCAGGTTCCTTTCCATTTCCCGAATACATACTTTTCTAGCTTTCCTTTGTATAGTTTAAGTCAATATTCTGAAAGCAATTTTGTTTCTGTTAGAGATATTTACACAAATTACGCATCGTGCACTGTCATGTAGTTCAAGTACCTAGTGTGAAAGAGAAAAAAATGAAATCTCAAGTGATACAAAGTATTTTCAGACCAAAGTTTTCTACACCTGGATTAGAATGAGGAAACAACCGCAGCTCCTTAAATGAAAACACGCTCACTTATGACAAAGTCCCAACATCCTCTAACACAAGATAATAACGGCTGTGGCTGTCATCACTTCACCTGCTCTGGGGACCAAATGAAGTGCAAGGTACTGGAGACAACGACATCGGTGTGAAACACTGTTTTTAACAGAATGGGAACCACTAGAGCTCCTGTTGTATTTCAGGAACAACAAAGACCAAATAAAATTACTTCAAAGAAGCTAACCATACTATGCAAACCTTCTAGTTGTGAAGCCCAGCACTGAGCTAGCATTAGGCCTCTCTTTTGGCATAAGGAAAGAATCTGCAATTCACATAACAACAGTTCATGGAGGGACAACTTTTTCCAATACTAGGCCCCTTTTAATACAAGCATTTTGTGGGGAATCACATGATAGTTTGGGGGGCACGGGGGGGGGGGATATTTGTCCAATAAACATAGCTATGCAAGCAAACAAACATCAGATAGTTTCTTTACTAGGCAATGACTTTCCCTATATCTTCCTAGATGTTTTTCTGCACTGATTTTGCTCTAAATAATTCAGAAATGTTTCTCTGTATAACTGAACAAGTTTAGAGATAGATCATGATGTCCACAGCTGAAAAGCATGACATGGTTTAAAGAAGAGTCTAATATTTACCCTTCTGTTCGACTCACTGTGAATTAAAACTTAATGCTGCCCTTTCTTCTTCATAAATTTACTAAATACCTTCCTCTCTTCAACAGGCATCTAGCCTGAGTCCTTTGAGGCATAACTTAACATTCACCTGCAAAATGTAACTATAAACAGTTACCTTTTTAAAATCACTGTCCCAATGCCAGCCTGACTCCTGCTGAAGACGGAACGTTGTTTTGCCAACCTCAGAAAATCATCCACAAGTTGCTGTTTCTGCCCATTTGGGTTTGGCAAGTGAAAGATCTTTGCCAATGCTTTTAGCTCAGGAGCTGAAAGCAAATCCAACCCTTCACACAGGTCTTCCAGTTCAGATTCTAAAAGTAAAATGATCCACATATTCATTACGTGCTAGATATACACATTGAAGCAACAGCTCAAAGGATGGTACATTCATATAACCTAGAACTAATATAATGATTTAGATTCTTCAAACGTATTAGTGATGCTCGCTGGTTCACTGAGCTAGCAATGAAATTAATTCTCTTCACAGGTCCAATATGACAGAATGGAATAATCAGAAAAAAAATCCCTTTGCAGCTTCAAAACTAAAGCACATATAAAGAAATTCTGCTGAGTTAAAAAAATGCTGTTCAGAAAAACTTGTCTTCTAGATGATTAAAACTTTGCCCCCCAAAAAAAAAGCGCTGCCAGGGAGCAGCAAGAGCAGAGCGGCTCAACAAGGGGGAATGAGCCAGGAGCCAACAGTGACCACGGCACTGGCAGTGTCCTCCCCAACCCCGGTGCAGTCCCACCATAAACCAACAGAATGGGCAGAGCAAAAGTCCCGAAAACAGATTCCACCGGCAGCCCCAGAAAAGGCACGATGATGAATCGGGTCCAGAGTCGATCCGAGAGCCGACCCGGACACAAGACTACAGACAACACTACAGTTTACGTCTGAGATCCATCACACGTAACGCGCCCTAACATTTATTTAGCTCTCCCTATCACCCATTTACATTAACCGCTTTTATTACTAATGTAACACAACACATCCACCTGAAACCTTTATCCTGCTTCTCTAATTCTCAAGGCGCATTAACCTCTAACACGACACAACTGCAGGTTTCATTTTTAACGCCTGTGGTCATACCTGTTTGCAGAAACCTGGCTTCGGCCAGTTCTTCAATCATTGGCGACAAATCCGTACTTATCTCTCCATACTCTATTTTGTTCACCTTTAACCAGTTCAGCTTGCGTTGAAAAAGTCTCACATACAACTTCTGCCCACCAACTGCAAATTTTATTTAAAGCAGGGAAGGATAAAAATAAAATTAAATTCTAAAACAGGACCATGGATTAATCACTACCTTACCTAGAAAAATTACTTTGATGCAGATATCCTCTAAAACACATTTTAAATCTGCCCGTGTTCTACAAGGAGACTTGGTGAAATGCCAGAACTTACCTGTCCAAGCAATTATTGCTCATTAGAATTTTTAAGTTTTGTAGATAGAAAGCTATTACTGTGTATTTTGTCGGTAATGAATGTTGCTAAAATGCATTCAGACATGCTTACCCTTTAAGAGATAATTTGTTTTTTAGGAAAAGATAATTTCATTTTTCAAACTCTGCATATCGTGATGTTAAATAGGTCTTTTTGCTTTCTTTAACACTCATTCAATATCTATGTGATGTTGGGGAACAAAAGAAGCTGTAGTCTGACAGAATTATTACATCATTACAGAATACCTCTCTGTGTCTTCAGAGGTGTCTTCAGAATCTTATTTTTCCAAAGATAAGCTTAATTTTATTAATACATGTATAGAACACAAGGGAAAAAAAACCTCCTACTGATTTGATTTTTAACAGGGAAGTGCTCTCTTAAAGTACCTTTTTAAAATACTTTAAAAATACTACCAATGCTGAAATTCAACAAAACAGCTTAGTAAATCTTAGCTGAAAATAGTCTAGCTATTGTTACTACATTCAGCACCCTTTTGAATAATTAATCCATCCCTCACTGACTTCTAGATTTTTATCCCCGTCTGCCGCTGCTTAGCTGAAACTGATCGTTAATAAAAACAGCCACTGAAACACTACCAGACCTAGATATAATTAAGAAATGGCAGTTAACTTTGACATGCTTATTTAACTATTCTCCTGTCCTTAAAATGACTTTTTCAGCCTTTTTTTAAATAGAATGTTTCCAGGATCAATTCACTGTCAGACCCACATTGAGAGACATAAGCTTGCCATTTTCTCCGGGGGGTTATAACTTCTGTGAAGTCTGTCTCCAGCTTCTACAACTCTGGAAACAGTAAAAAGGTTGAGTAGCACACGAACATCCTTCCTCCAAACCATGGACAACGAACAAACCAGGGCTGCAATCCAGCAAAGGCACGTGAGGACTGCTTTCTCTCTAAAATCTGAAGGACAAATAGAGGAATCAAAAGGTATTCCACAAGTAATTAACTGCCTCTTAAGCATCCTGTTCTGCAGTACATTACCTTTGAAGGTTTGAGGGATTTTTTTCCTTTTGTAGCTCTTAAGAAAGTTTCAGGTGTTATCATTGAAATAAAAAATTTGCTTGAAGTTGAAATATTATCAACAAAAAGAAGCAGAAGATCTCAGAAAAGCTCACCCTCTAAGATTTATTAAAATGCAACAGAAAAAAAATTACATTGTTTTTTTCTGGTTCAGTATTCTGTACCTCAGTTCCATCAATGATTCCCAGACACAATTTTTCTGTTGTATAGAAGCTGGAAGGAGGATTTCCCAAAGTGTATTAAATAGTGTCACTAGAACTTAAATTCTTCCAACTGCGACATGCGGTGAAATTCAACATATCTGAACCTAAGCTCACACAGCTCTCATCTTGAGCACAAAGGCTGGCATTGCGCTGCAGATTACTTGTTAAGGATACACCTCTGCTTTTCCCTACTATTATTTATTGTTTCTAGTACTTAAAAAATCAGCAGTGCTCTCCATCCAACATAAAGGCCATCCACTTGAGGAAACTGGGAAGGAAGGAAGGAAGGACTGCTTCAAATTTAATCCTTTAAAAACCATAATTCCTTTCATAATAAGCATTAGTGATAACTCACTGAACAATGGTAGACATTTTAGCAGAAAATAGTGAAATACTGGATCACACCTTTGTTCAAGCAACTTTACAGTATTAAGCACATGTCTAGGGGTTTTTTTTGTGTTACGATAAACGAACGACAACACTTGCTTGGGTAAAAACTTCCAATGTGGAACAGATAACCTGTCTACTTGAACTTTTAAAGTATTCTAAGACTTCTGGAAGGTAAAGACATCCATTGTCACTTGTCCAGAATTCATCATCCTTTGACAACGCTACCTGATCACTTCTCATAGCTGAATCCTTGCGTTCTCCCCACCCTGCAAGGAGAGATTGTTTTATCTGTGACTGCAGCAGTCGGTGCAGACTGGATTTATCAGCACCACTTTGCAATAATTCCTTCTGTGTTCTGAACTCCTGTGCGAGGGGAATACTGAAATCCCACTACTGAAAGAGAAACAAGCACTTCCTTTACTCTACAGAACAAGTTACTGATCAGTGCTGTACTGCACAGAGAAGGGAGTGTGGAAATAAGGAAGCTGTATCCTGAACCTCTCTCTTCGCATTTGTCAAAGCGGTTTGAGTCAGCTCAGCTGACTTTTCACCTAGGGCAAATGAAGAATATTCATATGGTCCCTTCCAGCTGCCTCTTGGAAGAAGATCTTAAGTCAAAAAAGACATTTCTGAGATTGTTCCACCACAGTTTAAGTACTTTCCAGAGAAACAGATATGCACTGACTCAATTTTCTTATGGAACTGAGATTGTAAACTACTTATCAGGGCTGTATTTCTTCCTAAAAAGTTCAAGCCAACACTTCTGGTTTTGTCACTCATTATCCTGTATTAAAAACCTCGTGATACCATGCACACTAACCTAACCTTACTCTGTTATTCTCCACATCTGTACTTACTGAAAGCCTCCCATTTGCCTTGGAAAAGTTTCACATAATCACAAGGCATGACCTTGATTATTCTCTTTTGTAATGTCCTGTGGCATCAATCCACAATATCATTTGGAACTTGACAGAAACAAACCTGAAGGGACTAAGTGCTCTAAACACCTAGAACAGTCTTCTTCCACTTTACGATGAGGAAACGGTCTAAAGACTGTTGTAAACTAGTGCAGAAAAAAACCAAATATAATCTACACAGAGGAATAAGGCCAAAATAAACAAGTTTCACACAGATATTATTCTTTACCGTGATAAATTTTACAGCCTGCTAGTTAAGCCAACCTCAATGATCACAATACATTAATAGGTGCAGCCTGCTTGATTTTTTATTTTTTAACAGCATGCATGTACACAACTGTCTTTTTCTCAGCTCAGACGCATGAACTGAGCTCACGTAAGCATATATCTAAAATACTTTGTCAGGCAGCTGTATATTACTATAGTGGCTTAAAAAAAATATAAATGGTTATGCCTGCAACACTGTGTGATACAAATTTTCTTGTGGAAGTTGTTACAAGCTTATTTCCACGTTGATGATCCAAGTTTGCAGCTCAAGTGCTGGTAAAACTGCTCTTAATTACAGTTTAAGATAAGGTATAAACATACATAAAAATTTTGAGGGTTAGTTTTAACTTGCATCACTTCTCTCATGCTTTTACTGTAAAATTTCTAGGAGTACAGGATTCAGACAACATGTCTGCTTTGAATCTTGTCTAAATACAGAGGAACTTAAAGATTCCGGCTCCTACTGAAACTAATGAGCCAAAAGTACTAAGCAATCTACAAGAAAATGACTGCTAATTAGTAACTAGCATTCTAAATGCTGGATAATAATCATAGGGATAACCATGGGTTCACACCAAGCACAGAAGTCATCTGTAAACGTGCTGAGCCAAAGCTCACAAATGCCACTTCAGAAATACCTTTTTCCAAATCTATGCATCCAGCATAGGCCTCTTCATAACCCCATTTTGTAGAATTCCCATACATATTAATCATTAAAAGCTTAGCGTTAACCGGTACTCTCTGTGCTATGAGTTTCCTTTCTTGGAAAAATAATTAAATGCAGCAGCAAGTTGACTTAAGATTCTAAACAATAGTATTAAAACAGTAAAAAAAGTATTCAAAAAACCCAGAAACGTACATAATCATTCTCTCCTTATTTCTTACAAGTCTCCAGTACTTACCACTACCTTCCGTTAAAGCAACATTAGGAAAATTTAGCTACAAAAGCCACAGAGGGGTAGGTCTCCTGAGAAAAAGGAGCTTCTTTCCTTAAGGAATTAATTTAAATTGCCCACTGGTATAGCACTCTTCACATAAAACTATGTAACAGTTCTTCTCTACAAGACATAAAGTGAAAATACATTTACAAAAAAAAAAAAAAGATACCTGATAATTTGCAGAACTTGGTTATAATGTTCATATCCTGCTGATCAAACAGTCTGACATCATCTTCGTTCTCCAAGACCGCTTGCAGCACCACTAGAAAATTCCGGAGGTAATATGGGTGACGAGGAGAGCTGGGCACAGAGATAACCTCATTTATTTTGTCTAAAATGTCCGTAACAGAATTTTGAAATTCTGCCTTTTCCACAGTTTCTAACAAAGCATGATTAATCTCATCCTTAAAGTCTTCATGAACTTCCACAGGAAGTACCTGTACATCACCCTTGCCGAAGCAATCTTGTGCACCACAGTTCACTTCTGTCTCGGAAGACGGAACAACCTTAGGCTGAGGCTTGATTTCCAAAGTACTGGGCAGCTCTGCTGAAGTGTAAGTGGCTAGATGCGTTTCAAATTTCTCAGGATGAAGTATTACACCTTCAGACCTACTTTCTGTTTTGGTGCTCCTCGTACCACTTGGTAACCTTCTGCCACCAACCTTATCAGCTGGTGATGAGACATGAACATCCACAAGGTCTTCTCTATTACATTTATTTATTTCCTCCTCGTGTTCAGGTTCCTCCTTTGAAAAATTTTGTTCCCTGTGCTCTCTCTGAGCAAGCTGATTTTCTTTCTGAGAAGTATGCCCAGCATAAATCTCATCGTCATCGCCCCGTGCTGCAGCACTTCTGCACGCACCGTGAACAGCTGGAGGTGAGGAGTCGATCTCTTTATACACGATCTGTTTCCCCCCCTGCACACAACGTCTTCTGGACAGTTTAGATGACAAGCTTCCCAAAGAGACTATTCTAACTTTTTGAGCCTGTGCTTCATTGTTAACACTACAGACCGAACTATTGTTGCTAAAATAAGGACTAATCTGTTGTTCTGCACTCCCTTCTGTTTTCAATAAACTGCTTGTGGGAGGGCTTGTTTCTAGCTTTAAGAGTTTTTTTGAAAAACGTGAGCTGGAATTATTGTTCACAGTTGCAGCTGGGGGACTCTCATTCCTAAAAGAGCTGAGTGTTGAATCAAGGACACCCTTCTCACCATGGTTTCTCTGACATGTTTTATCCATGTGCTCATTTATTCCGTACCTTGGCACCATTTGCCCACACATGGGACAGGTAACTTTGGCAGGGGGAACATTGTTAAAAAAGGAGGTAATAGAGGAGGATGCTGAAGGTAGAGATGGTGTTCCTTTACCCTCCGCTTTTTGTGGTGTTCCTTTTATTTTCTTGTTTTTACTGAGCGATAAACTTATTCGGGATCTTTTAATTTCTGGAGACCTAGCTTCTGCCATTACAAAACTTCAAAGCACGTACATGGCACAGGCAGCTTCATTCAGGCCATATTTCCTTATTCTGTAATACTTTTAAAAAAAAAGACTTTTCTTGGCTTTGCATTTTCCACCTGTCATCCTCTGACATGCCTTCAAGAAAAAAAACAAATAAAATAACGCAACCCCAATGAACAGCGGAGCGTAAAAATAAAACCCTAAAAGCAGAGAAGTCAGGCAATCTTTAATTTCGACAATGCAACTGTCCTTTTACCTTTGACCTAGGCTGGCAAGCCAGCACGGCGCGATTGTCATGTTCAGCACTGCTGGAACGCGTTAAAAACCTGCAGTATTATTGGACTTGGACTACTTCAAGGCCGCGCTCACCTGCCGAGGTAAACGAAAACCTGAGATAAAATTCAATGCGAAGCTACAGCGAAACGCTCTAATTTTCGCCACCATCTCGTTTGCTGTTGATCGGCCTACTATTTTCTGGTGCCAGCGGGCCAGGCGGAGCCGCAGCGGCCCGCAGCACAGCCGGTCGCCGCCTCCTTTCCCAGCGGGCCGCCCGTTCCCGTTCCCGTTCCCGTTCCCGTTCCCGTTCCCGTTCCCG
>WHYT01017452.1:288616-303758 GCA_009806455.1 Tetrax tetrax | reverse complement strand
GCCTCGGTGCCCCCCGGGGGCCTCGGTGCCCCGCGGCGGCGGGCAGTCCCGCTTCGTGCGGGGGGCTGGCGGGGTGGGATCGCGCCGCCTCTGCCCGGCCTGGGGTGCGGGAGCGGGCCCGAGGGGGCTCCGTCAGGGCCTTACAGGCCAGAACAACACAGAAGTGCTTTTATAAATAAAACCAAGGTTTTCTGATCCAGATGACAGACATATTGACGACTGCCATTGTCTGGCTTAGAATAAATTTGGGCAGCACCCCCCTAACCTAAGGCGCAAGGAGGAGCTTGTCTGTTTAGGTACAACTTGGAGGGCAAATGCAAATCCATTCCCGTCCGTTATCATTATCTGCACTGTTCACTCTTTCAATAGTAAGTAAGGACAGGGTAAACTCGCCGTACCTAAACACTATTTTATTTGGTAGCCATAGACACAGGAGAAAAGCGAATGAGAGCCTCCGTGCTGTTTGTGATTGATCAGCGCGATGCTGGGAATGAAAACACCTCTGAGTTGCAAGTGAGACTCAGCTTCGGGGAACCACGGAGCCCATCTGACTCCTGAAAGCCACCTCCAGCACAGAGCAGAGCAGCACTACGGATGACCTAAGCTTCCCTGGCTGGCAAAGTTTCCAAGATGCTAACGCCACCTTGAAATTGCTGGGATTTAAGAATGGCCAGACTATGCCCTTTCTCCGTTGGGTCCAGAGAGCCCCAGTATGCCAGTCTCCCGGTGGCGACAGCATCCTCTCCGTGCTGGAGAGCTTTTCTCAACCCAAAATGGTTGGCAGTAGAGCAGTTCCCAGTGACGAGGGTCTTACCGCGACCCACAGTTGTGTAACATCCTCACAGAGAACACAACTGGATTCAGTTGGTTGAGGAGCAACAAGATAATTTTTTTTTGACATTGGAGAAAGTTGAGAATTACTTCAGTAATTCTGTAAGTCAGTGGAGAAATGCTTTTGTGATTGAAGAATTTAGCCACCACAGTTAATAAGACTAGTTTTGTGATAGAGGCATAAATACAAGCGTTTATTTCCTGAAACATGAAAGTGAGGGGTTTAAATCTGAACTTTGCTGAAAAGCTTTCTTTTTTCAGTGCAGGGTCATCTTTTGATTATTAGGTTAAAAGATGATTAGAATTTTAAGTAACTATATAGTCACTAATCTATGTAATGCAAGAAAAACCCAAATGCTTTTTGTTTAATCTCAGTCAATCCATACTGGTAATTATGGGTTTAAATCAAAGCTCTATGAACATATGACTAGAGGTAGGATAAATTCACATGATTTCATAGCACAAAGTAAAAAAAAAAAACAACAAACAAACCTACTGAAGAGTCCTCTGCCCCTACATACTGATAAGAAAAATATATAGAATTCTACCACCCAGTCCATTCATTGAGAGGAGGAAATTGAGAGAAGCATCAATAATATTGCCGTATTAGGGGGCATTTAAGTATCTTTGACTTTGCAAGAATCCTAGGAATTTACTTCAGTTTTTCAATCTACTGTCTTTAGAGGAAACACTGCAAAAATCAAATGTTTCTTGGGTAGAACCCAACAGAAATAGCATTTTCTATTATTTTTGTTATTGCTTCAGTAATAGCTGAGTAACAGTCTGTGTCTCTACTTTCTGTGAATTTACTTGAAAATAGACAAAATACAAATTAAATTATACTAACCATGTAGTCACGGGCTGTGTGTGAAGTACAGCAAGAATTCTAGATGGGAGATGTCAAAAAGAAAGGGAAAAATCCTAGCCTTTCCCATCAGTAAAGATTGCTTGAAAAACCTATATTAGTAGTATTTCTACTGAACTGCGGTTTGTTCACGTTTGGAAGAAGGAATGAAACAATAAAAGGCTCTGGGAAACATGACACATGATATAGGAAGTGGTCCTTATCCTTCAAAGGATTTTCCTCTTTTGGAGAATACTGACCTCCTCTAAGTGGATGAGTATCTCTTGCTTCAGCACGAACTGAATCTGCTCGTAAGAAATGATTGTAGGAAACAGAGCTACTTTGGTAGAATGGACAGAAAAGACGGTATGGTGGGTGGTTTTTTAAAGTTTATTTTTTAATGCATTATTTACTCCGGTGATCTGGTCAAACTCTAGGCTAGTTAATTATCCATGCCTCTAATTATGCCAGCTAGATACTGCATGTTTCTTATTTTGTGCATTGTAAAGCATTGCATAGCGTTGCTTCCTCAGGCAGTTACTTTGTTCACCCCAGACACAGCGGCATCTAGATGTCAGGTCCATCTACAAAATAGTCTGAGCATAGACATTTGAAAAACAAGGATTTTTCTTCCATGTAGAAGTTGCTAGGGGATTTTTTTTTAACATGTAAAAAGTTGGAAAGTACTTGGAAATACTCAGTTGTTTTGCTATGCCAGTATGATAGCCTAAAGGTAACAAGTGGAAAAGAACTGGCTGTGATGAAGGAGACGACAGGGTGTATTGTGTGAAAGGCTGGCAAGAAAGACTCCAGGGCAGTTACTTGCAGAACTGAACAAGTTTCTGGAAATAATTCGTGTAGGATGTTGATTTAGTATTATCAAAGGACTCAGAATAGACTTACTTTTGTGATACTAAGGTTTTGGAAGTATGTACATTGCATGTTGTAATTTTAAGTCTCAAATACACGCAAACACTTCTTCCATCACAGCACAATGCCCAGAAAGGCTTACATTTAAGGACTGCATCAGTTGTCTTTGTGAGGAAAAATTAACTGATAGCTGCAGAGTCTTGAATTCCTCTGACGTGCTAGTTCTCAGTTTCATGCAGTGAAGCTGGCTGATTAACTACAGCGACTACTAACCTTACAGCTACTACTAACCTTACGGACTACAAAGAGTCTGAAAAAATGCAAGCCAGGCTATCCTCAGTGTATTGCAGAGCATCCAGAATCTCAGTGCCTCCCTGGCACAATCTCTTAGCAAAGTAGCACATTTGTGAATTTAAAGCTAAGAATGCCTCAAAGACTTCCAGAATGCTGAGATGCCTCTGGCTTGGCCTCGAGGCATTGGGAATTCTGACATGGCCTAAAGCAAACTGGCATGACATTAAAATGTGGCTTTTATGAATATCTCCTTTCATCTAATTCTAATTCTGGTGCTAGAAACGACTGATGTGATCACAATTTCTGTCCCACCCCCAAACTCTCCAGAGCCCGGTATTCTGACAGATTAATTTTCAATGTAATTCATCTGTAAGTATTCATTTTATCTCTCCTTTTCTGTGATTTTTTAAAAAACAAGCAACCCTAGAACTATTTGTGAGCAAATTGACACAGATAGTGCAAAGTTCAGTACTGCCTTGTCAGAGCAGGCAGTGAAGAGTTCTGTAGATATCTAAGCAGTTTTTCATGACTCCGAATTTCTCCATGACTTCTCCATCTTTTGTCTACATGTTAGCCCTTATCTTTGTGTCACATGGTCATCCCATATTTTTTATAATTACCTTTTCATTTATGATCAAAGACAAACCATATTATTTTTCTTTTGTAAGTGACACTGAGGTCAGTGGCACTAGTTGCATTTAAAAAGCTATTATGATTTTGACCCTTTAAAGATAACGTGCTAAATTGGTATTCGTCAGTAGGGGACATGACATTGTTCACAGTACTTAGAACTGCACTATTTCTAAGCATCTTGAAACAGATCTGTTAAACTAAGTATAAAACCTGTACGGCATGCGAAAAGTAAGAAGGACAAATGACTTAATCACTGGAGAACTGAAAACAAATTATTGAGCTGTTAGTAGCAATTCTTTCCTTGATCTCAGTCTACGTTCAGCTTGGCACACTGGTGTGCTTATGACAGGAGTTGCGTAGGCCTCATTAAAAGGGGAAAGAGCAGATACTGACAGTTTCTAAAAAGCATTATATCGATGCTATTCCCTTTTTTCAGGGCTTCTTACCAGATTGCAGACTTCAGCTCCCACAATCCGAACTCTGTCATCATCGAATTCCTTTTCTCAAAACATTCCAAGCTGTTTGTGGAAACTGGGCCGACTTAATCACGTAGCAATTGCAGTTCCTGATCTGGAGAAAGCTCAGTCCTTGTATAAAGATGTGTTAGGAGCGCAGGTGAGCGAGACTGTTGCTCTGCCCGAACACGGTGTCTACACTGTTTTTGTGGAGCTAGGAAATACAAAGCTGGAACTTCTACATCCTTTAGGAGAGAAAAGTCCCATCGCAAGCTTTCTGCAAAAAAACAAGACCGGAGGAATGCATCATATCTGCATTGAGGTATTTTAACACAATATATCGTCTAATAAGATAGAGATATTAAAGGATGCATATTTTTTCATAGGTTTGACCTGTGTCAAGAAAAATATATAAGGTTGTCATATTTGTGAGAATTTATAGTGAGTAAGAAGTCTTAAAAGTGCCTTTTTTTTTCTGTTTTGGAAATCACAGTTCAATTGCATGAGCTATGTGATGATTTTTTCCTCTTGTATGCTATAAAGATTAACTTGAGGAGGGGAGGCTTAAATATCCAGTGTAGAAGGTGGACAAGCCCAAGGGCTTGTGAAGAGTGTTTGGCAGGTGTCAGCTTCCTGACATAGAAAGGATCTACACTGGAAAAAGATGGAGTTATAAGTTTAAGCAAAGCCACAGTTTATAGATTTTCAGAAGTTTCTTCCTGCTTGATATTTAGTTGATAATTGTGTACAGAAATAAAAAAGAAGATTGTCAGTTGTACTTACCAAACAGCAGTAAAGTCTCCAGAGTTTTCTTCTGTCCTGTTCTTCCTTGTCCATCAAAAAGAGATTGGTCTGGAAGTACACAAGATACAAAGGTGCTGGGTAAAGTAGTTATCTTATTTAGTGTAGCAGTTATCTTATTTAGTTATCTTGTTTTAGTGTAGATGTTTGATGCAAAATTTCATGCTGCTGCCTATGATATATGTTTTTAATACTTTATAGATCTGAGTCTTGCAAACTTTATTAATTCATGGAAAGTATAGTAATAAAAAGTAATGGGATTACTGATGTGAATAAAAATTGTTTTCAGAATACATCTATAAAGATTAGTGTTTGCAGTTACATGCTTTCACTGAGAACTGAGAAATTTTGCATACACACAGGCACTGCAATTTTTCTTACCTTGTTTGCCTATTTCAAGATGTTCAAGAATAAGAAAATGAATTCTGTTCAAATTGACCCTAAATTGTATCGCTAGGCAGTTCTGCTGTAGCAATGTGAAAGACCTCAGCTGAATTTAGGAAATGGGGGGTGTAGCAGTAAGACAAAAAAAAAACCTCAAGCCCTCTGTAAGACCAGTGGTATTTACTTATAAGTACAAGAAAAATAAGTTGTAGGCATTTTTCAGCAAAATTGCTCAAAGCTCCCAAGAGTTTCAAGTATACGTAATCCCTTTTAAGACATTTCAATAAATATTTGTTAGGAGCTGAAATTGTTTTATGTAGATCTCCGTGTTGTATGAGAGACGATCTTGTTGCAGGTAAACCAAAGATGGCTGTCAAGGAAAGTCATACTGGTAATTATGAAAACGGAGAAGAAGGGGATATTTAATTATATCATGTTGGACAACGTAGAAGTGTTGTGTCAAAAAAGAAAATGTATAACTTTATACAGCAGATGAAGCAAGCCAGAAGTCATAATCTAGCAGTTAATTTGCATTAATCAGGTGAGCTAGTGCTACTTGCAGCCAGATTTTCCTAAATGAAGTCTTGTAACTCACTAATAGATTCTCTATGCCCCCCAAAAAAAAAAAAAATTAAGGTTGTCCTAAGTCCCTCATGTTTGTCTCCATGTAAAAACCCATGGAAGACTGTAGACTAATTTACGTGGAGGAAAAAAGCAATCCAGTGTTGACCTGCTGTTTAAGCAGGACTGAAAACAGATTTGGTCACTACCATAATCAATGAAAAAGGTATTAACCTCCCTCCTTCAGTTTCCCATTTGCCTCAGAATGGAAAATCTTACAATTTCAAAGATATGTCATCTGCTGAAGTTGAGCAAAGAGTTTTCAGAAAAACTATAGAACTTCAGTGTCAATTGATTGTTCATTTGAAATTTCAAAAATATTTTGTAGAAATATCTTTCTATGGACAACTGTATTGCAAAAAGCTGCACTGTGAAAATTCTTTCCATACTGGAGAGGAAGCCTGACAAGTTTATCAAAATGCTTTTCATTTCTTCCTTATGTCTTATTATTCAAAGGAAAATTTTAGACAGAATTCAGACAAAATAAGCATTTTAAAAATAAATGAAACTATTCCTGGGCAGCTATAATAGAATTTAATACCTGCAATGAAAAGCATGCTGGACACTTGGTAGAATAAGAGAGAATTCCAAGCCTGGTTGTCTCCTAACACCGTGCACCCACAGGCTTTCCTCTGTTCACTCTCCCTGCTTCCTTGGGGATGCAGTAATTCATTCCAGCTGAGCCCAGACACAGTTCCTCTTCTGGCCTTCTCTGCAGGACAGGAGCAGCAGCTGCAGTGGCTTTTCTGCTTGGTGAAACAACCTGGAGGGGACTATGGCACACATTACACATGCTGTTTTATCTTAGATAAAACTTGACAGTCATTTCTGGGGTTTTTTTAGCTGACTGGTAGTTGTGTGTTAGAAGAACTGTAGCGAGTTCAGAATTTTCATGAACAAAACTGCTGCAAATGAGTGGGAATTAATAGATGTCTGTTCCTCTGAATTAAAGGTAGGTATTTCCTTCTTCCCTACAATGGCATAATGCAAGCTTATTCACCAAGTTATGTCCAGACACCTCAGTCTTGAAAAACAGCAATGATATTATTTTAATTCTAGGTATTTATTGACTATTGGATTTGCTAAACCAAGTGCTAATATTATTATTTCAAAGAATGAATGCATTTAAGGTTTGGGAAAATGCAAAGTCCATCCTGTGACGTGACATCAGACTTAACATCACATTATGCAGCGTAGACATGTTTTTGTTGATGACATTTTTTGCAGGAAACTGTACTGAAATATTACGTTAAAGGCTATTATTATAATTAAATTCAACAGGAAAACCAGGTCATATTCTGCATGCGTTTCTGATAATTCCAAGGTTTTTCTTAGAAAACTTTATGAAGTTGAAGCGCTCAGAAGGAGGATATATCGATCTAAAAGGGACTTTCCTTTTACCTTCTGCCCACTGCCCTCCCTTTTCACCAGCATCTAATGAGTCAGTGTCCTGTCATCAATTAGACAGGGAGGCATTCTTCTTTAGTTATTGACAGTTTGAAAGCAATATGATCTTCTTAGTAATAGCAGTGCAGAGTTTAGATTATTTATGGAGTCCTTAAAAGGTGACAACATAAAAAAATCAATGGGCTTTGTGCATGAGTGATTTTTGTTCAGTGATTTCTTAAACATAGTACAATCTATTTAAACAATATTTTATAAAATCTTCAAATAACAAATGCAAACTTCAGTAGGATTTTTATTTTTAAGACTAGATGTTTTAAAACTGTTTTATAATTTATTCTAAGAATTCTATTAGAATTTAGAATTTTAGTAAGGAATTGTAGTATTGCTCCAAAATGTAGAATCAGCATAATACAACGTAATATGTTAATTTGTGTGACCTGTATTTTTCTTTTGTAAGGTTGATGACATAAAAGCGGCTATGACAGAACTGAAGAAAAAAAAGATACGAATATTGAGTGAAGAGCCAAAAATAGGTGCACATGGCAAACCTGTGATTTTTCTTCACCCTAAAGATTGCCACGGAGTCCTTGTGGAACTTGAACAAGCTTGAGCTGTAATATTCATAAATAAAACAATAGATCAGTTGTGAAGTTACTGAGGTGGTGCTGGGAATATTGATGTGGTATCCAGTCTCTACAAGTTCACTGTAGTTCCTCTGAATGGAGTACAGCTTTTGAGTACCAAGGTAGTGCTGCAGATTTAGGGTCATTTTCTCTTTTTTTGCTGTTGTTGATCTGATTTTCAGAATTAATCTGTTGACATTTCTTGAATCCTTTGTGATTCTAAAGACAAATACATGAGCCAAGTTAAATACGTAACATCGTAACTGATGTTCTGTTGCCTCATGTTTGCAGAATGGTTTTACCTCTGTAACCACAGAAACTGTACAGTTTCTAGGTCATCTCACATTATTTTGTTCTACATTTCAGAGCAGAGACCCATTTCTAGTGACACTAATAGAGCTTCGATATTCCCTTTAGAAATAAAGGAAAAAAGAGCATTGTATTTTCGTTTTTCACCATTCACTGTCTGTGCTTTACACTGATTGATTGGCTCATGCTATAAAAAAAATCCTTATGTTATTGCATGGTGTCTGCAATCAGTAAATAAGTTTTCCTTGGCGTAATAATTATTGCCAAGGAAGTTACTGTGCATAAATCATCATTTAGTTGTTCTGTGACCTCTGTGGATACGCAGGCAATGTGAGAAAAGTATCTGAACCATTATTTGCCTGAAATATATTTTAGACTGTAATATACTTGTCACATTTTTGGTTTTTCAGGTATTGAGTATTTGGTTTTCAAGCTTTATCCATAGGAAGATATCTGGGAGAGAACTGAACAAATCATAGAATCACAGAATGGCTAGAGTTGGAAGGGACCTTCAAACCCCATCCAGTCCAACCCCCCTGCAAGAAGCAGGGACATCCCTGACTAGATCAGGTTGCTCAGAGCCTCATCCAGCCTGGCCTTGAACGTTTCCAGGGATGGGGCATCCACCACCTCTCTGGACAACCTGTTCCAGTGCTCTACAACTCTCATTGTAAAAAATTTTTTTCTAATATCTAATCTAAACCTCCCTCCTTCTAATTTAAACCCATTACCCCTTGTCCTATCACAACAGGCCCTACTGAACAGCCTGTCCCCATCTTTCCTGCAGCTCCCTTGAGGTACTGGAAGGCGGCTATCAGCTCTCCCCGGAGCCTCCTCTTCTCCAGGCTGAACAGCCCCAGCTCTCTCAGCCTGTCCTCACAGGAGAGGTGCTCCAGCCCTCTCATCATCTTTGTGGCCCTCCTCTGGACCCTCTCCAACTGGTCCATGTCCTTCTGATGTTGGGGACTCCAGAACTGGACACAGTACTCCAGGTGGGGTCTCACCAGGGCAGAGTAGAGGGGGAGAATCACCTCCCTCGACCTGCTGCCACGCTCCTCTTGATGCAGCCCAGGACGCGGTTGGCCTTCTGGGACACAAGGGCGCATTGCCGGCTCATGTTGAGCTTCTTGTCCACCAGCACTCCCAAGTCCTTCTCCTCAGGGCTGCTCTCAATCCATTCTCTACCAGCCTGTATTTGTGCCTGGGATTGCCACAACCCAGGTGCAGGACCTTGCCCTTGGCCTGGTTGAGCGATTAATCTTTTAACTTACTTTATAGATATTGTTTTCCTATGCAAAAGCACTTACCAATTCGTGGAAAACACAAGCCGCCTAAGTCTGAGCTACGTACGCTGTCTTTAACATCAGAGAGCATGCCAGCATACTTCTGCTTCTGACAGGCTGCAGTCACAGTTTGTTGAGCTATTCATGGACAGAATTCACGAAAGTGAACTGGTGTATGTTAAGCAAGCAGTGTTAGTCCTGATACTTTCTTTTATAGGTTTGTTTTGACATGTCAACTGTAGGAATTGAAGACTTGCTATTTCTCTCTCTAGTTTTCTTACTGCTTAACAGTAATATTTTTTCCTAGCTAAACCACAATTGGAATTTTATATTTTCCTACATCTCTGCATATACAGTGAATAGTTTCAGCTTGATATGAAGTAAGTTCATTTTAGTCTAGGAGAAATTTAATTAATGAAAATGGAATCATTTGTGTTCTGTGTCATGTTTGCCACAACCAAATACAAGTGTAATGTTGACCAGAGATTTAAACAGGGCTTTAAAGACATTGATGCTTCCTCATGAATTTTACTCCTGAAAAAAACTCTGCAAAGCCATCATTTTTTTAAAACGAGACAGTTTTGTACTCAAAATAAATACTCCTTCTGTCATATTTTAAGAAAAATACAGGCTTCTGCAGGGTTCTTGCATTTCATCAAATCACTCTAGTTTGTGATCTAAGCTCTAATTTGCATTTAGAAATCCTAAGGCTCATGATGGAAGAGCAGGATGATTTGATATTCCTGAAATATGATTCTGCCGTTCTAGGCGACATTCTATTAGCCAAGCTGCTTTTGTCTTTCTGTTCTTCCAAAGATGGGGAAGCATCTTTTCTGCAAAACTACCGTAGGAATGCCAAGACTAGAAGCCTCGGTGGTTACACGTCAAGATAATTGAACAAAGTCTTTGAACCTAATACCCTTCAGTTCAGTGCAATGGAAAACAGGGCAGTCCTCCCTAGGTTCATACTCCATTTCTTTGTCCTGTCTGAAGGAGATGGGATTTTGTGTATGGCATCTGTCAATACACTCAGAGTAGTAGCTTGATCTAGTACTAGGGAATGGAGATTTGGAGTAAACACTATTTACTCCACTTGCCTCATTGTGCTCCCCATCTTATTAGCAGAGAGGGACTTGTAATGATTTTAGCTAGTAACCAGCAATTTTCCTGACTGACTGCAGTGGGGTTGCCTAGCACCAAGTCAGCTGATGTATTTTGTTCGTCGTAACTAAGTCATGCTCCTCTCTCACAGTTTATACATTTCATCTGACTCCTCCTAAGGTGGAAGTCAAGATATTAACAAAAAGAAAAAAAAAAAAGAGAGAGTTTAGGTCATAAAATTAGTAACTACCAAAATCTGGGGCATGCTTATTACAAGCTCTTAGCATTTGGTGGGATCAGACCCTCTTACTTGTCTGGGTATGCGCTACAAGGTATGAAGGCTTCCACCTCTGGAGCTCTAGACATGGAAGGAATAGCCAAGAGAGCTGGACAGCTGAAGAATCTGAAGGCAGCGAAGACACTTTGAGAGAAACTTCCTGTTCATAAGCCTTTCTCCCATAGACTTCAGTGGGAACACAATCAGCTCCTATACTTGTAACAAACCTCTGGTCCTTCCCGTTAAACAAGAGAGCCTTCACAAGTCATCCTTTGTTCTAACGTTCTAAGGGTTTGGGGGTGGCGTTAGATATATGGGCCTTGCCCTTTGTCACTGCTGTGATTATAAAAGGGGAACAACATCAAGAAAAACAGCGGAAGGTCGGGGATGGAAACTGGAGAACTGTCATTTGTTTATTCCAGTGGAGAGACTGTTAATGATATACCCCTGTTGCACCAGTATAAAACTTCTGGAAAGAACAACAGTGATTCAAGTAACTGGAGCCTGATTAGCTTGGACAGGAATTAGGCTTTGACAACAGGTATTTGGGCTTTGGCTTTTTTTTCTTTTTCCCTCAAAAGGTACAGTGAAACCTTCTTTTCTCATAATGTCAAGTTTTTCAGAACATGAAGTGTTAATATTTCGCCAGTAAATTTTCTCACGCTTGGGTCATTTGTCAAGTGTAAGTTCCCTGTTCCAATCTCCCCATGTGCCTTTTTTACCCTCTGAGCTCAAGCATGTTCCCATTTAATGCTGCCTAAGGCAGACAAGACACATCTTTCTGGACTCCATCAGTGTTACTCAGGCAGCTAAAGGGCTCATAATTAATGATGCAAAATATCTTTTTTGACTTCCTCTGTGCAACCCTCAAGTCTTTCCTAGGTGGGAGTAGGAGAACAGGCTGCAGAATGTCTGCCATTCCATATGTTGAGATAACCCTCGAAGCAAACTCAGAAAGCTGCAAGAATAACTAACTGCATGCCTTTTAAAAGCTAACCTCACAGTTTTGCAGGTCTGCAAAACCGCTGGTCCCATCATGCTTATACTGCAATTAATTCACCTGAATTAAAAAAAAAAAAACAAACCACTGGGTATTTCATCGTGAATTCAATTGCTTTCATTATTACCATATTTACCCAGTTTATCACAAATTTTGGAAGAATGCACTCTATCATAATGCCAGTGTTACAGTGTCTTAATACAGTTAACGCCACCTGAAAATTTAGAAAGCTGTGAATGAATTACAAGAGACACTGAAGATGGCACTTGTTTCTGCAGACCTGTTCCTGGGTGGATAATACTTCTGTGTTCAATGCTGAGACTAGAGCTCACTTTCTTAACGCACGTGCAGAAGCATTGCTGCCTGTTGTTAAGCACGGTCCTTGGATTTGGACTTTATTGCTAAGATAGATGAATGGAAGTTGGTGTGACCGAGGAAGTCTCATAGGAAGACCAGGAAACATGGAGATGTTTACAATGTCTAGTTGAGGTACTTACAGTCCGTGCTCTCCATCACCTCCTTGGCTTTTCATTTGATTCTCTCCTTAAAATAAATTCTTCCTGTAGTGATCCGACTTGGATTTGTTAGACTCAAGGACTCTGAACTATGAGAAAAAGTTAGAGTTAATTGCTTCAGTAAACACTCAATTCTTTTACCAAAGCAGTTGTCATGTTGGCCAAATTGTTAGAGTGTGAAACAGAAGAAATCCCTGAAGTAGTAGCCCTGGTACTTCTCATCAGGGTGCTGGGTGGCACTAGACACAAAAAGGTAACCAACAGTTTGAACTTGGAACATTGAATCATGTAAGATTAATATGGAAATGGAAACTAACAACAATGTATAAATTAATTGGCCCAATGTTGACATTTTAAAATGAAAGACCTCACCTTCTTAGGAATGCAAAATCTATCACCTTTGATAAGCATTTTCAAAGCAGTTTGAACACGTTATGAAATGTAAATTTTATCTTGTTGTGAGGAAGGAAGGTTTTCCTCCTGGGATGGTATCTTTAAATATCTATGAAATTATGTCATCTATCTAGTCTCACATTCATTTGCACTGTCTTGCATATTGTTAAACGGCATTGTTAACTGCAAAGTATATAGCATAGATTCACAAGTGAGGAAGAGTTCTCTCTTAAACATTTTAAAGTAATGATACATTTTGAAGCACTTAATGACTTTTCTAGGTGTAATCTAAAGCAATCTTTTAACTATTATGCTATGTTAACATAAAAATAGCAAAAAGCTACTAAAATATATTAAAAATATATTTATTGAAGATTTTTACTTATTTTTAATGCTTCTTTTTTTTTTTCAGTAATAAAGATAGGTTTAAACCATGATTTAAAAAAAAGAAGTCCTGAAGTAATGAGTAACACACTGAAGGCCTACGTGACGATGCACAGTTTGCATTAAATAGGAGGAATATCCTACTTCTGCATCATATTCTACTTCACGTCTGTGACTGGCTTGTACAGAAAAGATTATTTCCAGAGTAGCAGAGAGGTGCATTATTGGACTGATATTATGCACCTTATTTTTACTTTCCATTTTGGTATGTAATTTTCTATAATAACCGCCTGTCTGAGTCACTGTCTCCAAAATGAGCTGGAGGGAGAATATTTATTAGGAACTTACATTTAAGAAGTTCAAAAAATCTATCCTATTCCCTTTGGGACCCCCGCAATCTTTGAGAGGTCAGTTCTAGTACAATACTTGCGGCTGCAGTGAGTTCAGAAGAAACCCACATACCTGCCCTATCCAGCTATGAATACTGCTTTTGGTATATTGACTGAGAAAGAGAAAACTTCCTTATGTATGTGAGGCTATTTCATCACGTTAACAACATTAGGAATTCATAATATGAATTAAAACATGATTTGCCAAATGTTTAAACAACCCATCTACAGATTTTATGTAACTTCCTGTTAATAATAATGAACTGTAATGCATGTATGTAGTTCTGTGTAAAACACACATGCATTACAGTTTTTGTAATGTTTGAGTTTTCATTATCTTCAAAGGAGAACCAAAACAAGTCACGTAGTTAGGATAGAGAAAGGCACAGATGAGAAAAGTCACCATAGAAAAACCGTGATAGAAAATAGCCTCTTAGTAGCAAATGGCTACTCTGAAGTTTGTGAATTTTAACAGAAATCTTAACAACTAAATGAGAATAAAAATGCCGTTAATGGTGTTTCTATGTGTATCAAATTTGATTCAGTGCTAAGCAACTGGTATAGCTGCCCTCGTGCAAAGAAAAGCACACCAAGTTGGGGACACAGCTGTTACAGTGAACATCAATATCTGGCTGATTGGAATGTGATATAATTACATGAGGACAGCTTTTAATTGTTGCTATCACAAGAAAGATTACTTTTTACACTCCAGAACAGCTGTAGGTCTCAAATTTGCGTACTTATGAGCAAGTCCTGTAGAAACTGGCCTAAGAGAACTTGATCTCACCTGTGTTCCTTTGTGTACGAAGTAATCCCCATCACCTAGCTGCCGTAGAAAGATCTAGCAGTTTCCAAGGAAAGGCCTGAGGAGCCAACCACGTTTCTCATTCACCATAAGAAATGTTCCTGGGGAACCCCACTTCAGTGAGCATTTAAATATTACACATTGCATCTTCCATTTTTAATCCTTATGGGGTGGATCTATGTATTACCTGCGCTAGGGCACAAAAATGACTATTTGATCTCATAAACCTGTACAACGGAACGTGACTAAGTCCAGCGCTGTCCCCTGCTGCAGCGTTGAAACTTTTGGTGTTTAATTTGATTTTTTTTTTTTTTTTTTTGCGGCACTGCAGCACCTCAAGAAGTGGGGAAACCTGAGGCCTGTAACTGTCAGGACTGCACAGCCAGCGTTCGGCGTGCGCGTCACGGAAAGACCCCCAGACACGGCCCCCCGATCCACGCAGGGGGCACAGCCCAGGTGCAGGGCGGCCTCCCCGGGCTTCACGGCGGGACCGGCGGCCTCCAGCGGACGTACCTGCCCGCCGCCGCCGCTCGAGGGGCAGCCGGGCCGAGGGGCTGCTCCGTGCCGCTGCCCCGGGGGTGCCGGAGGGCCCCCCCCCCGCCGCCGCCGCCGCCTCTCGCCGGAGCGCGGGCTTGGGCCGGCTCCTCCGCGGGCAGGTGCGAAGCTGGCGCGGGGCTGGGCCTTTGGTCTGTGTGGATGAGCGTGTCTGACAAGGTTAGCCCGTATCACCCAGCCGCCCGCTTTTCGGGGTGCCGTTTTGTGAGAAATTCAGGGGCGTACGAACGCAGCGGAGGGGAGGCGGGAAGACCCCCGGGCCGGCCCTGCTTGAGGCGCCGCGGCGGCCGGACTATGCGCCATGCAGGTTCCCGGGCGGGCGGGCGGGCGGCGCTATTCTCGCACGCAGGTTCCCGGGCCCGGCAGCC
>WHYT01017452.1:267155-283537 GCA_009806455.1 Tetrax tetrax | reverse complement strand
ATTTTTCTTGCAGTGAGTGTAGAAGAGTCATTTCTGCTTTCCAATTATTCCACTTTGGATTTGTTGTGAGTGACAGCCAAGTGATTATCTTGGCATGACACTGCAGAGTTCTCTGAGGGATTTAGTGCGATAGCAATTCCAGTAAAAATTGAACAGAAAATTCATATTTTAGCAGATAAACAGAAATGGAGAATTCATATTCTTGTGTATAGACTTTCATCGTTCCATCTCGCTGTGTTAAGAGCCTGAGTCCACAGAGAAAGGTTCATTCAGTTAAGGTTTTAGGAATGACATCAGAATGATCCCCTGGGGTCACTGTCTGGTGTGCTCCTCTGGGTAAGCTGCTGCAGAAGGAAGCGTAGGAATAAATATAGCAGACCTTGCGTATCTTGGGTTCTAAAAGTTGATGGGAATCTTAGTTGAACTGCAGACTGGCAACAGACTGCAGTGACAATGTCACCTCAGTTCTCCACAAACATATTGTGCCTGTCTTTGGGAGAATCATGTGGACAGATCTCCTAAGGGCCTCTGTAAGGGACTCCATAGGCATCCAGCCATGAGAAGTGGTGATAAAACTTGGGAGAAAGCTCATCATCTACATAAGGTAGAGACCAATAAGTGCTGACTTACTTTAGGAGTTCTAAACTGATAAGAGAAATGAAATTAGCATATCATAAAGCAAGAGAACATGGGAAGAAGGAAGGAAAGAAGGAGGAGGGGAAACAAGACAACATCTGTATTGTTGGTGGTGACAGTGGTATGTCTGTATATGAAAATTCCCTGAGGAGGAAGAGGAAGTGACAGGAATTTTTGAAGTGTAAGCTCCAAAAGAGCGAATGTTTAAGTAGAAGTAGGGAGCCTGGATGAAACATTAGCAGCAGTTCCAAAATCAAGGTGATACCTTCCTCAAATTCTATGAAACACGAGACTGTGAAGTCATCTGTGTGTTGTCTGCATTAAATGAGGATAAACAACTACCAAGGAACAAAAAAAAAATCAGGTTCTGTCTGTCTTTTTTTTTTTTTTTGGTGCTCAATTACTCCAAAACCATTTAGACAAGTATTTCTAAAGAGCATTTTTCCCCCTCTATAGAAGCTATGACATAGGGTGAGAAGCCCAAGTCCCACAAGGACAGCACCTCTCCAAACAGTACTGTAAGAACCTCCCAGAAGGAGTAGCTGTGTTTGGCATTCTGTGTTCGGGTTCAGTGGAATATCTGATCTTTATGTGAGAGAAAGAATAATAAAGAAAATACGATTCCCACACAGCCCTCCACATATTTAGTGCCTTCATGGGCTAGAGAGAAACAAAGGTACCTGAGTGGACTTTGTGTCACCTGCTGTGCCCTTCAAAATCAGCAGATCGTCGGCTGTACTTTACTGGTTAGCCTCTCCTTCCAGGGAGTCTCAGAACTGCTAGTTACCTTTGCCTTTTCCTGCCCCAGCAAAATAGTGATATATTCCTGAGTGCCTGGTTACTGGAGCAACTGGAGAGAATGAGTGCTGCACAGACCAGAGTCTGTTCTGGAATGACATAGGATTTTAATTTTTCTTTTTTCCCACCTATCACCAAGATGGAAACGACATAAAACAACTGACGTTACTCTCTAGAATCACTGATACCAGCTACCACAAAAATATCATTTCAGTGCAAGGGCAAGTGCAAGCTTTTGGTTTAGTCAAATCTCAAAATGGGTCTCAGAACTCGTCCTCTAAAAGCCAGGAGATGGGGGAGACTGCACGGGGATGGGATTGCCTGTTTCTCCTTCAGAAGCAAGGTTGCATCAGAGCTGCCATAGTCCTCAAATCCACACCAAATCTCTCTCCTGGGAACGAAATCTTGTATTAAACACTGTTACTAAGCAGATATATATATATATATATATATTTTCTTCTAATATTTTCTTCTCATCTGTCTATCAGGATGGCCATCCTGACTGCTACTTCACAGGGTTACTGTGCTGTCTTGAGTTTCAAAGAACACTGCAACGGCTAATGTAGGAATAGTCATAGAGGCAGTTACATAAATATTTCCACTCTTATAAACTGATCCGGTGTGGAAAAGCAGCAAAGACTTGCCTGGGTTCCAAATTCTTACTATACAGCATAGCATGTTGTTGCCACGCTACCGGAATTGCTTGCCTTGACATTTACATTTACCCTTAACAGATTTGCATTTAAAAAGAATGAACTGTTAACAGTAAATTAAAATAGAAAATAACCTGACAAGACGTAAGCCATGTCACCAATTTGTTAGTGTATTTTTGACCTCTACAGATTTTTATTTTCTTTCCTAAATAAACCCCTCTATGATAAGAAATCTCGGAGATGAACAAAGCAATGAAATATGGAAAGGTTCTGTTCTGTAGTGCAGTAAAGGTTTATATCAAGGGAGGAATATAAATTATAGTTTCAGTACTCAATGAAAATGTGTGTTTTGCCTACCTCAGTAAGTGCCTCTTGCCATCCTTCATAGTCTCTGATTTAGCACTACAAAGGGAAATCAGAGTATAATGATATTTTCTTGCTATTGCTGGGTTGTGGAGGAGAAAGGAATGCCATTTTTATATAAATGTATGTGTGTGTGTATGATGTCCTTTAGGCACAGAATCCTGTGGTACCGGAAGACAACTCTTGATTAGAGATAAGGCAGCTTTAAAAATAAACTTATCCCTGTGATATTCTTAGCCAGTCAATCAGTGTGGCTTTAATTATGTAGAAGTATTTGACATATTATGGCCCAGGAGATAAGAGCTGTTGCATGCTGGATGATCGAAAGGGAAGGAATTCTGTTGGCGCGTAGCAGTTTCATGCTCAGTACTGCATCGCAGGCCTAGAATGAGCAGGGACTGGGAACATTTCCTAGTAAACACTGATTTTCGTTTCTGATTCCAGTGTTAGGAAGGCTATTGGTGGCAGAATTCTTCATTCCTGGTAAATGACTATCTGCTTTCTTGATGGTAGACTTGCCATGGAAATATCTGTGTGGTATCGGGAGTGTGCCTTTAAGTCAATTGTGTAATTGTGTTGGGTTTTGTTTTGTTTTGTTTTTTTTTCTTTTTATGTATGTGCCTGTTTTTAATAGTAAAGGGTTTTTCTTTGTTTTCCATGATAGGTGGAAATCTCCCTCTGTTCTTCCCTAAGTAACAGGCACAGAAGGTGTCTGTTGTGCTACTTGGTGTTTTCAGTACTTGGGAAGAGACCACCTTAGGGTTTTTAGCACGTCTATTCCACACCTACCTGCAGTGATAATAAATTATCTCTACAGCATCTGTTTCATCTGATATTTGTCCTCCATTTACTGTTCAATTCATACCCATCGTAACTGGACCCACTGACTAGCAGATGATCTAATTGGAAATAATGATTTTGGGGTAAAAAAGTGCTCTTAAGATGATATTACTCTAGGGATGAATAACCTCACATCAGTTTTATTGCAGCATAAGTTGTATACATTGGTACTTTAATTCTTTTGTGCTATCATGCTAGGTAGGATTTAGCTTGTCAACTTCTTACCAGAAAGTGTCAAAGAAAAGGAAATAAATTTGATGGCCCTGTTTTACAGATGGGGAGTCACTGAAATGCCCTGCCCAGAATCATTCACCCTGCTGGGTGACTGAACCAAGAATAACACCGGGATCTCTGGAACAGTTGCCTAAAGGTTTATCCACCGGACTATCTTAACCTGGTTCTTGCTTTGTATAGTAGCATTTGATCTGCTTTCTGTCGTACAAACATTTTGGTACAGGAACGATTTTCTTAATGAGAAGGTAATTTGTACAAAGCGTAGTAAAGAACCTTAGTAATATATGCTTTGCTTGCTGAAGACTGGAATGAGGGAAAACTGAGCACTATTTATTACAGTGACTTTTATTGTTTTCCGGTGCATATCTCTATATTTGCTTTGGAGGTTGTAAATCGCAATTTAGTAAAACCTTTGGCTTATTCTTGAGCCAACGTTGATTTAGCTGAGATTTGTTAATACTTTTTAGTATGGGGAGTCTTACAATATTTCATGGTTTAGTTAAGGCTCCAGCTGTTGGTGTGTGAGAATCGCAGCTTCGAGTTTCCACTCGCACTGGCTCCAGGAGTGAAGAAACTGTGAATGTGCACTTTAAACATCTGTGGACAATACGATACCTTTAAATAATTTTGGAATTCTTGTGATTGGCAGTGCTATAGCTGTTGTCGTGGAAATAAGTTCCTTAATATTAACCAGCATCTGTTTTAATCATACAAGCTTGAATTATTTGTTTTCATTCTGATGGTACTTAACATTTTAATAACTATTCATAATAAATATAAACAAGCCAAATGCCATCCAATGTTTCTGAACCAGCTGTTTTATCAGTCAACAGTCCATGGCGTTACATGTTTTCATCTAAGTGATGATAATCCTAATTAAATGAATGTAGTAATTAAGATAATGTAGTAACCTAGTATAGTACTGGTAAATACCATCACAAGGTTGGGAAACATGAAATCTGCTCTACGTTTCCCAACCTTCCCATGCTCTGGCACAAGGAAACTTGTCTTGACAGGATGAAATCCATGTTGCCTCTAAGATGATAGTCTCTCTCCTCATCAGAGGAGCTTGTGACTCTAATTGGGGCTGACCCTAATTGACCATGTTGGTCCCATCGACACAATGACTGTCATCTCCTCAGGCTGGACTAGTGGTGTTAGTCCTTATAGGCATTTCCAAAGACAGCAGTATTCTGTCATTGCTCAGAAGACCGACCTACCTAAATAGGCTCAGCAGTTTGGTATCTTCTGTTCACTTTTATCTGATAGAGGAAAAGAATATTACAAGAGTGTAAAAACGTGGCACAGAGCCAATATAAGCTCATATTGTGGTAAAGATAGCGTGTGAAACACTGGATTTGATCAGTAACACAGAGACCAAACATTTACTGAAAACTTGGGATAATAGGTATGTCTATAATTATCAGTTAAAATAGCTTAAATGTACTTAACTGGAAAATCTTGATTTGATTTTGCCATTTAGTTGAATTTTGCTCTTAACCTTCTTGCTGGCTTGAACTATGAAGATATAAGTAAATGTATTAAATAATTTGCCTATATAAATATGAATAGCATGTGGAAAAAAAAGTTCTCTGCCATGGAGACTATGAAAGGATGTCTTTGGAGTTTTTAGAGTATTTCCCTTGTTGTTGTTCTTGACCAGTACAGTGTCAGGGTATGAGTGTGTTTGTTTTTTAAACAAACTCCACTTCATTCATCTGTCACCTGTAGACTTACTTACAGATTTTTAAGCTCTTTCTGGCAGGAATGTTCACGGAATTCTTAACATAATGAAACGTTGGTTAATGGACTTTTCCACAGCACATGTAATTTAGGATTTATTTGCTCCCAGCTGACAGTTGTTACTCTAGCAAATACAAGTTGAAGAATTAAATGGAAAGGGAAATATTATGTGACTGTTCAGGGCTTGAATCTGATAGAGAGAACTCAAAGGGCACAGAAGTTGATTATAACCTTGCAATGCCAGGCTGTGTATGTATCCTGCAGGGAAACCTTCTAAGCACCTGCCAAAATCCACTGGGAAGGGTCTGCACAGTGTTAGGCTGTTGTTGTTTTACAATTGCGGGCAACTTCTATTCTGAAGGGACTGTGGGCACGTCTTTGCAATTTAAGCTGCTGGGAGCTAACTTGGTGCTGCCATGGTGTAGTTTTTCAGACCGTAATAATTACACTTAGAAAGGTGAAACCTAGTTGACTTAATGATAGAAAAATACAAATTTTCCCAATTGTTAGAGGAATGACTCTACATGTGACTTTCCCAGTGAGCACAACATTATATAATACGTGATATTCTTTAAGGATCGTATTCTGCCAGCCATAATACTTTGTGCCATATATATATATATGTAGCTGTAGACAAGACATGACTGATTCTAAACCTGATAGCAGAATTTATACACATACTGTCTTCAGCATCAGTTGAAGACAAACCAATCTATTTAAGAACAAATAGTCAAAACACTGAAGAATAAGGATTAGCAAGACTTATATTGCCATTTACATTCTTGCCTTAGTAGCTACTTACTGCATGTTTCATGATGAGAGATGCAGAGTACTGAACTGGAAAATTCATAAATATGAAATAGACTGAGCCACAGTGTACTGATGTGATGTCTCAGGTAGGATGTTTCAGTGATCTGTCAACTATTTAGTTTTGAAAGGAAAAACATGAATTCTCGAAACTGTTGTCCAAGTGTATAGCTGCATTTGCTGAGAGCCTAGGAAATGTATTGTTTATTTAAATGCGTTAAGTAAAACAGGATTATCTTACAATGAAATAGAATGCAGGGGAAATTCTTGTTTTCCTACTAGCTTTTATATCTCTCTATCTCTGAAGCGTCATTAATAGTCCCCATGTCCTTTGGTAGCCAGTAGGACACAGTAAGGTAATAGGCACATGGGGAGCGTGAGGCTTGCTGTGTGTAGCGGTGTTCCGTACTGCTGCCCCGCTACAAGCTTCCCCTGTACGAGGGTACAGTAACCTTGCGCTGCAGGATTAATGCCCTTCATCCAACAGGTCTCTTACATATGTTTGTTTTTTTTTTTTCCATGCAATACCATTATTTTACATGCTGCAGTTAGGCCAGCTGCAGTCCAAAACAAATCTCTTGTTTAGGCCAACTGTAGATCTAATTAACTCTGCTGACACTGCATTTTAGTCAACCACGGGGTACGCTTACTGGTGAGAGTGGCTCAAGCTGTATTCATACTTTTGGGACTGTTGCATAACACTGAATTTTCTGACTTCCTCCTGTTCCGTGCGGTGTTGCTGCCTACTTACCCTGTCAGTTACTGATAGGGAAAGTCTATCTATGCGTATGTGAAGAAAAAGGAAAAAAAAAAAAAATCAGCCCAAACCCCAGGCTTAAAGTCTTCAAATAGTTAGAGTTTTGATAGCTCACTAGAACTCTCGGTGTTCCCATCTCTAGCAGAGCACAGGATGGCAGAGAAGACAAAGAAGAGGTAGCCGGCCATCGTCTCCTGTACTTCCCTGAAGCGGCTACTGAGCCTGGAGGAATGACGTGCATACCGTCAAAGTCTATTCGAGAGGTGTAGTCTAAAAAGATAAAGAGCATAGTATGAACTGCCAAAGGGTCACGTCAGTCTGATCTACGATTTCTGCTCTGCTATTCGTGTTCACTTTTATTTTCGTAATGGCAATATTTCAGCTTTATCACACACCTGTGGAGGGCAGGATCTAGAATCTCCAGTGTTTGAAGCAGCTGCTCTCCCTATGATGACTTGGCAAATGCGAGATAAACATTCGGTTATTGTCATGAAGGTCTAAAGGAAAAGGAATGTTTCCTCAGACTTTCAGCAGGCTGATGTTGTGAGGGGCACTATGTTCAGAAGTGATTCGTCTATTGGGGTTTCATCTCCCAGCAACAGACTTGTTTGGTTTTTCCTTAAATCCTAAAGATTCCATTGTGTTGCTACAGAAGTTGCATAACATCAAGATACCTTTTTCCAAAGATGGTCAGAGACTTTAATAAATATTCAGTCCCTTCCTCTTCTGACAAAAACTACCCAAGAGCCGGAGTAAACCAGTGCTTTGTTGCCCTGCTTTGTCAGAGGAAGCTTAGTTCTTTACTTTTTGACATCATCTCCAACTAGACAAGATTCACATGCCTCCCTTCTCCTTTACAAGCCATTAGGATGAGATGGGATAAGACTTGTGCATCAGAGCCTAAGCAGCTAATGATGTCTGAGTTCCCAGCTTTAAGTGGAGCCTTTTAAAAAATAGAGTTAGTATCTACAATTTCAGCACAGAAAAGTCTGTTCAGTCAAGGATTTTGCTTGAACTTTGCCTGCGGATTTCTTGAAAAGGATCTCTCTGCCTTTACTGAGAAACTTTTTCAAGCTAGAGTAGGCAGTTGAGATAGCCAAAGCCACATTTTTTTTCAAAGAATCCTTTAACTGTAGGCTGAATGCATATTTTATTTCATCCACATACAATGTGTGTCCTGAGTTTGAAGGCAATGTTCCCTTATATCCCAAAGAATGAAAAATCCTTTAAAGAAATTGTGATTCACCCTCTATGTTATTTCATACCCTCCATTTTGAACTATTCGTGAAGGTACTTCTCCAAACAGCAGAGTGATCTTTTATAGCAATCGCTAGTATTTGCAGAGCACTTGAGTGATGAGTTGTCTCTCTGAAACCTCAAGACTTTTCTAAAACTGGTACTTGGAGCTGACTTTGTCTCCTTACCACAGATTACTATCAGAATCCATAAAGCACCACCAGTTGTCCCTCTCCGCTTCCACTCAGCTTCATTACTCCCCGGAGAGAAACAGTGGCATGTTTTGGAAGTTAGCAGAGACTTCAAAGTGTGTATTCAGTAAAAGATGAATGTTGTTTGTCCTTTATGTAGCGTCAGAAAAGAAATGAAGCTTTGAAATCTTCTGTTTAGGCAATAGAGATATTGAGTGAGGGGTAAAAAAAAAAAAAAAAGTAAAACGTAGCTCCATCCTTCAAAATAGAAGGTCATTCTCTTTGGTATTGCAATTTGATGGGTAGCAATTTGCATAGAGTAGTCATTTGTTTATCTGCTCAAAGCTTTTACATAATTGGCACTTTGTCATCTTCTGCCTGTGAAGTACAGGCAGTCATTGGTGAAGCAGCTGGGTAACCAAGAGGAGGGTTAACTCCTCTGCTTGTATCTGTAGCTAAATACTTGGATCTCTGTTAACATAAATACACACAGGAATATGTTGTTGCTTTTCAGCTAGATACCTGGAAAAAATTACCTTAGTGTCATACATCTGTGGATTCTGGTATAAACATAAAGCAGATGACAGGAAGCTATTTGCTTCCTTTAAAATGGCAAGACAGAGGGAGATTGATTTGGGAGACAGATGTGAGTGCACAAATATAGATAGATCCTATAAAAACAAACACAGGTTGTTACAAACAACTAAGAATGAAATAGGCAAATTAGGTACCAAATTTTGTGTCAGTTGTTTTTGACTGACTTGGAGAAGAGAAGACTGTTTCCAAATGTCATTCTTTGCGTTGATAATACAACAGTAGAGACAGTTTACATCTCAGAAAAGAGTCTGGGTCGACCCAATTTACATCTTCCTTAACGAGATACCACAGTAACATTTGGAAATAGATCCTTAGTTAGAATTGGAAATACGCTTTCTCTAAATATTCACCTTACTAATTAACTCTTCCTGGTAGCGTTATAAGGTCCTGGCCCTTCAATGTACAGAGCATGTATAGCTGTCACAGAAGATTTAAACGTTTGTGTACGTGCTTGGTACTTTTTTTGAAATGGAAAGATCTACGACATACAAACTAAGCTGCTGAGAACCAGAGTTCAAAGAAACTGCAACATCCCAAATGTAAACTCCACCTACCCTAATTTAGGGTAAAAGCTGATATCCTCACTTACAACATATTGGTTACTGTGGATAATCCATCCATAGCTGATTGCTTTTTTTTTTTTTTTTTTTTAAATGGCATTAAATAATGTGCTGAAATTTGCTGTGGGCCATTTTTCTTTACAACTAAATAAAGTCAGTTCCTCCAAGATCCTGTGTGTCCAACAACCCAATAGTGAAGGGCATTTTGGCCGCCCTGTTTTTCATCCCGTTTGCTTAAATTATTTTCTATTGAGCATAAGGGACAGATATTTTTGTAAGTTCACTACTACGTTTCACAGATGTAGGTTTAAGGAGATTATTTATGCTTTAGGATTTAGTAGCTACGAACATGCTGTTCATTTGCCTGATATCACAAGGGACTAGTTCTTTCATTTGCAGTTTGTAAATCCTCATCTTCAGGCATTCAGGTTTTCAGATAGCCAAATGTTTGAAACACCCTGTGGTTATCATCACCATGAATTTTATCTCAGACAAACTAATAGTGTTTATTCAACCGACATCATATATGCTTTTTATATGATAGGTTCAGGGTGGTGGGTTGTTTTTTTTGTTTTTGGGGTTTTTTTTTTTGTTTGTTTTTGTTTTTTTTTAGTTTAGATGGAATTATCTATTCCATAGATAAATAATTCTAGCCTAGTAGCTTGTTGAGGAGTCACCTTCGGAGCTCTCCCTTCCTTTGTGCATGTTTGATGAGGAATGCTGTTTTCTTGTGCCCTCTACTTATAAATTTGGTGACTTAGCCTTCTGAAGGGACAACAGCTGAAGCTCACAAGTACATATCCAATGCTTCTTCCTTCCAAAAACCTTGCATCTGGGATGAAGAAGTCAAACTTGTGTTCTGTGTGCCTAATGAGACCTCAAGCCTTGGCAAAGGTTGCAAGCAAAGATGTGACCAAGTCTAACATCAAAGCCTCATGGTACCCAAGATAAGTGACTGTAAATGAATTGCAGGAGCTTATGAAGTCTTGCGCTCTGTGCAAACAAGCTGTTCGTATTCCTGTAGGGGCAGCTCCACACAGTATGCTTTGATATACAAGTACTTTGTTCCCTGTAGTAGTCTAGATGTAAGCTGTCAACGGATGAGGTTCTGCCACTTCCCTTCTAAGCAATACTCTCCGGCTGCATGGTCTGGCAGTGGGTGCTCATAGCTGCCTTCCCCTGCCCCATGTCGTTGCTGGGCTTCACGTCGACTCCGCTCTTTCCTGTGAGATTGTGCCAGGGACAGAACTGTCAGGTGCAGGGAGAACAGGACCTCTCTGAGACTTGCCGTGCAAGAAGTAATAACCTTCTCCTAGAGCAGGATGCTTAAAACATTGAAATGCAAGAGGAGAAGGTGAAATCGAAATGTGAGTCTTGCTTGAAATGTCTGAGTTAGCTAAATCTTTATGCTGCTTTCAAAGTACATTGCCCATTCTTTTATAATTAAAGCTTGAAATTATTTTATGTATGCTGCAGTGATTGATTTCAGAATGAGAAGGAATATTAAAAATTCCTATGAGAGAAAGCTTCTTAGTAATTAGTCATATTATGTTAGAAATTTGAAAAGAACCCTATTCCTTTCTCAGTGGTTTTCATCCTATTCTTGGCATGCATTATCTTGTGCTGTATTTCTTGTGCTTTGCGAGCCATTCTGGAGTGCTGATAGGCTCAAAACTCAGGCACTTTGTACTCAAAGCCTTGATGTGATCATTCTGGGCTAGGATGCTGTGAGCTACCAAAATGCAGTCTCATTTTTAGAGAGGCTGCAGTCCTCTGCTGTGGTCTTACCAAGAGCTCATGCTGTATTCAGTTTTCTTTGGCCTGTGAAAAGCTGAGAAAGGACAGAATCTCCCTTTTCAAGTTTTATTGTGTTTTCAGTGCCACTAAATTGGAGATGTGTATTCTGCTATACTGTAATTTTGCAATATAATACATCTGAAGCATATTTTGGTACTGCTGAGTGCCACAGGATTACTAATATTTCATGGAACTTCCTTCCCCCTGTATTAAAAAATAATACTTTCTCTGTCTTGCCTGACATTCAAAGGCTAGAAAAATGCAGAGCAACCAGAAAGAAGAGGAAAATAGTTGCGTATCATTTCTGCATCTGTGCAAAGGTCATTTTCATGCACTAGAAAGCCGAAAGATGCTACAAGATGAAGCCTGCAGCATGTGAGGAATGATGAAACGGGCAACGCCGGAGGCAGAACCTCTGGATCCAGCTGCTGTCCTCACACATGTAGTGGGGAAGCCTCAGTAGGTACTGCAGAGCAACTAGGGAAAAAAAAATAACTTCCCTTCTAGAACTGGCAAATTTCCCCGTTACACAACACACACACAGTGCTATACTTGGAGAACAAAAATTGACCTTGAATAAGTCAAAGTATTTTTCACAAACCTCCAGAAAACACTAACTCTTTGCATGGAAAGGCACTTGATTTTGTGCATGTAAAAGAGGAATTAATTCTTCCATGCAATGTCTAAATATAATTTCTTATCTATCTCAGTGGTGCTTACTAAAATTGCTGATAAAAGTATGTCCAGTTTTAGTCAGTTGCAGCTGATCCTGACTCGATTTACTCTGTTTTGTTTCTTTGTCCTACTAAGGCTTTGAATGGGATCCATTCTTGAGGTGTCTTGTACTACATACAGAAGTACCCCTAGGGCATTGTAGAAATTAATATTCCATCCATGAATGTAGCTGGTAGTTAATTTATCATTTGGCAGTGAGAAACTTACTGATTAATTATAATCAAGCTGAACAGAATGCTCACGTGTATGCTGAAGTGGGGTATTAATATACTAGTGATGGCCTTTTGCAATCTGCAATCTATTTTAGTGGTGTTAAAACTTAGCAGTTTAAGAAACAAATAAAAGCAGTGGTAAATAGTACCGGTATTTTTAGTTTAACTAATTAAAATTTTATGACTGGCATAGAGCATTTGAGTTTATGACATCTTCCAAGTTTGGCATGGGGAAATAAAAGAATTCTCAAGAGCTGACTTTTGCTGTAACCTGTCGTATCGTATTATGCTGTTTCCAACTCTCTCTGATTTAAAACAAAACAAACTTGAAATTTATTCTTCACTGGAAAGGAGAGGAAATAGAGCCCAATAACTGCACCCAGCAAGTATATCTGAAATAATACCGTGATTGCTGTCAGTGACTGTTTGGAGCAGTTGCGTCCGATGCTCACCCTAAGAATATTTAGGTCTTGCCACCTGGGAAGAAGCTTCAGAAAAATACCATGAGGAAATATTAATGCATTACAAGAGTCACCTGATTTATAGTTATCAAATGAAATCTGGATAAACACAAGAATGTGGCCTCTTAAGCATACACAGATAAAAAATGAACAAACAAATCTCTTCTATTTGTGCATGTGCAAGGAATGGAGATGCTCTTGAGCCGCTTTGCCTGGGCAGACATTTCTGCCCCAGGTATATCTCCAGTTATGTTTGTGAAAACATAGCTACTCTGTATTAAATCTAATTTTAGGTCTTATTTTAAAACAATCATAATTTAAAAAGAAAAATATTAGCCTTTCAGTCTTCCTACTGAGTTCTTATGTGGTGTCACAGGGTCTGATGTGAAATATGCCGTCATTAATTGATGTCTGCAGCAGGATGAACAGTTGTGTTAAGGACAGCCCTGGTTGGGTTGGCTCTTAGCTTCAGGATGAGGTCTGGGCAGGGCCCGTTAATTCTAAAAACATTGATCAGACATTGTGGATCTAATAGAGATCCTGGCAGAAAAAAACTGACAGCTTTTCACCCCCCAGGCCTGTCATCCAGTTCCACTGCTACCACCTTTAGTCAAGGCTGCTCTTTGAGTCTTCAACCTGTGGGAGACATGCTATCAAGAGTAGTGATAAAACACAGTATAGCGAGTGATTTAGGAGTACTAAACTGAAACCCTGTCCAGGGGAGCAGTGCTTGGGAAAGGAGGCGGCTCTGGGCCTGCCCTGTGGCGTCTCAGAAGGGATGAGATGCCATAGTGGGTGTTGATGTACAAAGCACTGGGCAAATGGGGCTCTTCTTTGATCACTGTTCAGCCAGGAAGGATTGGCTGTGTTCGTCGGTGGATTCAGACCAGCTGATGCTACAGCATTTAGTGTGGTTATTATAGATACACCTCTACACTTAAGTGGAAAGAGTCCTTTAATTCTTTTCAGAGAGACAAAAGAAGGGCTGTGGAATCTCCTACATGATTTTGCATCTCTCTTTACCTTAAATAAACAGCTTGTGCTGCTTTGGAATGGTAACATGATTATTATCCTTAATGTTTGGAAGTGGACAAGAGCTACCATGTTTAACTTCCACTCTTCTGACTGGCTTTCCTTTGCTGTGTTTTCACTCAGAGGATGCTGTTAATTACAGATTTCCTCAACTGATCTTACAGTAAGGTAGGAGTTAGGTGCCTGCAGTGTGTGCTTCTGTTATGGAATATATTTTTTTAATTTGGTTTGCACATTGGTACTTTATACTGCTGTTATTTTAAGTGTATTTATCTTTCTCTGTCCTATAATTTTCTTGTTAGTCATCCTTGCTTCCTAATTCCACAAAAAACATTCATTCCTTAATTAATCTGCTGCAAATATGTTTTAAAGATGCATAGCCGTTCCCGATGTGCTGCTTTACACATATGCTCCATTTTGTCTCTCTTTAATCTGTTTTTCTAAGCCTGCTTCCTTAACTTCACCCAGACCTCAGCACTCCGTACAGATGTAACGAATAGCGGTCATGCTAAAAAGTGTCTTTACTGGGTTATTCAGCTGGTTCCTCTGCATCGGGTCAGGATTTCAGCGGTAAATAATTTTAACGAAAAGGCTTACATTCACTTGAGCTTAAAGGAAAGGTGAAAAAATACAGGAAAAAAAAAAATCTCTATTAAGTCAGGCTTGTCCTGAACAAACAAGATCTGCTGCCTAGAGGCTGCGGTTTTGCGGGAGTGTAGCTGAGGCCTGAGGCCTACCAGGCTGCTTGAGAGTTGGAGACAGCGTCCTCGTTTGTCATGCGGTGTAGTCAAATCTGATGCAGATTTGCAGACCTGCACAGCAGTGATAAGACATCAGCACTTGTTTTTATGCTGCATAGAGTGTAAACAGGAGTAGTTTGGGTATAATGGAGTGGATTTTTGCCAGTGTTTCATTTCTTGTCTCTAACTAATGACATACAGTGATTTTCTATGCAGAGCAGCGGCTGTTTTATTTTCTTCCAACTACTTGCCATAATTGTGTTTCTGGATGCAAAGAAAATCTTTCTCAAGATGGCAACTAACAATTCAAGAATAGAAGAAACTGATGTGATAGTTTAGGCCCTAGTTAGGTAGCTGATCCTCAGCCCTTGGGGCAGTTTTAGAGCCTTCGGTTTTACTGCTTGTCTAGTAAAGGTGACATTAGTCATGCAATTAAGGATTTGCAGGGTTGGGCTTTTTCATTGCAGAAGCACTAGCATTTATTTTTAATAAGGTGCTCTAGTCCTTTTGTGCAGACCTATGCAATGTTTATTTTACAGACTGCTGCTTCACAGTTTACAGTGCTGTTCTGGGGTTGCGTTGGGGCAGAATAGGAAAACGAACATACATAATAATAGATAGCTCCTGTAATTATGGTTTGAGGTTGAAGTGATGAAACTGAATTATCTTTGCCTGGCTGTTTAAAATCTGCGGTGACTACAATAATATGGATTAGAGACAAATAGGAACATTTTGGAAAGGATTTTGAGAGACATCTCATTATAATCCTAATGGGCTACAAAACATCTGATGATGTGTTCAGAGCTACTTAGAACTAATACAAGAGAATTACATATGTTTGAGCTTTTACAGTGTAATATCTGTTCTTCCATGTAATGTACATAGGCATCCTTTGCTTACTTGCAATTCCATGAGCTATACAAAGATGTATTAAATTATTTCTTATTTTAGTTTATTTCTAAGGTCCCTCCCATCCCTTTCTCTTGAACTAAACTTCAAATCCATACTCCCAGCACCATTTATGAAATAATTGATTTCTGGAAAATAATAAGCAGACTTAGTTTATCTTAAAATGTCATGTAAGTTCAATTTGACTTTAAGTGTCCTTTTACGTATAATTTCATGTGAGTATGTTTTTCAGCAACTCTAACTGTTATAAAACTGATGATAAAGGGATAGATTGTACAAATTGCCCTAGGAAAGATGAATCATGAGGTCACAGGTACAGGCAAGGTTCTCTATACCAAGCTGCTGTGCTAACTGCAGGGGAGTCTGTGATTTTGTAAGAAAAATATTAAGGCATTTAGGAAGTGAGAATAAAGCAGGTTGTAAGCTGTAGTAAGTGTCACTAGCTAGCTAAATGTCATCCCTAAAGAGTTTGAAGTATACTTAATGTTCCAACTATGTCACTTTCAAATTAAAGTTTTGTGATTATAAAATTAGAAATTAGAAATCTTTGCTTCCTTGGCTCCTGTGTGCTCCTTGCTTGGCAATACCTTTTTTTTGTGATTGAGTCTCTGCTGAAATGTATCTCAAAGAACTGCAGTGAAATGAGAAAGAAACTACAACTAGGAACTTAATGAATGAGCCATATATGCATTCACAGTAAATTCAGATTAAGTCCAGTAATTTCACTAATAACTTGGAAAAAAATTAGTCCTCATCACCCATGAGTAAATATGCCAGTGGTGGAATAAGGATAAACTCTTCCTAGGAATTGTCATATAGCTGTAGGTTTTTCTAGGGGACTTCTCCCATTGTTCAGATTTTAAATGTTTTACTCGCTGAAGTCCTAAGCACTTAGATACTATACAGTCTGTTTGTTTTGTTCTTCATGCTGCACCTAACAAAACGGATGAAAGGATATGGTGATGATGAGGAGACTAGGGGTTCTTCATCTTCACAGCACCCTACAGATATTGGTTCATTAATCACCCTGGCACCGTTGCAGAATGGGTAACTATTATCCTCATTTTCACTTATCTAAACA
>WHYT01017452.1:219331-258169 GCA_009806455.1 Tetrax tetrax | reverse complement strand
TTTTTTTTTTTTTTTTTTTTTTTTTTTTTTTTTTTTGAGAGAAGTGAATGTTTCACCTTGATGGGTTTATTGTTAACATTTAACTTTTATTGAAATTAACAGATGTGGAAAACCATATCCTACATAGCTAGAACTATTCTGGACGGTTCAGGTCCTATTTAGGCAGAGGTGCAAAGAGGTTTCTGAGAATATTCTCTTGTCTCATTTTCTGCCTGCTTTTCCTGAAGTAACAATCTGAGTAAGTATCTTCATCTGGGAGCGATACTCTGGAACTGAGGTTGTTTATGACTCTAGGATAACATGTGGTACAAACAGAATTCTGGCTTCCCCTTGCTCAACTTTCATTCTGCCTCTGGAAAATGAGTTCAATTTGTGGTACTTCTGCCTTGGTTTCTCTGTTACAGTTTTCCAGTTAGCAGTAGTATGAAAATTAATAGGCCTATCCAAGAGGTAGTAAAAGCTTTATAAAGATCCAACTTCCTGAGCTGTTTTACATGCATTTGTATAAAATTGCTTGCAATTTTTTTTTGAAAACTGAAGCTTTGCGTCCGTATTCTGAAGGTTACTGATCGATAGGACCAAGACTTGCTCAAGAGTGTACAGGAAATCTGGGGTGGAGATGGAAATTCAGCCCCTTTCAACTTGGTGTCTAAGTTCAAAAATGTTTAAATTTGAATTTTCAACCTCCTACTAAACCTCACACTACCTATTGTCCCCTTACTGGAGGAGTGGCTTTGAATGGAAATTTTAATTAGTCTTAGCAATGAGATTTGAAAACTTTTGAAAGACGTTACAGTCTCTAATTGGTTATTGTTTTCCTGCTAACAGAGAAATCTCTTAGAGTTTATTCTGTGGTGAGCGAACCATGTCCTCTTTGTGGAGATTCTAGTGCAGAAAAGGGTTGTTGCTCATAGCAATCAAAGAGCTGCTTTTGAGGACTTTATTCTAACCTCAGTTCTTGGTCCCTACACTTCTGTTGGTGCCGTGTTTGTTGAAATGTAACACTTGATTTTTTTGTTTGTTTGTTTTCAGGAGGGTTTATTTTTCTCTTTTTATAACAGCAATGCTAATTTGGTTTTAAGTATGTAATATAATTTAGTAAGTTACAGTCTGTTTTTTTAAATACATCTTATATTTAAAGTAGGATATGAATGTCATGTGTATGGGAGTATTTTCCCTAGTTGGTTTTCCTGGGAAAGCTTATTTTAGAATATAGTCACCAGTGATGGCTACTATTAATGCAAGCAGTGAACTAATCTGCACTTCACAGAGCAGAATCCTTTATCAGGCAGAACACAGGCGTGTGAGGAGATAAGAGGAGCAGCAGGTCTCCAGGCAGTGGAAAAAGGATACAGATGGCAAAGACTGAAGGGAGGTTTTAAAAGGCAGAAATGGCAGTTGACACATCTAATTTCATTTATGCATTTAAAGTGTACCTCATCTTCTCTAAATCTCAGACATGCCTGCTGTTTGTGTTACACAGAACAAAAAACCAAGACTAAAATCACAGATTTGTTTCAATGACCTGGGGGCCAGCCTGAGGAACAGTGTTAATGAAGGTCCTGTGGTGAACCTGTGCTGATTTGTGACTTTCACCATTTTACTCTGTTTTCAAAAGTCTGTCCCAATCCGTGACTGTCCATATTTCTTCCCCAAATTGTTCTTCTGGACATCAAGAATAAATTGAACATAGTGGCTTTCCTCTAGCCACCTCTCCTTCCCCTGCCTGGTTCAGGTGCAGCAGAACAGGAGATGCTGCAGCTTGCCTGTCCCTGGATCCCAGCGCTCAGGGGAATGCCGAGCTTGGTGATTAAGCTGGCTTTCCAGCTGCCTTGAGCTAGGCTACTGACTGGCTCAGGTTTCAAAGCCATTTTCAGTCCCTGCTGATTTCTTTGCAGAATAATTTATTGCATATCCTAGAAGTGCTCTGAATTCTTATAAGGTGTCTCTGGATAAAAAGAGGAGTCAACCTCGTATTCTGATATTATTTCTCTTATTTTCTTTCAGAATATTATATATTCAAATATTCTAACTAATACAACATATATTTATTTTATTTAATCTGCTGTTGGTTTTTAACAAATAAGTAAATGTGTGTTTCAGATCTTGCAAATCAGATCTTGCTCAGACAATGTTCGATTGAAATCAAACTAAATTTTTCTCCAGTAGACCATGTCTTAAGAAAACTGCAATGAAACAAGAGATTCTCTTAGTTTTTAAATTGACAGTTTTAAATTTAGCTTTTAAATTTAGTTTAGCTTTACTTTTTGCTCTGGAATAAACGGTTGTAATACAGTTTTTGTGGGTAGTTGACGGCATCTGAAGTCTGTGGTGTTACTGGGCAGCAAGAACGGAGTTTATGACATTCTCAACAATAAGATTCAATTACACCTTAATATAGGGAGCACTTTTGATAAGAGAAGTCTGTTGTGGGGAGGCTAGTCTCTAGGAGGCTCTGAACTCCCTAGCTTAGAGTCACAGAATGGTCTGGGTTGGAAGGGACCTTCAAAGGCCATCCAGTCCAACCCCCCTGCAAGGAGCAGGGACATCTCCAGCCCCATCAGGTTGCTCAGAGCCTCGTCGAGCCTGGCCTTGCTATCTTGATAAATGGTCTTTCACAAACTTACCCGAGCATCGTGTTTTTCTACACTACCCGTATGTTTCCACTGGAACAGTAATGATAGAAGTGGATCATTTCACATCCCATGACCAGTCAGAGTTTTAACTGCATTCCATCAATGTATCCCCACCAAATAGTTCTGTGCTGCTTGATCATCTCCTCTCTGGCTTTATTGTGGTGTTTACCCATTGATGCTGAATTGCAGCAATTCTCTTTCTGCCGAGAACAAGCCGTGACGTTTGCTCACAGATAACCATGAGGGCTACATATTCTGCTGGTAATGATTACTCTGAAAAGAAGTGCAGATGATGTCATGCCTCTTCACAAGGGAAGGACTTCTGTGAGTGCATCCTGGGGCTTCAAAATGGAGGGAGGTAGATTTAGATTAGATATTAGGAAGAAATTATTTACTGTGAGGATGATGAGACACTGGCCCAGGTTGCCCAGAGAGGCAGTGGATGCCCCATCCCTGGAAACATTCCAGGCCAGGTTGGCCGGGGCTCTGAGCAACCTGATCCGGTTGGAGATGTCCCTGCTCCTGGCAGGGGGGTTGGACAGGATGGCCTTTGAAGGTCCCTTCCAGTCCAAACCATTCTGATTCTATGAATCTGGAACCTCGGTGCTCAACGTGAGATTGTGTGGTGCTCTCTGCTGCTAAGCCAGCCGATGAGCTGTGATGGTTACCTGCCTGTGGGAGCAGGCTAAAAATAAAATGCCTGCCTTGTCCTCTGCTCAGTGACAAAAGGCTATGGCCAAGAACAGCAGTAGTTCTTTGCTGACCCTTTAAAGAAGGAAACAAATCAACATGTGTTGTTCCTGAGGCTTTAACACACTGAAAGTGAAAGAGTAAGAAGAATACAACTAGGCTTTCTTTTAGTGAGGAAAAAGATTGTTGGGGAAGGAGGAGAAAATTAAATCAGAGGTCTCCCCTTTCAAAGTGGTGTTAGTCTTGGACAGAATTCCCTGTCCCTTTCCTTTTATTTTCCTGCTGCAGTTGCAATAGAAACCACTCCCCAGCATACGCACAGGAACTGCTCCAAGGAGAACAAAAATCCCAACCTGAGCTAGCCAGCTCAATCAAAGTTTTATAGACTACAGAAACACTGGCAGCGTAATTTATTTTAATGGACATATTAAGCTTTCACCATCTGCTCTGCCCCTCATTACGAATGCCAAAGGAACATATTTCACAGTTAAATCAGTAAGAAGACATTATTCATGCACTTACACGGCGCTTCTGCACTAACACTTCTGCCGTGTTCCCGGCCTGCCCACGCGACTCAGAGCAAGCTGCTCACATCTGAAATTCAGCTTCTTACCAAGAAGTGTTTTTCAATAACTGCTTCAGTGGGAGAGTATTTAATGTAAAATGTATCTTTAAAGAAAAATAGGTGGGAGAATATTTCATATTAATCCCAACTAAAATGCATGGTTTATATAAATTTTTCATATGGTTGTCATAATTAAAACTAAGCACAATTACTCAGGTGCTCAATGTTTTAAAAAAATTTATGCTTTTACATGGTTTTGTTTGAATAAAATGTTTGAATAATTTTATAGCTTCCTAAATAAAATTTATTTTCTGTTAATTCACAGAAATATCTACCAGATACTTTTTGCTTATATCTCTAATCCTGTACTGAACGTGTTCTGTATTTATATAAAATTCCATTACTTCGGGGAAAATTTAAAAATAGATGCAAAAAAAAAATTTAAAAGTATTAAAAATCAATGTGCATGAAGTACTCTTGAATACTTTGCTAAATCCAACTCATCAGATAGGGGCCTCTCACTTGCAGCAGAGGAATAAAGTTGGTGATGGATTCAGAGCTAGACCCTTGAACTGGTTGTCAGTATGAAGAATCACAGGATGCTTTGGGTTGGAAGGGACCTTTGAAGGTCATCTAGTCCTGCCCCCCTGCAAGGAGCAGGGCTGTGACCTTAGAGAAGGACAGAAGAAATAGAGAAACCAACTCATGTTTCTCTGCTTCCTCGCGCTTTGTTGCCTTTGTCCGTTCAGGTGGTGTGTATGCCGTGTGTGTACGGTGCCTACGCCAGCAGATCCCTCACTGCTGTTACAACGCACGCTCTCCCGCACCGCTTCAGAGCGGAGGTGCACATTGTCCTTGCTGGTGAACGGGGAGGGGACCAGCTGCTTAAGAAAGAAAAAATTGAGCCACTTCTAATGCTCACATGATCAAGCCAAAGACCACCTAAACCACCAACAACAAATCTCTGCAAGTGAAGCTTATGAGTGCTTATGTGAGAGAAGCAAAGGATTTTGACGGGAATGGATGCTAGCTTAGAATTTCATCCTGAGGATATATTGAGTGTACCATACAAGAGAGAATGCTGGACCGCTCTCTCTGCACCCTGGTCTGCTTGCTGGAACTGTGTCCAACACACAAGATAAAGCGTTAGCATAGTTCTACCACATGTCACGTTAGGGAATTGTGCCATCCTCCATCCTGCACTTCAGGAAAATGAAGTAGAGAAATCTTCCCTTTTAGTCCTGCTACACCATGCCCTGTTGGGGTTTAGCAATTCAGCCCTCAATCTTTACTCGACCTTGGAAGTGGTAAGCATGGTAGTTGTGTGACGAAGGAGAATCCTAATGAGAAAGGAGTGATCAGATTGTTAGGCTCATGTAAAGGAGCACCACTGTCATCCAGACAGTGTGAAAAGCACCGGAAATCTTTAGCAATACGGTACAGAAAAAAGGAAAATTAACTGGAAAAATGTAATTGATATTACATGAATTGCTGAGGCTGAACAACAGAAGACCTCGGCAGAGCGCTGGAGTCTTAGGAGGAAGGAGCTAAACTTTTCTTCTGGAATACCTTTTATGTTCCTGAAGAGGATGGAAGGGACTCCCTTTTTCACTGGCTTAGTCAACTGGATACGGGCATTTTTTTATACAGCCATCTAGAGATTGATCCTGTACTAGCAGCCACGGACTTCTTCGTAAATGCATAAAGCTTATAGGACAGAATAATCAAAAGATGTAGATTATGAAGTGCTGCTAAGAGATGAGGAGAAATCAAAGGGATTGCCAGCATCCTAGAGAATTTTCAAAATGAATGGAGCAAGGTGATGGTACAGGAAGGGAATTCTTTCCTGTGGAATCAGAAAGGGAACAGAAATCCTTTGTCATTCTAACCTGGGGAAAAATTATTTTGTTAGCCATACCCGTATGTAAATAAAATGCGCCAATACCCTGTAAAAACATCAGCTTGACAGAAGATGTCAGGAAATGTCCTTACAAATAACTGTGATTTGAAAGAAACGCAACTGTTTCTGCAAATTGCTGGAATTTGGTTCTGCAGGCAATCTGATGTGACATCCTAACCTGCTTAGGTTCAGAAGGACTCCCATTCTAGACTTCTGTTCTGCAGACTTCTTTAATTTTTAATTGTAGAAAACTAGTCTTTGAGCTTGTTGAATGTATTTTTTTTTCTATCTTTCCTAAAACCTGAACTATTCTGAATGTGAAACTCTGTTCCGTAGCTGTTGACAATAAGCATATTCCTGCTGCCTAAAAAGAAACACAACTTTTTCCTTTCCTCCCTGTAATTTTACACAGAGAAACGCAGACGTATTCGGTGGAGAAAACCCCCTCACAATGAGTACACTGGGTGTGCAAGTCTAGGTTACTCTAAATTTTTACGCAGTATAGGCTCCTGCCTTTTGGTATGTAATTTTTGGGGGTTATGTGAAACTAAGCCTTATGAAAAGCTTGTTCTGTGTGCTCTTCAGACACTGTCTGAAACTTTTTTCCTTCCATCCTCAGCAATTTAAACAGCTAACCAGTACACATAACTCTGTAAGTCTGAAAACAATAACATGTTTTTTCATATGGATGTGGGCAGAAACAGACTATGGATTTCTTGCCATTGGTTTTCTCTTCTTTGTACTGCTGTTGGATATTTTAGCTGTTGGATAGAGGATTTAAAGATAAAGTGAAAGTTAAGAAATTTAGAAGCAGTGGAAATTAGTTGTCTATTCTAACCATCCTTAGGTAAAAGCTTTCCCTTTTCTTACAGCACCATTTGAAAGATTCTGGTTTCACAAGAAGTGTTGTATTTATCTTCTTAGAGCCGCTAGGTATTAATTAAATTAAATTCTATGCATCTTGTTTTAAAACGGAAAAAGGAGATCAGTAGACAAAAAGTTTAATAAGAAATGTAAAGGTTAAATTTTTTGCACAGTCCAAGTTTTTGATGCAGAGACTGTATGCTTGTGTTCGTATGTGCGGGTACGTGTGGAAATACGTTCTCGTGTCGCTGAGATAAAATGATAGGAGCACTGAGAAAAGGAATGGCATTTGCTTTTCTAAAGTATCTTGTGTATTAGGAAACTGCTTAAATGAGACCTATAATAGAAAAGCTTGGGGAAGATACATGTTTGAATATATCCAAATCCAGTACAACTATGCAAGTTCCCTTCTAAGATGGGACAGTACTTGGAGCGTCTTTAATTTCCCACTGCTCATCATCCTCAGTGATCTGGAGCTCCTTAATTCTCTTGTAGGCACTATGCACTATTCTCTTTTGTACAGACTCTTTTAATTACAACAGTCACTAGGAAAAAAAAGAAAGTGTGCCATGTTAGCAGGTCAGTTTGCTAATCACATAACGTTAAACTGACTGTTATTCAAACATAACCTAATTTACCTTGTGTGCTTTTGTTCCCAGTTTGTGATGTCGTGGGTGTCTGATGCAGGTTGTTAGCAAGGATAACTCAGAGTACCCATGTAGGCTTCTCATTTAATAAGTTCATTTTTCTGTCGTTTGTGTAGTTTCTAGCCTCATAGCTGCAAGTTCATGAGCTGGAGGAAAACAAGCCCTTTCTTGTACCTTCTACAGTAGGAACATGCCTCTCCGATTTTTTCCTTCCTGCACATGTTGTTTTCAATCAGCCCTTGCAAATAATGGAGATATTAAAAAATGGAAAATAAAGTGCTCCTCAGAAATACTTGTAGCTGCCCGCAAACCTGTGCAGACCGAGGGGTACAACTACAGCTGGTTAAAATTGGCCAGGAGGAATGTCAAGCAAACTCCCAATACAGCACACATTGGTTAGTGGAACGATTCCTTTCCTCCTTGTCGGTGTTGTCTCCTGGTTGGCATTACACCAGGACAACTTAGTTAAACCACTTACTTGCTGTAAGTAATAACAAAGCTTGTAAAGATATTATGTGTGTATTCTGCACGAGCTTAAAAAAAAAAAAAAAAAAAAAAAAAGTCTTTGCTATGGATATGTATGAATTAAGGAAATAAGAGATAAAAGCAAGTTTTTTTTTTTTTTAAATTAACACTGAAGGAAAATTGTTTCCTGTGATGTATTTGTAGATAGCATTCAAATTAAAAGCATTTGTATGCGCATCAGTAAAATAAATTAAGGCCATCCTGACTAAATACTAAAACTGAGTTAATGCAGAGGCATAGTATATTATCCTCAACATTTAAGAGGCTGGAAATGTTTTTGAGAAGGTGTGTCAATATTCAGGGAGGGTTTGGAAGCAGAATGATCCAGACTCCTTTGAAATGTATAGCTTGCAGACACAGAATAGATCCTCTTTTTTAGTTGATATATTTTAGATGTATATTGTTTCAAAGTACTGGTTACTTCCCTGTGCAGGTAGTTTTATGTTATTTTAACATTAACAACAGTATTGATTGTTCATGGGGGACTAGCATGTATCCGTTGGGATCAGAACTGTTTACCTGCCCATAAGCTGCCTTACGCCCTGCCCCGTCCTCGCACCCCTCACCGAGAAGAAAAGCCCCCAAACCCCATGGTTCCCACAGGGCTTGGCAAACGGGGAAGAAGCGTCAGTGTGAGTTCCCCTCCCTTTGCTCTTGGGCCAGCTGCCAGCAAGACATGGTAGGCAGTTTGATAGCCGTGGTGTCTATTTAGGAAGTTTAGTTTGCTGCCACAGTCCAGCTCTTACTTGCTCCCCAAAGTACGCACCTTGCCTTGAATAACCATCTCATTTAAAAACCAATCAAGTGAAAGAAATACTGTGAAAATACCATACTGTGAAATACAGTACGTGCTCGTGGGAGTGCTCCCACGTGTTTTATTTAGCTAGTGAAATTACAGTCTGTCTTCAGCAGAGTCTAGGGAAGTGTTTGTGGCTGAGCAGGACGGATGTTCAGAGCTGGTCACCACTGAAAGGAGATAGAGGGGGAAAAAAAAAGGATATCTGGATATGTATTTGGAAAACATTAAAAGGAAAGGAGCTTGATAGTGAATTAAAAAAAAATAGAATCAGTTTAATCTGTTTCCATCGATTCTTATTTCCCTCTGACAGCTTGGTACTTTTGAACATGTTAGCTGCCTCCCCCACCCCATGATATTCTCTTAGCAACTGTATGAATGGCCAAGCAGAAATTGGACGTGCTTTGGGAATAATGAAACGGGTACATTCAGAACTGCATTCGAGGTGAATGGTTTGGATCCCTAAGCTAGGCATCCAGGCACAAGACAGCAGAGATGTGCAACGGCTATGATTTACTTGGAGCCAACGCATCCCGTTATCTTTGTGTTACCAAATGTTGAAGCATTGGCTTGAGGCCTGCTTTCAGCAGCATGCATGGCTTAATCACGAGAAAAGAAAAAAAAAAAATGTTCCTTATTTTGGAGAATTGTTTTTTGAGACGGAGATGTAACTTTAACCCTTTGGACAGCTGTTGAAACTGTAAGAAACCTAAGTACAGAAAAGGAAGACACGTGATAGAGTAAGATGTGGACATCTAAAATCTGAAATTTAAAAACACGTAGTCCGTTACAAAGATTACCAGCATGCTACTCTTAAGAAAAAAAAAAAAAAGATATGGCATAGTATTTGTAATACCAACACTCACAGAGTTCAGTTATTTTACAGTGAGACCCACTTGCACAGCTCGATAATGAATTTGACAGTGAGAGTAATGGAATGAAGAATGGGAGAAGTTTGACAATGTGGTAGTAAAAGAATGCAATAAATAGACTGCTACATATTTTATCTGCTACTATATTTTATCCTTACAATGTGGAAGAAGTATGCTTTACTTTTCGAAGTCATTAATTCAGAGAAGAAAAAGTGAATACGAGGAAGGCTTTGCATTGAGGTTTAGATTTGTGTGTCACCTATGAAATTACTAATTTTCATCCAAATAACTTCACCTGCTGTTATATGAGGTGATTTTGTGCAGTGACTTTGTCTGGTCTGTACTAATGACAGCAGTGATGGTTCTTGTATTCGTCATTTTTGAGTTTTAATGAATATTTTGAGTGCTAATTAGCTATCCTCTGTGGAGAAAAACCTTTCTTTAATCTAAACTGCGGAACTCTACCGATGAGAGATTGAGTTCTCTGTAACATTGATTAAAAGAGTAAATTTTGACTGAAACGTTTGGAAAAACTGATGCATATGAGCTTTAATTTTATATAAAAAGTCAAATTTATATAAATAATAGATTTTCTAAAAATAGCCCTGGTAATAATTCCTGAGTTTCTGTGGCTAGGAATTGATTTTTAGAACTAATACAAGCCTCTGCATGTATCACCTGCAGTTATCTGAAAGGGCAGGACTGTCTCACAGCTGTTCAGTCGCAGAGTTTGCCTTAGCTAACGCGCTGTACTGGCTTAGAGGAAAAATCGTCAGGCCCAGTGTCCATCTCCCAGAGTGGCCAAAAGCAGAAGCCTAGGGAAGATAAGAACGGAGTAATAGCTAACGAGACTTCCCAGAACTGCTATCTCCCTCTTTCTGTGAATTTGGGACTCTTTTTAAGTTGTTTTTTTTTCTTAGGGCATAATTTTTTTTATTTTTTTTTTTTTGGAAGGAGAGAGCCAGGATTGCCATCAAATTCTTCATTTTTAAGATACTTTAAGTGAATCTTATTTATAAGTGAGACTTGTACACAAGAAAGGTGCAAGTTTATTCTGTTTTACCTAAGAGACATTTCAAGGTAGGTCATGTTCACTTAATGTCTCCCATACGGTTATGTCTGGTCTGCATTTTTAGATATTATATTTAGTTATGTATTTTCCAAACTGTTGCTTTTAACTTAATAGAAATAAGGTGTTTGTGGCTAATTTGAGAACCAGGAAATACAGGTCCAGTTCACATAATTTAGGTCCTTCAGCCTGGATCCTCAGCGGATGCTCAGTGTGCATTTCCGAAATCAGACCGGCAGCTCTGCTCCCAGCCTCAGAACTGAGTGATTGTGTACGTACTTTGCTGTACGAGGGCTGAAGGAGCCTTCCAGGTAAGCTGTGTGATACGCAGGGATACAAGGCTTAATTCTGCCAGATACACATACTGGGGTCCAGTACGCATGCTGTTTCCTGAACCTGCTTGAAAACAATGAGCGTGGTATTTAATGGTGGCCTCAGAGGTGGCCCTGCTCTACCTGCAGTGGCTTAGTGGAAATCAATTCAAGTACAGGTGCCAGGATAGAATTTATTTTCCCTGTATGCAGTGCGTCCTAGTCCCCATAGCCACAGAGAGCTTCCAACAGAAGGTAACAATAATTCATTTGTCAATAGCCATTTAAGTAGTTAGTTTGGAGTGCACATCCTTTGTGTGCTCACACAGCATCCAGCACAGCAGTTCGTGTGTCAGGTCGCTGTGTGTCTCTAATTCCAATACCAAATAATGGTGTAAAGCGCTATGGTCAGTGCTTTGTTTTCAATAACTACTTCTGTGTAAACCTGCTGAGCTGTAACAGTATTATTCAGAGCACATCTAAATGATGTTATGTTCAAAATACTTATTTAGGAGGAAAGGTCTTATTTTCATAAGCCATGCATATACAAATTTTCTGCTGACATCTGGTGGAAAAGCTGGTGGGTGGAAAGGTTTCAAGCCGTCTTGAGTGTCTGCTGAAGTGATTGATTGACAGAGTATTTATCTTCCAAGCACTTGTTATCAATTGGAGAGGATTTTACTGATGTGCAATTGATGCCTTAGAGACAGAGGGAAAAAAAATCTTTCTAATCTTGCTTTTCAAATGAGGTGATCATCCGCTACAGAGTGGTGTGCCTGAAACAACCAGCTGCAAGCTACTGATATTTTTTTTTCCCCCCAAAGGTTGGAAATGCAAAATTCCATGAAATAATTCACTGCTAACAAAACCTCTGATTATCTTCATTATCTACTGTTCTTATTAAATCTTTATTTTGTAAAATGTCTCATAATTTAACCTTGCAACTTGCTAATTCTGCTTAACAAAGGCAGACTAGTTTATCTTGAAAAGAGTTAACACAGTAGTCTTTACCCTTATTTTATGATTTCAAAATATTTTTTTTTAAAATTTATTTAGTAAATCTGCCAGCAGTGCAAGTTTTTCTGTGAGTTAGAAAAAGAAAATGTTCTGCTAACAGGAGAAAAGTGCAACCTAATACTCTTATGTGAATTGAATGGGGAGCATGGTAGTGGCTTTCACAAGATTTTAGAGGTTTCGTCACTGGGAAGAGCTTCATCCAATTTCCAGACTACTCTTCTGTAGTTTCTCTGCAAATAATACTTAGCGGTATCTCATCTTGACTGTATTTCCACCAGGAAAATGGTCTGAATACAGGAAAGTCCTAAAAGGAAATCTCCCTTTTTAAATGGTGATACTTAAGCACCCAAATGTGGTGAATAAACAGCCATGTAATAAAAGTCATTTCATACTTTTTGGACCATGGTTAACAACTCATTTTTGACCAATTAGAGCTACCTCTTTCCAGCTAGCCAGTTGGAAGAACAGCTAATATTAGAAGTTTATAAACTACTAGCAATACCTAATTGTTCCGTCTTTGTAGATACTGCTTTATGGGGAATGCATCAATTGTTAATGCCTGCAAATCTTATTTCTTTTAAGGTTTGACTCATTAAAATGATGCTGTCAATCCTTTCCTATACCTTTTAAAGAAAATTTTATTTTTTCCTACGATAATGTTAAGTGAGCGCCCATGAAACTGTTCCCAGGACTTCAAGGTCAATAGTGATAAAAAGTGGTTTTGAAGAGTTATTACACACTGAGAAGCAAGAAGCTGTAAAATTTGAGTGTAAATGGTTGGGTGTGAACCCTGAGTTATTAGGAAGTTTAGCATCTCTTTTCTTTTACAATTTTCTTTTTCCTATGACCTACCTCCACAGCTATGGTACATTGAGTGTCTCAATGTTTAACCACCTTCCCCTGCAGTCATCTAACCCATCATTGAGTGGATGCTCTTGGAGCAAGGGTGAGAATGCTCGGCTTTTTGTTCTTAAATGATACAGTCTGAAATGTTTTGCCAAATCTCCAGGTTTCATTTAAAGTGACCTGTTCTGTCCTTCTCTTCCCTTCTACATCATTATACAAATATGTATACTTTTATTTACCTCTGCCTATAACCTGAAATTAGTATTCATGAAAAGAAAGCACAAGGCTGGGGAAGCAAATAAATGAAATCTTGTTGTAATGATTAATTAATTGCCTGTGGTAAGTATTTCCAATTTATTGTATTAAAAATTTGAACAGATGCATCATGCCAAGAAAAAGTCAAAGAATGTTTACTTGGTAAACTGTAAACTCAAGCATAAAATACAAAATCAAGTAAGTTCTGAAACATTAATTGCTTGTACACCATGTATTTTTAAATAAGTATCAAGTTTAAAAATGTCTTTCCCTTCTGAATAGCAAAAGGACACACAATTTAATGGCATGCTGAAGTGGCCCCATTTTTTTTCCTGTGCCATTATGTTTTTCTTTAATATGACATTACATTTTTTTGCATGAAGGGATACAGTAAAGCATGGACTTCTCTAAGGACATTTATTTCAAAGAGGAAAGTTGGTGGCAATGAAAGGAAAAAAGTTAACAGCATACTAAAGATGTAATCCTATACTGTTAAAATAACAACATTAAATGGTAAATGAAGTTGAGCCAGGATAAGAGTTAGCAGTGGTCATTCAGTGAAACCACAACATTTTCTCAGAGAGCAAATGGAGTGGAATACAGTTGTGTTGGTAAGAGTGCTGTATGTTATTAACGTGCCGTTCACATGCACAGGGTCTGATGAGCTTTCCTGCGTGCGTGGAAATGTGCGTGCAAGAGCTAATGGCTCTTAAAAGCCACATGTCTGCTGGAGATACAAAGCACTGCCACACATCTTTGCATCTACTCTGAGAGCTGATTTTTAAACAGCCAGAGTTTTCCAAAAGCTGTAAAGAAAAAACTGATTTCAGATACACCAGTCTCAGGAATGTCTGCGGTTGCTGTATTTCAGGTGGAACTGTATGTCACCAAATGGAGCATTTTTATTATTATTTATGTAACGATGAGGTTGAATTGACTAACATACCTTATAGTTATCTGGTATTGTTAACAGATAACTGTATTCCATATTATTAAATATTTAAAATACCTAAATTATTGTTTAGATGGCAAGATAACAATTTTGGAAGAAAATAAGATGGACACAAAGAATGACAGGATCACTACTATGCTGAGATGTTATCAGAAATATAATTTGGTGTGTGGGCCAGTATTCTCACTGACTTGCTGAGACATTACTGTCTTGGCATTCCTCAAAGACAGAAAAATAAGAGATACATGACAAATATACAAGCTAGTATAACATGCATGACTCTTAGGAAGCCTTGCTTCCATCTGAAGAAAATGGGAGGGTTAAGCTGGGTGTCTGACACCCAGTTTCCAAAATTAAAGGTTTCTAAGTTGTGATGAGCTAAAATTATTCTTGCCTGTGTGTAAACCTGTTAGCTAACACCCATGGAGTTCTTTCATATCTATGTCATAGCAATAGAGCGCAACGCTTGTTCCAACAGCTTTAATATAACAGATTTTCTTCCCTTTCCTACTGCACATCAGGTTCAGTAAAACCTGTTTTCATTGCAGCTGACAGTAATCTCAGGTCCAGCTTAGGATGAGGAGGAATCTGGAGCTCAGTGCAAGGAATATCTCTGATTACCAGGCTCCAGAAAGCACTCGGTCTGCGTAGCCTGCACCACAATGAGAGGTTTTTTGACAAAAAGAAATGGTCAAGTATACAGCCTAGATTTGTATTCTTGTGGAAGAGACTGTCATAGAACTAGCAGATTTTGTTTCTTCTTGCTGTGGAGACCCTCTTTTTGGAATATCCTTTTTTTTTTCCAACAACATGGAAATTTGGGATTTACACAAACATGCTGATCCCTCACCTTTGAGGAAGTCCCCAAATCTTGTCTCACCTTTCACCAGTACCACCAAGTCACTGGTCACTCTATAGGTTTGATGGCTTAAAAGGCTCCTCTAGCAATTTGCCATGATGGATTAAAATTTTTTTGCATGTTATAGCCAAAATAAATTTTATCTCCTCCTTGTAGGACATTTCTGACTGCACAGTACACCTTCCTGTCATTGTTGAAGCCATTTCAAAACACTGGATTGTTGTAGACACAGAGGAAGAATTCCATATATTAATAGATACTTCAGGTGGAATAATTTGGATTTATTACTAAGTAGTAGTTAAATCTGCATTAGGGGCCAAATGACTAAGTTTTTCTTTACTGGTTTTCCAGGGAACAATTTTTTTGAAAGTTGAGATTAGAAGAAGGAAACGTCATTTGTGTGCCGGTAAAACACAAGGGATACTTTTTCTTTATTTAAAACTGTTCCGTTGGAGCATGGCAGCCACAAGAACAGGCTGTAAAATCTCATTGCCTTAATTTTGGAGGCTCATCTTATTCTGTTGAATAAGAATACTCTGCTTCTGTTCCTCCCCAGTTTAAAATATCTGTAATGAGGTTCTATTTTTGCAGGCATAACACTGCAGAACTGGTACTAGTCCTAAATTCATCACTCCAGCAACTCTATGGATGTGGCATGACAGGTTTAGTATCCCTCTTTGAGCTGTGGAACTAAACCCGTAGGAATGATTAAGCCAGATCAATAACAAATGATAATTAGAGATATGTTTACATGTGTTTTTATTACTTCAGCAGGAAATAACTGATCTTTTTCATTATAAAAGCTACATGTTGGGATATAAGTTCAAGAATAGCATTTCTGCAATGCCACAGGATTTTACACTGTCTTTAGCACATCTTTGTCTCTGTTCTACTTTTAATTGGTGGTTCTTAATTTTAGAGCACTTTTAGAGTGCCATTTACAAGGTAATTATTGTATTTTAAAGGCTTACTAGATTAAACCAAACAGAGTAAATATTATGTACCCATGAAAAGAAATGCAAGAACACAGTCAATGTAAAATCTCTTAAAGTCAAGTTGTCAGCAGCCTCTTGGTATCATCTGGTGAATAGCATGAAAGGAAGGTGTCTGACCTATAGGAAGGTAATTGTAAGGATTGTAAGGATTTCACTTTCATGTGAGGTAATGAAACATCTTGAATATACTGAGGGATCCTGTTGGTGTGATTTAACAGGGGCAAAAGACACTCCATTGCAAATTGTCTGTTGTTTCTCTTCGGTTTCAGGGTGAGGAGGTGTATGCTAAATAGGACTTGTCAATATACGCTATTAATTTCTGCTATATCCCCATACACATAGCATATTCATAGTTTTTCATGTTCAGATATTTATTATGCAAGGTAGTAGCTCAGGACAGTCTGCTCCATGTTAGAAGCCTTGCCTGTGGACACAGGGATGTGTGTGGTGGAAATCCCGAGCTGTTGAGGTATCTGGTATACTGCAGCTGTTGTAGCTTTAAGCAGAATTTCTGCAAGACTGCAGCTGAAAGAATTGTAACGTACAGAACATACATTTGTTATCTCAGAACTTTAATTTCTCACTCTGCTGTCAGTTGTTAAGCTAATAAATTAAGCATAATGGTGAGTAATAATGGATATATAATTTTCTTTCCTGTTTGCCTGTTCAGTCTTTTTTTTCCAAATTAATACTTTTCATGAATACCTCAGGTTCACAGTAGACACAGTTCAGTAACCAAAGAATTTTTTTTTTTGGTTTTTTTTGTTTGTTTGTTTGTTTTGGTTTTTTTTTGCCTTAGCTACCCAGGAAGACCCTAGTGGCTACTCTTGAGCTAACTAGCAAGTCACAGATTTTAATGCCATCTATTTTTAGATGCTGCTCATTTTCATTCTCCCACACATCTCCCTCATTTCTTTAAAAATCATTCTTCCTCTGTGCTTCCCATGCAAATCTCTTGCTGTTTTCTAATTCTGTTTCGATTGTGTTAAGCATATTAAAATATTTAGATGATAAATTGAAGCACTGAAACACTAAATAGCACCAAATTTATAGTTGCCTTTAGCTGTTTTTCCTCCTGGACTGTCCCAACTGTGCTTTGAACAAAGCAGAAGGCGGGTGGTGTAAAATAACATGGAATCGTAAAATGATAAAGCATCTGTGTGCTGGGTGAGGGTGCAGAGGGAACAGGGATCATCCAGGGACCCCAGCCTTACATCTGCCCAGCAAGGAGATGGGAAACTGGGGCTTGGTAGAAGAGGCTGGGAAAGAAATAGTGAAAGACATCTAACTACAATGTTGGTTTTGTAATTTTTTTTTTTTTTTTTTTTTTTTTAGAAAATGTGAACAGTCTGTCAAAAGCACTCATGGAAAAGAGAGTCAGATAAAAATAGGGTAATTTTGAATGGAGTTTCACAGGACAAAAGAAAATGAATTTCTGAAGCCTAAGAGGTTTCTGCGTGCTGGAAACAACAGTGCTTTAACGTGAAGTTAAACTTCTTATTTGAAGTTTGCTGGATTTAATTTTAAATGAAGGAAAAAGAGGGAAAATCTAAACAGCAAGTTGCTATCAGTTCTATTCACATGTTATGTTTGCAACTCTTATTTTAGACCACTATCTAGAAGAGGTCAAGTATGTAAGAGTAGAAATATCTTAAAATAAATAGCAAAAGAGCTCATTTAAGACTTGTTAGGCTTCCGTTAGCCCTCTCATTCTTATTGTGAGTTGGCATGAAATTGTTCTTGGAAGGAAGAGGAAACAAAGGATTATTCTGGGTGTTTAGCAAGAGCCAACAGAAGTTGGAAATTCATATCTATTTAAACTTCTGGAAATGTCCTAAATTGTCAGCACTGACAAAACACTTCAGGTTTATTTCATCTATACTCTCTATGTATGGAAGTTTATTTTCTAAAAGCCTTCTGACTATTTTCAGTCAGGCTTTTCTGCCAAAAGTAATCTTAGTAACTTAAAAATTCTTCGTCAAATTTATCATTTATGTATCACAACTCATAGAAAAGTACACTCCCCATAAATTCAGTGTCCTCTCAAATTCTCTTTGAGTTTGCCTGATTTTTTTTTTTTTTAAGTAGTGTCAGTAGCACTGTTAATGGTGAGATGCATCTGCAAGGTTGCATTGTGTGGCTGCTCCTGTCCTAGAAAGAACCGAAACTTCCCTTCTAGATCTTTTCCCTCCCTGAAATAATGGGCTGTGATTTTGTAGAGTGTTTTTGTTTTAAAATTGAAGGCTTTAGAGAAAAGAACTAGATCTTTTTACAGACCTAATAATTAGTGTCAGCACCAGCCTTACTCATAGAAACACTTTAGATTTTAATAAAATGGAGATGCCACTCAGAATGGCACAACATGACTCTAATTTAATTATGTTCTGATTGTAGGACACAGTCTCATTGTTTCCATATACAGATGCTGTGTATGGACCAGCGTTACGCAGGCTCCCTCTGTACGGGGGACCAGCATCCCCAGTCCTCATCTGCTGCGTGCCCTTCTGCCTTTCCATCGCTAGAGATGCCGTACTCCTGAGATCGGTGTGCACAGGCTTAGTCTGCTGTGCGCTGGGTTCCAGGTTGGCCTTGGGGAATCAAATGACTGCAGGATCTGACACAGTAATACGCAGAAAACTGAACAGGAGCCTGCCGTGAAATACTCCGGTTCCCAGGCCAGGGTCACTCCCAACTCATCTTGGCTGACTTAGCAGATGGGATATTAAGTCTTCTGTAATGAAAGCCTACTGATAAATACTGTTAGTTTGAAATTAAAATTGTTTTGAAGAAATTGAAATGAGATTTTTTTTCCACTTTATCTGCTTGTTCAAAAAGAGACTGTTATAATCAGTGTGACATCCTGCAGTCATGAATGTTGTGATGCAGTTCTGTTGAAAAATGCTATTATCTCAGTTACAGTTGCGCTGGGTAACGATAAATGTGGCAGTCCTGTGTTGAAAGGGTTGGGTGTTTTGGTTTTTTTTTTTACCACACTTATTGATTATGAATGTATAGAGCTAACATACGGAATAGCCTAAGTCAGCAGTGCATTGGGAACAGCTCGACAGCGGGGAAGCAAGCCCGTAGGCCATGCGTCCTATCATCCAGCCCGATGGGAAATTGTGGTGCAGTGCTTGGGTTCCACCTGGGTCCAAAGATGGCCTAACACCCAATTATATAGCAGCTAGATTGCACTGGATATTTGGGGAAAACAGGAGGTACCGAGCCATTTCAGGAAAGCAAAACTTGTGTGGGAATTTTGTCAAAGCTGACAGGGTACAAGTATTGAAGTGTGGGAGAAAGGAGACCAGTAAGTAGATGAAGAGAGGAAACTGGGAAGGAGTAAGCACAGGAAAGAGGCCTTGCAAAGTAAAGCAAGTATATAACATTGAGGCCAGTGAAACTCATGGGATCACCTATAGGTTGCAAAGGCAGGGCTCAAAAGATCATTTGGCTGTAGATAAGCAGCAAATAGTTCTTTTGGCAACAAACATGTACTAACAACCCCCCAGCCCACAATCCCCTCAGATCCCTGTGCACACAAAATGAAAAATCAGAGCTTGTTTTGCTCCCGCTAGCATCAAATGTCAATCAAGTACACATGGAAAGCAGCTTTTAAACAGAGCCAGAAATATGATACTGGGTGTTTCACTTTATCACCATGTTTACAGTCCTGTAACCATTTCCCATTGTTAATGCTAGTTTAACTGGGCTCTCTCCATGGCAGGAAAGCAGTGGAGGTGGTGAAAAGGTGTGGAAGTGTTCAGTTCCCTAGACCCTCCCTGCAGCTGTCTGGGATTAGGTGCAAGGCATTCATCAGAAAGCTAATGATTCTGTAAATCTGTAAATAAATTCCAGCTGTAAGCCAGTAGTCCTGTTTCCAGGAGCAGAAGAGGTTGGGTCCCCTATATATACTCCTTTTTACTGCCACATAGAAATGCAGCATGTGTTTTCTGAAGATTGATTTCCTTTTTCTCTCAACATTGAGATGAGGCAGGGAAACTTAAAAAGAAAGCAAAACCATTAATAAATATGTTTTGCTTTCAATAAGAGCCCTGTGTAACTTGTCCCTTAATCACTGGTCTCAACAACACTGATGGAGCTTTAGTGGTGCTCTGTACAACACAAATCAGCATTTGCTTGTCTGGGCAAGATAAATACTGAATCCTGGGGAGAGTAAAGGATAGAGTACTGACCCCCTGTGTTCTCAGGAACACTTTTCTCCCCAGTCAGAAGTTGAAAAATACGCTTGGAGTGATAGAGAAGTTTGACCTAAGTCCACTATCGCAGAGGGAGCTGAGATACCAGGAGTAGGAGGGAGCCTTACACCAAGCAGAGGAGATGACCTGTTGACTCAGCTGAAGCCTTTATTCATAATAAGTGCCTCTGGATCCAGCAAATCCTGTCTTCACTTCAGAGCACTTTGGTGTTAGATAGAAATCCAGTATCTTCTCCAATTTCAAGAGCATTCTCAGTAACTGATATGTGAGTATTAGCTATGTAACTTCTAACACCACAGATTTCTTGAGGAAACAAGGAAAAGCATTAATCCCTGCAGCAGGTGACTCAGAGGGCTTCTGCACAGCAGACTGAATAGCAGAATGTGTGGTAAAAATTTTATCTCATTGCATTTGTCAGAAAACTTCCAAGTTCTATTTTTGTTCTTTAAAAATCTTAATACATTGGGTTCAGTTAATTGTCATCCATGTAGATGAATTAACATCTCTGTAGGTGAGCAGATGGAAGAGTTTGGATCTGTGGCTCGCAGGACCTAGCACCTTGCTGTGTAACAGGAGACACCTTAGAAAAATCCTGGAACAATTTTAGGTCTTAACGTAAAACTAAAGTATTTTTCTAGGAGCCTGAGAGATGTTTTGAAACAGTGGAAGAAAACTAGGCTACTTTGGCTGTTCCAGTATTTAAGTTAAAATACAACTGTTTGTTCCCTTCACAGAAAAGTATGTGCAGACCCATGAAGAGCAATTCTCAGACTTGTGTTTGAAAACTCTCCTTGGTAATTTAGATATGTCAATATAGTTGTAGAAGCTACATTTCATCATTGAAGGTGGTATAATCAGTGCACATTCAGGCTGCAGTGCAGAGGCGGAGAATAATAAATTCCACCTCTTTATTTCAATGTGATCAGTACTTGGTTTCCTGAGAGGATGCAAAGGTAAGGAGGCCAGTTGGAGTTGTCATTGTGCAGAGATTGCTTTGCAACTGCAGTTTCCATAGCATTAAGATCAGCATTGCCTCTTATTGAAAAATCAGGCTTATTTTACCTCCACGGGGAAGACACGCCTCGATTTCCACATACAGGGGTGCAGCCCTGCCTTCAGTTGTGGCCTCAGACTGAATTAACCGAAACCTTCGTCCTTCTGGTCTGTCCCTGCATTTGGAGAATGCCCTTAATAACATGCTGTAGCTTGGTCAGCCCTCAAGTCAGGTAGTTGGACTAGATGATCATTGTAGGTCCCTTCCGGCTGAAATAGTCTATTCCATCATAAAACCAATATTTGGTTTAACAATGGGAGAAGCTTAATAGCATCCAGCTGGTAAGAGCTAATAAACCCATGAGTGATTTCTTTTTTTTTTTAATAACTTCAATAGCAGTGCATTACCCTTTGGTGCCCTATGTGACTGCCAAGTTAACAGAATTATTTTCCTTTAGTTTTGGTAAGAGCAGGTCGGATTCTAAGCATATGCTTTCAGTACACATTAAAGAAATTCCTGAGCTGAAAATGGAAAAGAGCTCCTGTTTACTTCACAGCGATTAAAGCATGACCCCTTACTGGCAAGAAAAGAAATTGAAAACTAATTTCGAGGTTCAGGATTAATTCTCTGTCAAATTGACAGAGGAGATCCTACTTTAGGATACCTGTAGCATAAATGCAGAACCTTCTCTGTATCTGTTCCTTTCAGTGTGAGTTATTACTTTGATTTCATGGTTCTATAACGTGGACATTTTATAAGTTAGCTATCTGTGAATTTGGTTTAAATATCTACAAAGACATCCTTTTTACCAAGTAAATCTGTTTGTTTCCTCTGAACATCACTGATCTGTACTGACGACCTTTTCCTGACTGTGTGTTTCTCCATCTTCCCTGCAGCAATTGCTCAGAAATGATTGTCATGTAAGGAGCTGGCTATGGCAAACAGGAACTGTCAGAGCACCGCAGCCAGCATGCTGGATCACAGAGCCAGAGCCTGCCCGGCTTCATCTCACAACAGGGAGCTTGAAAATGAGGAAAGTGACCTTCCCATTGAAGATTATGCAGCGAAGGAGGCGGAACTGGCAACTGTCAGACAAGGTAGTCCTACCCCCGTGGAACACGAGTGCAATGATCATAGCGGAGACGGTGACTCCAGCTCTGACTATGTGAATAACACCTCTGAGGAGGAGGACTATGATGAAGGCTTGCCAGAAGAAGAGGAGGGGATCACTTACTACATTAGATACTGTCCAGAGGACGACAGTTACCTGGAAGGAATGGACTGCAATGGGGAGGAGTACGCTCCCCATGAGGAGCACCATGTTGAAACAGATGAATGTCAGGAAGCTGTAGAAGAATGGGCGGAAGGTAAAGTTCAGCACCAAGATGAAAGTGAGGTGACGGACAGGCAAGAGTGGCAGGAAGGTCAAGATAACAGCGTTCAGATTTTGGAAGATGAAGTGTCATCTTTGGTGATTCAAGACCAAGAAGAAAACATACAGTACTGTCAAAGTGAGGGTGGCTATCCGGACTATTACCCAGCAGAGGCCAATGGAAACTCGCAGGGAATATCGCCATACCATTCTAGAAAAGAGGACGTGGAGCTGGAAGAGCAGGAAGAGGACATTGACCAGATTGTAGCAGAGATCAAAATGAGCATGAGCATGAGCAGTATTAACAGTACAACAGAAATGAGTCCCGAGCACACTGGCACCGAAAACCTGGCACATGACTACAAAGAGACTTGTTCAAAGGGAGAAACTGCTCACAGTGCTAATAGGCACGAGGGGAGGCCGAAATCCCTGAACATCCCATCTGCCTCTAAGCACGGTGGGGATGTGTCTAGGGGTTGTAAAGCAAAGTCACGAACCCCAGAGGACAGGCAGAAGTGGCCGCAAGAGCAGGTATGAGGCTCTCTGTTTAACCAGACTGTCAGGGGCAGCATGCAGGTGTTATGCTAGTTATTCCAAACAATACTTTCACTTTTTTTCCCACTCTGTATTACATTCACAACTACACAATCACATTGTATATTTAGAGAAAGGTGCTGAACGTAGTCAATTTAGGTAGGTAACTTGGAAAGAGGTTTTGCACAGAGAACAGACAATTCTGAGTAAAACAAGATATTCCAGATGCATAGGGCAAAACCAGTTTGTTTATACTATTTTTATTCTGCATTGACACACTAGATAAACTTAAAACTAGGGTCAGCATTGAAATAGTTGAGGATTTTTTCCATTAGTGTCTCCTGTACTGTTTCCTTAGTGGCTGATTACTTGTAATTTCTTTGGTTTTCAGCAGAACATATGCCAAGACAAGATACCACATATATTAAACACAACTGCAAGAAGTGCCTGCATATTGCTGTGGTTTTGTGCTAGCTAGGCGTATCTTGACTTGTCAGGAAAGAAGAAATAGGAGCTTGTACCAAAAATGCCGTTAAGCAGTTTTATCACAAGAATGCTGTAGATGCTAATTTAAACCATGCATGATCCTTTCTTGTCCTAATATTATGTGCCAGGAAAAAAATAATATCTGTGAATGAAGCTCAAGCTTTTCTAGAGGAGTAGAGGTATGAGGTTCTCTTTTTAAGTTTCAGATCTAATGTGCTTACTTCCTTAGAGAGACATACCTAATTCCCTTTGCTCTAAGGTCAGTTTAAAGCTTTGACTTTGCATCTCTAAAGTTACATACAGCTAAATACTAGTTATCTTCTGCAATGAACACAGATCTACCTAAGAATAGGTAAGATAACATGTATTTGTATGACAGACTAGTAAGGATAAGTGAATTATTTTGCCTTATCTTAAATTAATGTGCTTTATTAAACTTCAGAGGTGCAAGTTTCCTATTTCAGCTTTATCAAATCTATAAATATTATGATTTTCTATAGTTAAGTGCCCCACAGTTAAACAATTTAATCTAGATGATTAAATTCCTCTGAAAAACAGTGAAAGGAAATGAAATGTTTAAGTATATGCTGATAAAACAGATTGACCTTTATTGTAATTGTGAACAACAACAAAAAAATCTTAGAGGGATATTTTCAGATTTCCCCTGTCTACAGCGAGTTTTTAGTATTCATTTCTACATTCTATTTTTAGAAGTAGAACAAAATTGTGTAACCTATTATATTCAGTGCCTACCAGCATAAGAGTTGTAGCTTGTGTGAGTAAGCTTGATGATCTTGAGTGGTGTGAGCCATCACTAGGTATTGGCTAGGGGCAGAGAAGTCTAGGTAGCACATTTTAGACTAATGATGGTCTTTCTGGCACAGTACCCCAGCAGCTGCTACTGGGAGTGTGACTCCTTGTAAGTTCTGCAAATACTTCCAAAACAAGAGAGAAGAGGAGCTCTTGAGTAAGAAAGCTGGTGAATTCTTCTATATACTTGAATAAGAAATTGTTGGGTTTTTTTCCCCCCCCCGAATGGTTGCTAATTCAAAACAGAATTCAAAACAGACTTTCATTTCAACATCTTTGCAGTCTTTCAAAGTTTAGTTAGCAGAGGTTCACCTAAATTGTGTTGTACCTTTATTGTTCTTGCCAGACTGCTAAGAACTGGGGGTTTTGTAACATCAGGATATGGATATAACTGCCACTGGTTGTGAAAATAAACAAAGGGACCTGAGTGTTTCTGAGTTGCCTGCTGAGCTTTAGTTATTTCCAGTCAGTCTTGGGCCAGTGCCTTCATCTTTTTTACTAATGGAGGGAGTGCTGCTGTGGCAGGTAGCCACTGGGTTTCTACAGTCAGTCTTCATAAAAACCAAAACTGTTGTCCAATGCATAGAGCATTAAGCAATACCCAGTATTTCATTCCTTCACATACAAAGAGAGAAAGGAAAGTAGAGGTGCAACAAGAGATACAGCAGTACAGGTATCTGTTTCAGGTCATTGTGAAGGGGTACACAAACTGGATGACAAGACATTTAATTTGTAAGAAAGGAGATAGGGCAAAGCTGCTGTGGGCTTCCTCACTGAAGAGGAGAGCACATGGGTCTCCAAGGCATAAAGGTGAGAAGTGTCATTTCTTATGGAGGTAGAGGCTCACAAATGAAGAGGGGAGGAGATTCTGCCCTCTCCCACCCCGAGCCTCCAGGGATATAAAAGATTAAAAAGCAAGTTAAATAATCCTTGGCAAGCATTACTCGAACATGCTTATCAAAACAAGGCTGGCCTTATCTTGCTGTGTTCTGCTCACCCACTGCAGGTTGCTTATCATCCTCAGCTTTATCTAAAAATTGGGCTCACTGCGAAGGCATTAGAACAAGAGCGCAGCATCCATTTCTGCCACAGAGAGTTTCATGCTTAATAGCTCCTTCAATGTCCTTAACGTGAGGTGCGACTGGACCTTTAACATAGATATCGCATCTCTGAGTGCAGAGGATTTTGTTTTTCTTCTGGGGCATTTAATTTTTTAATATTTACTATAAAATATCTCAGGGATGGATGCAATTAATCTACTGGCATATTGTGAAGCTGAGGTAGTAATTATTTCAATTACAATAATTAGAGTTCTTACATAGCAAAAGGAGAAAAAGCTAAGGCTATTGTTAGTAGATTTGCATGCCAAACTTATTGTCTGCAGAGAGCTTGCTTGGAAGATCCTTGGTTTCCTCATCTTGCTGAAAGATTTCAGTTATTTTAAGTGTGCATCGCACCATACAAAATACCATGGTGAGAGGGATGACACGGAAGCATACATATTGCATATGGAACACTTCTTGCCCCAATTCTTTAAGTAAATGTAGCTTTGAATGCTTTAAGTTAAATGAAGATACTATGTGTATGTCAGTTTTTGTAAACAATAAGCAAACTGTGTTGTTTAAAATATATAGGTATTTATTCTTAGCCCATGATAAATGATTTTGTGAAATGCTAGCAATTGTCTTGCATACCAAATGTTAACTAACCGGTGTTAAAGGTTCCAGTTGCTAGGTTTGCATTGCAATTAATCACAAGAGAACAGCGGTCACTTCTGAGAAAGACAGAACAATCTACAGAGAATGGAAAACAAATTACTTCTAGTGTGAGTTCTGTGGCCAGTCTTAAATATACATACTCACTCTTGAAATCTTTGGGGGTATACGAGCCTTTATTTGTAAATACCTCTGGGAAGTGCAGAAGAAAATTCACCCTAGATGAGCTTGAGGGAAACTTGGAATACATTCAGAGTGTGTATTTGCTCTTATTCACCTATTAGCACAACTTATTTCTTGCAGGTTTTACATGCTTACATTATTTAAGAAAGGCATTATGTCTGTGAAGTTGAAACTTAATATTTTGGGCATTTTATGACACAACTCAAATTTAATAACTTCCTCAAGCTAGGAGTTTCCCCTAACCCATTTAACATCTTGGTCATCTCAGACTGGTATCTCTGACAAAGAAATTTTATTTTTCCTTGTAATTTCATTTTATATGTTTCAGCTTCATGCAGAGAGGTCAGCTGTGATCAGACACCCTATTGATATAATTTTCCTGAATTATCATAGTTTTCATTGTAAAATAAACATTAAGTGACTTGGATATCTTTGGGTAGAATAAGGAGGAAGAAGAACTGAATGGCTCATTGAACTGATACTATGTACAGTATGACCAGAAATTTTAACTTGATGTGGTGTTCCTGTGCAAAAGTAGTTACTGTTGACTTGAAGTTTCTTTTTTTTGGAGTGCTATTACATTTGCATAGCTTCAAGTTTAGCTAGAATGTTGTTGGTTTGGCCCACTAATAATCAACCTAGGAACAGGTTTACTAGATGGAAAGTGGGAGTAGTTTCCTGTTGCAGATGAGTGCTTGCCCCACACAAAATAGGAACAAGGGCTTGGTCTAAACCAGAGAGGTGGTGGATGCCCCATCCCTGGGAACATTCCAGGCCAGGTTGGCCGGGGCTCTGAGCAACCTGATCTGGTTGGAGATGTCCCTGCTCCTTGCAGGGGGGTTCGACTGGATGGGCTTTGAAGGTCCCGTCCAACCCTGACCATTCTGTGATTGCTTCTGTGTGGATCCTTCTATGTGACAGCTTACTCTTTTCATTCCATCACACATTCATGAAATACTGGCATTGGCATGGCCTGAGAGCTGCTTCTGATAAGTGGGGACTAGAGATGACTGTGGGACTCAACACTTGTGCACTGTCTCATCAGCCCTTTGTTCTTGATGTCTCATCTTGGATTTCAGGCTGCAAACTCCTGAGTATGTGTATTCTCTCCTACTCTATTCAAACAGATCTATTTACCAACAATAAAGATAAAGTTTAACAGCACAAACACCCTACCTTCACCTGTGTACCCTTTTGAAGAACCAGGGATGGTTCTTCATTAAGAGGAGGACCTCAGAGGGAAGGCTGTTGCTGCGGGTGACATACAAATCCTACACTTCTCATTTCTCAACCTTACTTTTGTATCACCAGCCTGCATTTAAGAACCTAACCAAATACACTCATACGAACTCCCCCAGTAGGGACCCCATGACCTTCTGCAATGTTCATCTCATTTCACAGCTTTTATATCCTGTGCCCTTACATGTTTTCCATGTGGACTTCCAGAGACACATAAAATATCACTAACAAAAAACTTGTGAAAGAAAAATTTACAAAGTCTTCTCTTTTTTTTTTTGTCCCAGTTTATTCTCCAACAGCATTGCACACATCAGTGCTGCTACTGTGGTTTTTTTACCTACACTAGTGGAGCTCAGTATTGACAAGAATATTTGAGGTTTATTCCCTTCTCTCAACATGAGCACAGTGTCTTCTGCTACAGAGAGCCCAAACCCAGGAGTCTTTTGTCCATAAAAGATTTCACCCTTAGAACACCCTGAAGCAGCTAAGATGATAGACATTTTAGAAAGCCTGTAGCTTAGGAATGTCTCACTGGAATTCAGTTTGAGTATTATGGGATGCATTTGATAGAATTTGCAGAAAACACAAATGGGTGTAAATAAAGAGTATTAAAGAAAGCTTGCTCCAGTTCTCCCATGTGCTGGGGCAGAAATGCTAAGTAGCTGTTACCAAGTGACAGTTCCCAGACTTAGCAAGCACTGAACAGTCCAAACATTCTTCAAACCAAACCAGTTTCTTTGTGCTAATTGGCTGAGTCATGGCTTTTTAGCAATAAGCTCCCGACACCAAGAGACAGCAAAATCAATACCTCTTTCCTAAGATGTATTGGTGACAGAGCCTTCTCAGGGAAGCTTAAAGCAGAAGGCAGTATGTGCTCCAAATTAACATCCACATCAAAATACACCGTTCAGCACAGGTATTTCATAGAATTGTAGAATGGTTTGTGTTGAAAGGAACCTTAAAGATCATCTAGTTCCACCCTCCCACTATGATCAGGGACACCTTCCACCAGACCAGGTTGCTCAAAGCCCCATCCAACCTGGCCTTGAATGCTGCCAGGGACAGGACATCCACAGCTTCTTTGGGCAGCCTGGGCCAGTGCCTCACCACCCTCACAGTAAATAATTCCTTCCTTGTATCTAACCCCACCCTCTTCCAGTTTAAAGCCGTTACCCCTCTGTGATGGTTTAGCCTGAATTACCACACAGTTTCTCGCTCCCCCTCCCCAGTGGGATGGGGGAGAGAATTGGGAAAGAAGAACTCATGGGTTGAGATGAAGACAATTTACTAAAATAACAAGGGAAAACTACAATAATAGCAGAATATACGGATATTAAAATATACAAACTGAACAATATATCTTTTCTCACCACCCGATATCCCAATGACCGATACAGCCCGTCCCGAGCAGCGATCACGGAAACAAAACCGAGCGGCAAGCAAAGGAGCAAAAGGGAGCCAGCAAGGGAGAGGGAACGGTGCCAGCAAAACAAGGAGGAAAGCTGGATGCCAGGAAGGCAGATACCCACCCTGGCCTGCCCCCACTTATATACTGAGCATGACATTTATGGCACGGAATACTCTCTTTGGCCAGTTTGGATCAATTATTCTGTCTGTCTTTCTCCCAGCTTCCTGCATCTGCAATTAGTGAGACTTGGAAAGCAGAACAGCCTGCTCTGCTCCAAACTAAACCCCAGCTCCCTCAGCCACTCCTCATAAGACTTGTGCTCCAGAGCCCTCACCAGCTTTGTTGCCCTTCTCTGGACACGCTCCAGCACTGAACAGTCCCCCATTTCAGTTGACTAGTCGTCAATAGCAATAGTACCGCCCTAATAGACTTGTTAACTAGGTTACCAGCTCTTGATTCAAAAAGATGCACCTTGATGTGTTTCTGTAAACATAACAGTGTTTAACTATCAGGAAGACACATGGCCCAATTATAAACTGTCTTCAGAAACCAACAGAAGATCACACAAGTGGAAATGAGAACCTGAAGTTTTGTCCTTAAGTGACAAACATAACAATACCCATCTGCTTTACCTTTGTACTAGAGAGAGACAACAAACCTGGATGAAAAAGCAATTAGATCTAGTCAACCTACCACAAAACATCTCTTTTCCAATAAGGCTTTTTCCTTCTTGGAGCCTACCACAAGGAACCTTTTTCAACTAGAGCTTATCACAAACCATCTCTTTTCCAAGCAGTTTAGTAGCCTTCAGGAGGAGTTTCAAAACACGTAAGCCAGTGCATTGGAACCCATTATTCAATAATATTTGCACAGTACTGCTAGCAGAGAGATTGGCAGGTGTGGATCATTCATAAGCCTCATTCAAATGTTGAAACATAGCAATAGAGCCTTATTGTGCCTTTGAGCTGCACTCAGTGCTTGCTTACCAACTCTTTACCAAAAGGGTTAACAATTCTGAAAAACCTCATCTTTCATTCCTCTCTCAGACAAATTATTCCTCTGAATAAATGAAGAAAGGGACTGACCTGCTGTTTCCCAGCAGAACGTTCCTCAGCAGGAAAGTGCTTCACGGGCACTGAGCACCACGCAGCATCCAGGATCACAGGTGGCACCTTTGAAGAGGACCCTGGGGCCGAGGTGAGCTTTCAACTGGAAAGCTCAATAGCTTACACTGGAGCAAACAACCAGTGGTGATAAGAAACAGCAGAACTCAGCCACTGCCAGCCCCCACCTGCAGCTAAGGGAAGCTTTACCGTGCAGGAAAGGGCGGTTATAAAGGGGTTGGTGGGCTGGGAGGAGCCCTGCGAGATTGGTGGGAGGGGAGAGGCCCAGGTGGCCCCAGGAACGTGATGAGCCATCAGGACAGAGGTGGCCAGGGCATGGGTAGAGGGGCAGGGTTAGTTAAGGTAGCTGAACCTCTGTATTAGTGTGCAGTCACACAGAAACTCCAGATTTCCAGTTTAGCTTTAGGTCATATTCTGAACTGCAAGGCATAGTAGAAAGCATTTATAAAACCTTACAAGTATTTCCCTCAAATGTAGCTATCATAACACTTAAAACAACAATATAAACTGGAAACTCTGTAAGAAACATGAAGAAAGCAAGTATTGAGTGTGATAACTTATTTGACATTGGTCAGATCATCTGGGAGCATGAACCAACTTCCAGCCTGCACTGAATATCAGAATTTATGTTTTCTAAAAGTGATTCCAAAAGAATCTTCAGAACAGTCCCTTCATCTTTGGTCTGGAAGCATCTCCTTCCAGCTGTACAAGACTACGTGGTTTGTAGGGGTGTATGGGAGGTACAGCCATGCCTGCTCTGCACGGTTCTCTCTTTGGCACCGCAAGTCTTACGGAAAGAAAGGGACGAGCTTCTCCTTGTACTTCTTTCTGCCCTTTCCTTCTGGGATACTGTGTTAGCAAACATTTCTTTAGCATGAAGACCTCACCGCTTATTTTGTACAGGGTCATTGGAACAGCCCACATATTTGCAGGCAGATGTTGGGCACAGAAAGTCTCAGAGAGGCACAGCCTCCCTTACGGACTCCTCGGTATTTCGTGCTGCTGCTGAAGGGACGCAGGATGTGCTGAGAAAAATCTCAAGAATGTGATATTGCACACAGCTTTGTTCGAAGGAAGTGCTCACAGTGACACCCTCCCCATCACAGCACTGCTGCAGAACAAAGTGGTAATAGATCAGCTGCAGGTGAAACATATTGTGTGCAGAGATGTTCTTAAAAGAAACGGCAGAATTCCCTGTACCTGAGATTCTGCCTTATTAGATGGGGGCTCCTGATCACATAGGTGAAACACTGGGGGGAAAAAATATTGGCCTTCATGTACAGACACCAAATAGTGAGTAAAAAACATTTATTATGTTGCTTGTAGAGGTGATGTGACTGATCCCAACTCATCATGTGTTCTGCACAGACTTCTCTTTGGAAGCCAGTTAATTCACAATAACATATATACTACATACGTGACTAGGAAATAATAAGCATTTATATTCCTAAAATCCTGAAAATAGGAAGTCCAGAAATTACAGCTGTACATAAATTAAAACCAAAATGTCGCCTAAATATTTTGTCATATTTTAATAAGACTACATGGAATTAGATATGCAGCTCTGACCAAAGAGCATGGTTGGTGTTATGATCCCCAGGGTTGCGTAAGCCCCCCAACATGTAAGCTTTGTGGCAGAGACACGTTGCAGTAATATCTACGGCACCCAGGGCACGCTTACTAAATCAGTCAACCAATTATTTCTTTCTGTGCAGGTGCATTTTCAGATCAGTCAGGTGTGTGGTGATGGGAACCGACGGAGCTTCAGCAGCGTTAACATTCTGTTGTTCATACTGGAGTTAATGCATTTGCTCTCACTGTTTACGGTTTCATGTATCTCTACCGTGGCCGTGCCATTTTCCCTGCTTAAAGCATAATTGATCCACTATTTTAGGGAAAAATGTTGTTTTATTAAAGGCCTCTAGGTGTTTGTTTACCTCATTACTATATTCCACTGCGCATCAACACGTAGCGCTCCATGCCAGTTTAGGCATGCCGTATAATTAGCTGTGTCCTCTCCCAAACGCAATACCATTTATTAGCGGGGACACGGAAAGCTGCCAGGCAGCCACGTGGAGAGGGCACTGGTCAGTGGGTCCCCACGCCCGGCTGCTCGGTGCGTATCTCAGTCTTTCCTCAAATCCTGCTTACCACTCGGGTGGATTTGTGCTCTGTGTATGTTGTCTTACCTGGGAATTAGTGTTACTGAGCTCGTAGCCTGATGTGCCTGTTTCATTAGTGCATTCCGCTCAGTTGACTAAATAATACTTAGAGGGAATAATTTGTCTAGAGATTAACGTGCAGACTTTCTTTAATTACAGCTACATATTGCATTTGAAAGTCAGAAGACAAGGAGTTATGGTCACATATACCATTCGGGCTGACCCTTTGATCTGACTCAGTGAAAAAAAGGAAAGTGAAATATCCTAAACCATAAAAACTTATTCCAGAAATCACCTTGGTTTTCCAGGTTTCTAACAGTGAAACTCTTGAGTCATGGAAACTTCGCTTTCTTGCTACGTATGGCACACGGGCACTCCGTGTGCAGGGTGCTGGTGTTTTGCGACTTGTGTCAGGTCTGGAAGAAATTCTGCCTCTGAAAATCTTGCAACTTAGAAGAAAAGGAGTCTTCTGTAGTTTAAAAAACTTAGTATTTTCCTTATGTAAGTTTTTAAAATTTCCCTTTTATCTTTCTTCAGAAGACTGAAGCTGTGCTGCCAGCATCTTGTGGATTTGCTTGGCCCAAAAGGAAGGAGATGCCGTGAGGTATCTCCCATGAACACAGAATCCTATTTTCAGTGCTAGGATTCTGCTTTTTGGCTCAGAAGTGGCCGTTAGGACTATTTTGATTTTGTCTGGTCCTGAGAATAAACACATTTAAAAATTCTGACTTTGGTTTCTGAACAATTTGAACATGTCAGCATTTGCTTAATTTCCTGTGAAAAATTTGCATTGAAAGAAAATAATGTAGTTTAAATCAGTAGTGTAACTGTTACTTAATGATAATTGAAATTTCTTACTATTATACATCAACATAGATCTTTTATTATAATTAAACACATCAACATTTTTGTATGAGTCTCATATTTGCTGAATTACAATAGGAAATTCCAACTGTTATATGATGTTATGGTATTTTAGTGTCAGTAATGAGTATTGATTGCACATAACTAACTACATATAAATACATATAAATAACTACACAGAACAGCTTCATGACCAATGACTATCATAAGGCAATGAAGAACATGCTAAATATAGTTTCATATGTTAATATTTTATGAATTTTTATTAAAATTTTCTATTTTCTATCTTTGCACCGTTGACTTCCACTGAAATCTCAACTTTGTTTTGAAGCTTTTCAGAAGGCAAAAGCATTTGAGATGGTTTCTCCTTTTTCTTACAGATGTGCAATGGTTTGGAGCAGCCAAGGAAGCAGCAGCGTTCAGACCTCAATGGCCCGGTTGACAATAACAACACACCCGAGGTGGGTACCGAGGCTGTCCTGCTGTCAGGCTTCCGTGAGGGAAAGCAGGCATCGGATTGTCGGCTTTCTCCCTCTCACACACACATACTTAGGCTCTGTTTCTTTTCCTGAACTGACAAGAAATACTACGTCTGCATATTATGAAAAGTCTTTGAACTATACTCATGAATTTGTTGCTGCCACATTCATTTCATGTAACTGTCCATGGCATGTACTCAAGCCTAAAATTTTCTGATGACTACCAGAATAGGGAGGACACTTAAGAAATTATTGGAATTTTTGAATTATTTGCATTATTGAATTAACGAATCCAGTAATCCAAACCAAATTACTGGTTTGGGTTACTGGAGAGGAAAAGTAGCATCAAAAAGAAATTTATTTCTGCTGCCCCCCTACCCGCCTCAGTCTTTGAAACCAAAGGACTGCTTAATTCCCACAGGGATAATTCTCTTTAAATAACCCCTAATATCAAGCACAGGGTTCAAATGATTCACATCTTTTTTGAGCGGCCTCTGTGGTAAGCTGTGTCCCAGCTCAGCCAGCTATGAAGACGACGCGGGGATGGGCAGACCTGCTCTTGTCCCCGAACACTGGAGCAAAGCAGACCTCTAAGAGTGCGGAATGAGGTTACGCTCGAGGCTAGACACAATGAAAGGACATTCACACCTCAAAGAGAAGTCTGTTATCTCAAAAACATATAACGTCTTTAGCCTGTAGCCTGCTGCATTAATGAAGAGGCGCATTTCTAAGGCCTTTTTCCGTAATGGAGAAATCAGCCTCTTTCCTGGAAGCAGGAATGCCTGAGGAGGCTGGGAAAAGACAAGCGAATGGAAGGACTCTGTCTGTTTGTTGAGAATAGAGACAGTGGCACAAAAAGAGCACTGCTGTGGCCCCTGCTGAGATTAAGTGTAATGCCATGTGCTGTGCAATCAGGGACAGCTCTTTTTATCCTCTCACCCAGAATATTGCTGTGTAAAATGTTGTTCTTCACTGGAAATTTGGGATATCACTAATAGGCATTGTGATCTAGTGGACAAACTCTTGGACTGGGAATTGCTGGTTTATATTGCTTATTTGTCAGCTGACTTCCTCAGTCATTTTCATGTTCTCCCCCCCACCCTCCCTTACTTTTTTTGTATGGTGGGATCTGCTTAAAAAGCTTTGAGATTCCAGGTGAACAGCAGTACGTAACAGTTAGGTTGGGTTAATTACTCTGATGTAATGTGCATCACTGTGCTAAATAGTGGCTATGCAGAAGTTAGACAGAGAAATTTGATTTTTTTTAAACAATGGTCAGTTGTTTAAATATAATATGAATTCAGTTCAGTTTGTGAAAATGATTTTGTTACAGCTATACCATTTTTGTTTCTCAACAGACAAAGAAAGTGTCTTCATTTCCAAGTTTTGTTGATGGTAAGTTTTACATCATCCATAGTCAAAGTAGGATAAAACAGAAGCAAATGCTTTAATATATTTTAAAGATCACAGTTCTAAAAACCATTCAAACCCAAGAGAATACAGCTGGAAAGTTTAAATGTTGAAGTATTTAACATTTTCATCCTCCACTGTGGCAATGGGCACCTGGTGGTAATAAAAAGGAGGAGCAGATTGAGCTCTCAGAAGGATTAAGGTGAAGATGGAGAGAGCGACAAATCCGGAAGGGAGTAAAAAAGGTGGTAACAGTGGGCCCCAGTGGAGTGGATATTCCTGAAGGTATAAGAGCCCCCTGTTCTTCACGGCCTGGTGCAGAGGAAGGAGTCATTTAACTGTTCAGAGCAGCCCCTGCACCACCTTGATGTGATGCCCATTGTTGCACTCTGGGAATCTCAGCTGTCAGCACAAACAGAAAGGTTCTTCCAGTCTGACATAAAATTGGCAATCCAATCCTCCATTTTGGAGAGCCATGCTTTCATGTGTTTCTTCACTTGCCTGTGCACTGCTATTACATATTTTCTGTCTGGAGAAAAATAATAACTCAAGGAGGTGGACAGAGATAAAATGGGATTACACTGAAAAACATTATCATTACCTGATTCACAGACAGCTGAAGAACTTTGTGTGGGGAAAGTGCATACAGCTCTTCCTGCAAAGGACATGTCTACGCTGTAAAGTGGGAAAAGACAGTAGGAAAATTCTAAGGATCTGAGCAAAGGGAAAGTTCAAAGATTGCCCCTTTTACACAGATTGACATCTGAAGGAAATGACAGGTGACACTGGGCACGTACTGGCTAACAGGTCCTAAACAGAGGTAAATTAAACGTGTTCTCTAAAGGCAGTGGAGACAAGAAAGCAAGCTGATACCTTTTAATAAGCATCTACTGATTGTCTAGTGGACAAATCTAAGGAGAGGCCAGCATGAGCAGAGCTTTAAAACTGACTAGAAAATTCATCCCTCACAGCGCTTGTAGATACAACTGCATGTTTTTATTTGGATAAAAAGGTTTGTCTTTTTCTTTCCTTACCAATTCTACTCTGTTGGAAAGGGGTCAGTATACTTTTTTTTTTACTTCAATCATTTTGCTTTCTCTGAGTTTTTTCTTTAGTTGCAGAGTATGTGAGGATAAACCATCTATTAGGCAGGTATTACATGGCATTGTCTAATACAAATAAATATGTACCTCACTAGGAACTACAAAATACATTCCTAACCGGTTATTAAATTCAGTTATGCTGAATTATTGAGTGAGTATTCTCTTTCTTATTTTATGAATACAAAAGATAAGTTAATTTAAAAATGTTTAGACCTAGCCTACTTAGTCTAGAAATACATTTATACTTGTTGCGTTAATAGATCAGCAGAAAACCAAGTAATCTATTGCATTAATGAGATAGCGCAGAAATTTACAGTTAGATTTTTCAGAAATAGTTACCTAATGTTTAAGCATCAATACTCGACATAAAATTCCAGTCTTTGTTCACATTGAGCTAATCTTCAAGTTTCATATCTGCTTCTTTCTTCTTCCCTTCCTCATCAGTAAGCCTTACACACACGTACCGTCAAGGGCATACTTAAGTGCTCTGATGAGCTGGGACCTCAGCCAAGTCTGCGTTTTTTATTATTTAAAGCAGTCAGAGATAAGGGAAGAAAACACTCAGGTAACCCAATTTGACCCTGGCAATTTTCCATACTGTTCTGTCCTTCCAACAGCTGTCTGTCTTTACCTGACAGTTGCTTATGTTGCCGTCACAATGGGAAGTGTATGTTAGAAATGTTTTCTGCCCAACATGCCCTTTTTCTTGTGCTTTTTTTTTCCTTTATCAGCTATTGCTGTAAGCATTTTATACATGTTGTTGTTTTATAGATGATGTTGCAGAATTGGTTGCTACTATAATGATTCTACAAAAAAAAACCCCACTTTCTAATGGTGATGAAACCATATCCAACCAAAAAAAAAAAAACCCCAGTCTTTAAAGAATCCCGATAATAAATAGGAAAATAAAATTGCTTAAAGCCCTAGGTTATTTCTGCATTCAATAAGTTTTTCAGACAAATTAGTTATATTAGAATTGCTTGATGTAGTAATGGCTGTATTAGAGTTTGTACCAAGAATTGCAAGTTTACTTGTCTTCGGACACACAAAATATTTCAAGAAAATTAATCTAAACTAACTACTAAAGGGGTTTAGTTAAACTGATTTAAACGTTATGTGGGTAAGCATATTTCAGAGTTAAAGCAACCTTGATTCAGTTTAGCCTGATTTACTCAGCCTGAAGTGAATGAAGGAAAACAAAATTAAAGCCACTTTAATTTTGAATGAGCGTGCTGATGCAGGTATCTGATGAAATTTTGCTAACTTAAGATTAAATTGGCATCTTTAATTAATTTCCCTCTTTTCTACCCTTGAAACAAGATGTCAATATGATGCAACGTTAGTATTTTGTTGCATGCTGAAAGAAATACAGATGTGTTTATATACTTTCGATTACTGAATTACAGAGACTGTGAGTTTTTTGCTGGGGGTTGAGATTTCCAGCACCTGAGTGTGAGATCTGCATAGAAGTATAGGGGTCAGCAACATTGCTTCTGTTGGAAGGCTTTTTCTAAATTAGAACAGGAAAACAAGGGATAGGAATGCTCACTAAAATATAAAGGTTCAAACCACTACTTCAGTAAATTTCATCAGCATAGCATGCTGTAAGTTTTTCTAATCTTCCACATTCAATTGATTATAAATAAATTGAACCAATCCACTGTACAAGAAAACTTTTTCTAAATTAGCATCTCCCTTCAGTGTCATTTTTCTTCTCACACATGAGATTGATGTACTTCAAAAAAAAAAAAAGCGTTAGCAGCTCAGCAAGTTGATACAGCTCAAGGCAAATTTCTTTTATAAAGCTGTTGAGAAACAGAACATATTCACTGTCAAGAGATTTCAGCCTGGCTCTGGAATGGCTGTTCTTTGCTGTTGCTCTAATCAAGCTAGATGTAAAGCTTAACAGCTGAATAAAGCAGGTGATGAGCATAGTCCCAGTATAATATAAATATTGTCCTTTATTCTCCTCTCCCTGCCTCCTCTTCTTCATCTTTGGAAATAAACAACTTGCAAAATATAAGTTGATGTTAGAATCTCACTGAAGTCACCATGTAATTAATACTAAGCATATACAAAGGCATTTTGTTGAATGAAAGCTAACATTTAAAAAATACCAAGATCTTTAAAGTTTCACTATTATCCTCTTTTTTAACATGAAATTTTTCATACTCTTTCTGTTAGCTGGTTTTCCATAACTGCCTTCTGTGACTTCCCAGCTCTCAGAGTGTTGTGGTTTTGTTTAGTGAGGGGGGCCGGAGGTGGCAGCTTCTGTAGGAAGCTGCTGAAGTTTCCCCTTTGTTCAGTGGACTCGGCCGGGCCTAGGGCAGACCTGCTGCTGGCCAGGGCTGAGCCGATTGGTAGCAGAATGTTCCCTGATAACGCCTCTGCGATAACGTATTTAAGAAGGGGAAAACAGGAAAAAAAAAAAGGAGAAGAGAAGATGTGAAGAAGCAGAACCGGGGGGCAAAGAAGGTGAGACGCGAGCCTTGTGGGCTTTGTAGGCCTCACCCTCTGGCCTCCCGCCGGGCGGCGACTGGGCCCAACTCGGCCTGGCCTGGCTGAGAGAAATGGATAGGAGATGAGATGTGAATGAGATGTAAAAAGGATCCTGAGAGGCATCTGCCAGCCTGTTGTGAAAATTTTTTCTTCTGAGAGGAACGGCTGCAGACACCAAGGTCAGTGCAGAAGGAGGGGAGCAGTAATGCGGCTCCTGGCCGAGATTCCCCTGCAGCCCGTGGTGATGGCCATGGTGAGGCCGGCTGTGCCCCTGCAGCCCGGGGAGCCCACGGAGGAGCAGAGATCCCCCCGCAGCCCGGGGAGCCCCCGGAGGAGCAGAGATCCCCCCGCAGCCCGGGGAGGACCCCACGCCGGGGCAGGCGGGTGCCTGGAGGAGGCTGTGGCCCGTGGAGGCCCCGCTGGGGCAGCCGTTCTGG
>WHYT01017452.1:174345-207700 GCA_009806455.1 Tetrax tetrax | reverse complement strand
GGGGGCAAAGAAGGTGAGACGCGAGCCTTGTGGGCTTTGTAGGCCTCACCCTCTGGCCTCCCGCCGGGCGGCGACTGGGCCCAACTCGGCCTGGCCTGGCTGAGAGAAATGGATAGGAGATGAGATGTGAATGAGATGTAAAAAGGATCCTGAGAGGCATCTGCCAGCCTGTTGTGAAAATTTTTTCTTCTGAGAGGAACGGCTGCAGACACCAAGGTCAGTGCAGAAGGAGGGGAGCAGTAATGCGGCTCCTGGCCGAGATTCCCCTGCAGCCCGTGGTGATGGCCACGGTGAGGCCGGCTGTGCCCCTGCAGCCCGGGGAGCCCACGGAGGAGCAGAGATCCCCCCGCAGCCCGGGGAGGACCCCACGCCGGGGCAGGCGGGTGCCTGGAGGAGGCTGTGGCCCGTGGAGGCCCCGCCGGGGCAGCCATTCTGGAGGGGCTGCACCCGTGGAAGAGATGACCCACGCCGGAGCAGTTCCACGAAGGACTGTGGCCCCTGGGAGGGACCCCACGCTGGAGCAGGGGAGGAATGCGAGGAGTTCTTCCCCTGAGGAGGAAGCAGCAGCATAAAACAACGTGTGATGCACTGACCGTAACCCCCATTCCCTCTTCCCCCCTGTGCTGCTCGGGGGGGAACGTGGTAGAGATAATGTTAAGCCTGGGAAGAGCGAAGGGTGAGGGGAAGTTATCTTGTTCTCTTTCTTATTATCCTGCTTTGGTTTTAGAAATAAACAAATAGTTTTCCCTAAGTCCATTCTGTTTTGCCCATGACGGTAACTTTAAGGCTCTCTCCCCAACCTTATCTCAAACCTCGAGCCATTTTCCTTATATCATCTCCCCCTGTTCTCTTGGAGGGTGGTGGGGGTGAGCGAGAGACTGCGCAGTCTGGTCCCGGTCGGGGCTGAACTGCGACACAGAGGAACAGGCTGTATGACCTGCTGTGCAGATGCCATTTATTAGACCAGGAACATTGTATGGAACTCCTGTACTGAAGCATGTTTCTCCAGCTCTCAGTTTATACAATCTATACCAGCCTGGGAACTCTGTTTTTCTATCAGTCTCTGAATTCAGGCCATACACGACGAAACAGTGTCAAGATGACGACTTTTCTTGTTTCCTAAACTTTCTGAACTGTTAATATTCATGGTGGAGTTTCGCTGAAGCAGAATACACCTTTGTGCCCATTTTTCACCTGTCTTTTTGCCAGAGATGATTTTTGGGGACCGTATACTTCTACAAACATCTCCAAAAAATGTGGAAAGAACAAATCTATATTCAAACAGAAGTCTTTCTCATGCACGGTAACCGTCATACATATAAATAGTAAGAAAGTTACGATAAAGGAACCTATCAGCATTTCTGAAACTTGCAAATAATTGCAATATGTTTATCAGTGCAGCACAGGAAAAAATTTCCAATGATATTCCTCTTAGAATTCCACAGGCAATCCATTATGTAATGTTTTCAATACTGTATGTTCAGTTAATGTGGTTTTTTGGGAAATAATTCTAGGGATGCACTGGATCTCTTCACCTGTTTCATATTAGAAAAGGCATTAAAAAGGTTGTTCAAGCCTCAGTATCCTTTGTTCAGTGTCTCATCCCTCTGCTCTGTTTCGAAAGGCCGTAACTGTAAATGTCTCCTGTCAGTTCCAGGACCGTGCGAACCTGAAGACCTCATTGATGGAATCATCTTCGCAGCCAATTACCTGGGCTCTACACAGCTGCTCTCTGAGCGCAACCCTTCCAAAAACATCCGAATGATGCAGGCCCAAGAGGCAGTCAGCCGTGTTAAGGTAGGGGGGTTTTACGGTTTGCAGAATACTCTCTGCTCCTTTGACAGTCGATCCCCAAACAGTCCAGGATCTGCGGCTTCAAACCGATTCTGAACTGCCCTGGCGTGAGTATAGCCCTAGCATTGTAAATACCGTTCGTTTCCAGGGCTTATTGTGAAAATGCATACAGCATCTCTGAGGAACAAAATATAAGTTACGTCAGAGTCTATGCAAAATTATTTGGAAGCTGTATGAAGAACTCAAGTATTAAAGACAAATGGGAGATTGCAGTTAGGAAATATTCCAGTGGCAAAGCACGGGATATTTGTTTGACTGGTTTTTCTTCTTATGTCATTAATTCCTTTAACTTACTACAATTTGTGACAATTACTCTCAGTGTATTGAATTATTACTTTTTTTAGGACAATAAGATTAATTATTATTGTGTTTATATTTGGTGCTATTTACAGTGAACAATTCCTGCGTAAATAATGTAGCATAGACTGCTTCACACAGCTTTTTTTGGTTAATAATCCAAGTAGAGATTTTTCTTTGACAATTTTTGTGGATCTGCTGTAAATACCTCATCTGAATAAACACATGGTTAGAAAGAGGTAGGTTTAAATGCTAATAGAAAAAAAAAAAGCACATGCTTAGTCAATAAAATATTTAATTGGTAAAAACTGCATGGTTTTGAAGGGAATCAGTTTGGGAGAATCATTTACTTAGCAAGAGACTGTCATGACTGATGATTGATTTGGCATTTGGAAACAAATGGAAGGCAAGAAAGGTCCAGTTCTTTAAACTTTCTAAACCTTTGAATTTCTATTTAGCTTATTGTGATGTCTAAAGGAGTAAGTAGCTGTTGATTGCAATTAACTCCCTAAAAACTGTTTTATGCTTTAATAGCAATCCTCATCTGCCAGGGATACTTCACTACCTTAGATAGTCATGGAGGAGAGCTTGAGTTATGGTTTGTCCCACAATTACATGTGGGATGTATGATCAACATGGATAGAAAACCTGGAGTTTAAAATAGCGCGTTACTGGCACTTTAGATGGCTGTATATTTAGCAGGATAAGCGTTACAAGCAGCTGTTAACACTCTTCTGTACCAATTTTTTGGTAATCAATTGAGAACATGCATAATGCAATTAAATCCCATTATGCTTGAGAACTGCATAGGTTATGAACAAATCTTGCTCTCTTGCACATCCTTCTCCCACTGCCCCCAAATTTTTAATTTTCAGCACTCTGAATTCATAGTCCAAAGGTTTCCCTGACTTCCCACACTGTCTTTTCTCTTTCTTTGTGTGTACATCTGTCTGCATTCTTTTTTTATGCTGCTCCTCAGAGGATGCAAAAGGCGACTAAAATCAAGAAAAAAGCGGTGTGTAAACTGTTTTTCTTGAATGCTAATGTTGACTTACATTTTTGTTGTCCTTGTTCTCCATGGAGTGTTGTGTCTTTCATTATCAGTCCTTATAAAGTTGTCATTTTGGTTTCTTCTTTGTTAAGTAGTGGAACAGTGGATGGAATAAAATGAACTCATTTTCTTCATTGTTCATTTGCTGGAGTGCCTGCCTGCTGCTCTTCTTCTGATGAATACATGTGATTTGTTTAGTCCAAATATACAGCCGTTGTTATCTGGGAGATTTTTTTTAATGTTCTGCTTATTTTTATTTTACTAACCAAAGCAGTAAGATGTACTTCCTGTGCCTGTGCCTTACTGTGTATTTATTAAATTATTGTCAATATTTAAAACCAAATCAAATAAATTTACCAGGCAGTAGCTGGAGCAATTCATACAGGAGACATTTCACTCCATTAAAAACTGTACTTCAGCTAACTAAATACAGTTGACAAAAATATCACTAAAATTAATCTCGCATTTTGCGATGGTCTCGGATGAAAGCAATGCAAGCAATCTGCCAAAGTATGTGCTTGCTTTGTATTTTGCTGGATGAGACTTCATTTAAATAAAATTAATCTGCATGAATTATAGGCAGAGCTAAGCCTGTGTAAGTACAGAAAAGAGCAGCAAATACAGCATTCTTCCCTGCACTGTTTCATCAAAGAACCAGTCTCCGACCCGGAGACTGATGCCTGCCTTTGGCACAGGGCGGCCACTTCGTTCCGAGGCTGCTGACATGGGTGCTGCTAAGTACCGGTTGCACCGGAGCCTGGAGGAATAAAGAGGTTTCTGCTGGAGCTCAGAGTATTAGGCAAACTTTTGGATGGTGCATCAGCGAGAGGCAGCAACTGCTTTCCCCCTTTCTCTCCTCTTTTCTCACATGGGACTCATGACGCTGGGATCCCGCTTGCTCTGTGAGCGCGTTTTCTAATGGGATATCGAACCGTTTCCCGAGGGAGCGGTGCTCAGAAGCTGAGGTCTAAACGGCAGCCGACGGCCTTCTGTGATATGAGAGAAATATTAGTTCAGCACTCAGTTCTTTATTTTCTAGGAAAAAAAATAAACTACAAATCTAAAAAAAACCCTAAAACCCACCACAGCACTGAGCACCAGCTTGCACATTTTTTGGTGAGCTCACTGAAGATGGCAAGGGTGAAATAGCTGATGGGGTGTAAGTCACTGTCTCAGTTCTGGTGCATCGCGTACTGCAGTGCATCGGTGAGACAGTGGGGAAGAAACAGCCATACTCTTTCTCCTGTTCTGGCTACAAACAGGGAATTTTAGTACTTGAGCTGTCAGTCCCACGGGCTCCGAAAATTCACTCTTACCCACAAAATCAGAATATGCTTCACTCTTCCTATGCACTAAGTGCATTCTTTGCATGTACGTAGAAACTCTTTGAATAGCTGTCTTTGTAGTGGATTTACAGTGCAATTATCTCACTTCACGTTGTGATTGAAGCAGTCAGTGAATCTGACACTCTAAAGAGGAAATTAAAATTCCCCGTGTAACAAAGCATCTGTCTTTTAGACTTCAGAGGGAGATTCCCAGGCCTTGACTGAAGTGGATCTGTTCATCTCCACACAGAGAATCAAAGTTTTAAATGCAGACACACAGGTAAGTTATAGTTAAAATCCTGCGAGAATAATGTTGAGTTAGAGCACGCTCTTAGACTGTTAGTGGGAGACGTTACTGAGTTTGGATAAATTCGCCGTTGTGGGAATATTCAGAAAGAGCAGGGTTAGATCTGCTGCTGGTGTAACCCTTGCTGTTTGCCAATACAGTAATACTGACACAGTTTTGCTTATTTCATGTATTGGAAAATGTCTGTGTGTTGCTGAGATCCATAATTCAGTTTAGGAAAAAATTCAAACGTCTTTCAGAATGCATGAGCACTGTTTCTCTGGAACAGTTTCAGTACCCAAATTTACAGCCTAACAGGGAAGTAATTTGCAGCTTTGACCAAGCTATTTGTATTGTGCCATTTTTAACATTTAACCTCCAGTTTTTCCATAAATCACATCTGAGCTACCATCCTCTTTGCCTAAGGTAAATTATTAATTATTCACATTAAAGAAGCATCTAGAGACCACGGCAACGATCAGCCTCATCTTCTAGGAATACACATGTATATTCAATAAGAGGCAATCTTCATAAGAAGCATTTTTAAAAAGAAATTTACAATTAAATACATATAATTTATACATAGATCCCAATATTTAGTATAATAACCTCACGAGATCTCTTAGACTTTGATCATACTCATAGAAGGTCTTTAAATTTTCATTCTTATGAGAGGCTTTGAAAAGGGAACTGTTAGTGACATTTTTTTGCTTTAGTTTTCACTTAGAAACTCCACTGTATGCAGCTAATAGCAGTTGAAAAATGGTAAGACTTGAAGTTATATTAATAAGAACAAACCATTTAGGAAGTGCTTAGTTAAGGTTGATGTAGCCAAACTAGAAAGTTAATCTTTTAGTGTTTGGAAAAATGGTTGGATTATATGATTATATGATCTAGATACAAGCAGGCTAAAAAATTTGAGAGTGTACTTATTTCTGATATATTGCCATATAGATGGCAATCTAAAGAGATAAAGAGCAGAGCAGAGGGAGACTCAAAGCATGTTCAATATTTTCACAAACATCTTGGAAGATGGAAAGATAAAATGCTTATTGACTTTGTATCTTGGTCTATAAGGTCAGAGTTCAGAAGTACCATGGCTAACTGAAGAAATGAGCTGAAACTACAAGAGATATTTCGATAAAGATAAGTGTAGCACTCTACATTTAGGATTTTGTTTTGTTTTCAATTATATAGAATTTGTTTTTCTAACAATGCAAACCACGAGGCATCCTACTTCCTGAAATTTAAGAGAGCGTTACTATCTTTTAATGTGAGGGTAATGACAGTACCTCCAGGAAGTGGATTATTTTTCTTTTCACATCAGAACTCCCAAGACGGGGAGCCAGATGAGGAGTAGAACATGCCATCCAGCATGGGTAGCAGTATTTCCAACCTGCCATCCATAAATCATGCTGATGCTGCGTTTCATCCCCGATAACCGATACCACTGTTTGTTACGGTTCAGCCTTTTTTCGGCCTCATGGTAAACGTGCATCACCCAGCCAGTATACGAGCAAAGCTTGTGGCTACTTTTTGTGTTAGCAGAAAATAAAATGCTGGTAATTAGTGTAAAGATGATGACAGATAATTACTGATAAATGAACAGCTACAGTTTACAGTTTGAATGGATGGCAGTAAATAGATACAGTCTCTTTGTTGAGGAAGGATCAGTCTTGGTGGAAGGCACGCTTTCCCTTCTTTGAATAGTTCAGCTTTTCAGCTGAACGCCAACCCTTGTAAAAATCAAAAAGGAAGATCCTTTGAGGCAGACCATAAACACTTTGTCACAGTAACTGGTATCTTACTGTCCTGATTCCCCTGAGATTTCTAGTGATATAAAATGCAATTAACCATGAGGAATGGTGTCTAGCATGAGATGATGAACTAGAGGAAAATAGCAATATTGGAAATTCTTATAATTACAAGCTCTCTCTGGTGTTTGCCCTGGGTTTTTTGCTTCCTTTTTTTTCTACAGTGGGTCTTTCAGAGAGCTGTAAGAGACTTATTCCCATGACTTTTCAAGCATTGCTGTTGGCATCTTTTTGCGGTTTTTTGGCTTGGTAATATTTTTCAGTGCTAGTGAAGTTTCCCGACTGGTGTAATTACCAGAGGTCTATTTCAGCTGGCAGGGACAATCTGCTCTTTCATGGCTCTATCAATTATATAAAACCTATTTCTGCAGTGCGCCGTTGGTGTTTTAATCCATCTGTAGTGTTGTATAGCTCACATGAGCTATCAGCTGATTTAAAATGTAAAATTCCCGGTTAAAAAAATGACATGCAGCAGGGTTCAAAATGCCGAGCAGCACCAGTAAGCTGTACTGCCACACTGGAGCAGAGCCAGCTCTGGGGATTGTTGCCCTCAGCAACACTAGGAAATGGCACCCCTGCTACTTTTTAGTTGCTTATGCATTTAGTTACTCCATACCTTAAGTTTGGCCACAGGACTATGTCGTACGAGAGCAATTCTCCCCCGTGCCACAGCTTGCCAGGCTGCAGTCGGTGCACGAAAACAGTAGAAATACCACAGGAGCCTCTCCCATCTCCTTGTTCATTCAGTGAAGAGAAGCTGAGAGCGAAGCAACTGGGAAAACTAGCAGAGAAAAATAAAGATAAAGAGGTCACAAACGTGTCTGTGCAGAACCTCTGGTAGAGGATTGGTTCCGTAAAATCATCTGACTCGATAGACTGTCTCATTCGCACTCCCAGAGGATTGTATCGCTTGAAAGCCTGGAAAAATGCTTACATTTCCCTCTATTTGGGTTCAAGAGGAGCAACAAACAGGATTCTAAGAGAGTTCCTTAGGAAGGGAGATTCAGAGAAAGGGGAATCTGGGCAGGAGAAGATAGAACAGGGGTTTTGGAAAAGGCCAAGAGAGAGGCTGAATTTCTAAGGACAAAGATAAGGATAGCAAGGGTGGAATGGATGGGATGAGGAAAGAGATGAGGGAAAGAATAGAGAAGAAGCTGGGCAGAGATGGAGGGATCAACGGGAAGGTAACAAAGGAGGAGAGAGGGTGAAAATGAGACAATGATAACGGAAAATAGAGTGGAATGGAATATGGAGTGAGAAAGGAAAAAGTCACTGCACAAGTAAATCAAAAGTAAAGGCATGTTTACAGTCTCATATTTGCCTTTTTCCTCATATTTGCATTAGACAGGCAAAAGGGGGGAGGGAGGGGAAATGGCTGCTTTCACCCCTACAAGGGGGAAATAAAAGAAGGTTTGAGTAACTTCTGTGTGATGCTAAGGACAGTAAGACTTTCTTGGCAGGTGAGATAAATGCCTTCATTTTCCCAGCCCATTCACTCTTGCGCACACTGCACGTATGATTACACCCTTACAGAATACATAGCGCAGGCTGCCGAAAAGCAATTATCTCTGCGGAGCTGCCGAGATGCTGCTGAGAGATGTCCATTCTAAAACGTTTTTCCATACTGAGAGAAGTGCTACAAATCCTCCTGAGCCCCCGCAGCCCTCAGAGACACCCCCAAACCAACTCTTAACCATCTTTGCTTTTCACAGTTCAGGGATAAGCACAGAACATTTTATTTCAAGCCTGAGAAGAATCATTACAATAATTTTATGGGTAGTGATTCTCCTCAGTAAGACAGGTGGTTCTAAGAAGCAATGATTATTTATATATTTTTCTCTCTGTCAAGTTAAATTGTACTGAAATTTTTAAAACAATTACTCTTGTCAACTTGAAGAACAATCTTTCTCTCTTAGGCCTTAGAGATCTGTTCAGCTAATGGTAAGCAGGTACCTAGCTGTTTGTATAAGGGATGCTGCTGCTTATATAAATGCTGAAAATGGTGTATTGTCTCATACCGTGTTATAGGTTTTTTTTTTTTGAAGATCAGATATCAAGGGAAATCCTGCCACTGCAGAGGGGTTGCCAACAGCAAGGAGGGGTTGTCTAATGTGATTGAATTAGATGAAAACTGACCTCACGCTTCTCAGTTGGGAATTCTGATTCATATCAAGAGCCACTAGCAAATAATGAGGGGAAAAAAAAAAAAAGCCTGCTTAGGCTTTGTCTACAAACCTGTAGTCAAATTTTCTTTCTTCACGTTAGAAATACCCACCTATATCCAAGCAGATGCCAAAAGCAGCAGAGACAACCTCCGACTTGGCCCAGAACCAAAGCTATTTTTGATACCAGAAAGGAATTTACTGACTTAAAACTAACAGAGGTCACCAAGTAAAGTGAATCAAATTGCGTCAATAATAAGTATTTTCTAATTCCAATTCAGGCAGAATTTTCTGATTTTCAGCTGTTCAGGCAGGAGAGGGAAGAGGACATCCTCAGCTGGTTTGATCAATAAAACTTTTGCTGCTGGTTGCTTCCAGTTCGAGTAATAAATGAAATTCTGGAAGACCCTCCAAACTGACCAGTGACCCCCAGGAAGAAGGAATTTTCAGATGTGCTCTCTCTGTTTCTTAAAGAAGAGAACAGTTCATCTCTCTAATGGCAAAAAAAACATAAAGAAATGATAGAAAACAAAGCTAACAAAGCATGGTTTGGAGCCACTTTCTTGGTCTTAGTTTCAGTAGAAAGCATTATCGTAGGAATTCCTAGGAATGTCTCTTTCTCTGTAATTAAACACAGACTTCAGCAATAGCCATGTTTTACAGGCACCTAAAGGAAGTACGGTCAATCGGATTACTGGATTGCATGAGCAGTCCTAAGACTCTCATTTTAAACCTAAATGGTCCTTACCATTACGGAACATCTTCCTAGCAGCATGCCTTTCTGGGAACTTAGGAAGTTGTGGCTTTTTATTTCTTTTTATTTCAAAAAAACCCAAAAACAAACTAAATGAGAAATCAGGTTGCTTACACAGTATCTTGAATAAAACCCATGTGAAGCTACAAATAATTATCTAAAACATGAGTGCGAGCAAGTGTATCATTTTAGTTGTCTTTACAGTCCTAAATATATTAAAATCCTTTGAAGTTATCACTGTAGCAATATCACATACATTGTTTTATTAAAATAAAATTATTTAACATACAGAAACCTTTTAATGAAAATGAGACTGCTAGCTGTTGAGCCACATTAATTTATTCATACTTAATGCTGAGTTCACAAATAATAACACTTACTACAAGTTCATACTTAGGGGTGCACAGAAACTCTTTCTCACAGGCAACGGCTTTTCTGAGTTGAGTTCACCCCGCACAACCAAACTGGCAGCCTAATGGCGTTGACTGGAGTAGGATGTTGACAGTGAGCCCAGACGCCAGACCAGGTCCCTCCAAGCTGATCTGAGATATGTAGAGAGCCAGGAAAAAGGATTACAAATTCTGCCTGCAGAGAAGGTGAAACGCTGCGTTCATAGCTCCTTACAGAGAAAGTAAGGATGGCTTTGCTGTACATGAGACAATGTTACCTGAGATATTACTGCTATTGTAGGACGTGACTTAAAAAAAGTAATAGGGAAATGATAACATTTTCTCATATATTCCCTAAAACTTGTTCTTTCATTGTGAAATGCATCTGCTTCATTCTCAAACAGCATGGAAATGTTTATAAAACATTAGTATAGCTCTTCCTTATTGCTTCAGAGTAGCAACCATGTTGTATTTGCTCAGGCAACACTTACGCTGAAGCCTGTTTCCTGGACAGCCACTGTGCCTCCAGTTGGAGATGGGGCCCATGGACTGCATCAGGAATATCAGGTCTGGGCCCCTGGAAGGCGCCTCTGTATCTTTTGTCATTCTCCAGCAGCAGGCCATCAAGGAGAAGGAAGATGCAGCGTTTGTAGAGCAGCAGCAGGCATGAAGAATTACTTCATTTGTCTTTGCTTTCTGTAGGAAACAATGATGGATCACGCGCTGCGCACAATCTCATACATCGCCGATATTGGTAACATCGTGGTTTTGATGGCGCGGCGCCGCATGCCCAGATCAGCTTCTCAAGACTGTATTGAAACAACACCTGGTGCCCAGGAAGGAAAGAAGCAGTACAAAATGATATGCCATGTCTTTGAATCTGAGGATGTAAGTAAATGGAATTCAATTTATTTAAACAACTTACGTCATTTAGAGAATCTCTGATATTACCTCTAATTTCTTGAATGAATTTTTATTGTCAATAAGCGTTTCTGATTGAAGCTACAGCTAATCTGTGGAAACATTAGCCAGTTGTTTGTCCATACTCATATTTCATTTCTATCTCCACAAATTATGTAGCAAATTAATGTTTCCTCCTCACTCCCAAAATATCCACTCTTTGTCCTGTGTTACAGAATCATTTGTGTTCTTTCAATAATGCTTCCCCAAACGCTTTAGTACCTAATTACTGGGAGCTGTCTGGAAGTCGATGGTCATTCATGGCCAAAATTAATCTGTGGGATAGCAAATGGATCATTCATCCTGGGTTGGATCCTTTCGGCCAGCGGGTTGGCGCATAACGACACACATAAGCCTCCAGACACTTGGCAATGAGGTGGAACCGTTTTGGACCTCTAAAACTGAAGCCAAGCTGCTGAAAACATTTACCAACTCGGTCAGGCCTGGCACAAGGTTGCCCTCTACCTAGTCCTTGTAGTTGGTCTACGTGCTCCCAAACACGCAACTAGATCCTTTCAGGTTTAAGAACACATTCAGCTGTGTATTTTTCAGTTCTCTTTTTTCATCCTTAGCAAAGACTATGAATTAGAACCTTTATATAAATGCAATAGAGCTAAGAAGGTTTAGTTCTTGATATTTATAGAAGTTTTTCTTCACATCCAGAAGAATTTAGCAATGCTTAAGTAAAAGGCTAGGAAGAACGCACTGTCACTACTCTCAACGCCTGTACAACCAAAAGCACAACTTCAGCCATTTGATGCCTGAAGATATGCTGAGATCCAATACCATATTAGCCCTAAACCACTTGTTGTTAAAGTCATGTTTAAAAAAAAAGAGTGACTGCTTCAGAATTTAGCTTCTAATTTTCACTTGCATCAGAAGTACCAAAAGATGAAGGAACTTGGAGCCATTCTCAAAACAGGAATGCAGAAGTAGTGGTTGCAAAAGAGTTCTGTCCATCCCTCTTGCATCCTGTGAAAACCTTTGTTTTACCGCTTGTGGCAAAAGAAGGAAACCTTGCTTTGCTGCTGTTGTACATCCAGGTTTGGACTGGGGGACTTCAACCTAAAACATTTATGGAAAAAAATACCAGGCTAGTAAAACAGAAAAAGCAACATTTGTTGTCTGTTTCTAACTTGACAGCTGAGATCCAGGTATTAGTAAGAGGCAGTACTAAACATTTCTGACCATCGTTATATAGGAACAGCTTAAAATACAATTTCGGTCATACCAGTTAGAAAAGAACTCAGTTCTTTGGTTCATAACTCACAGGTTGCCTATTTTTTGAGCTAAGCATTACTTCTCATTATTTTAAAGCAACTAAGCCTGCAAAGGAGAAATGGCATTGTCTGAAGAAGATTTGAGAAGATGTTTTAAAAAAAGGAAGGAAGGATTTGTGACTGGCTTAGGCTAATTATGTCCTTGATTTTCTAAAATCATTTTCCAATGAAGCAGCTCAGTGCTTTTGCGTACTGCAGCACAGTAAGCCACCTTTTAGCCCCAAAGAAAACACTGTGTATCTGACGGGTAGATTGCAAGATGATTTAAATTTACAGTGTTGTCTAGAAAACCCTGTGCATTCATAATGCATTTAGCATGTACCTGCTGTCTAAGAAAGTGTGTTGCATATCCCAAATAGTTTTATAGGTTTGATCAGTAATATTTTTAGGGAGTTATGTTGTAAGCTGCACTTAACTCCTCCTCAGATCATTGGGAGTTACTCATACCCCCTGATGACAGAGTACAGTAGATGAAAAGCACAAATACGCAAAACTCAATCTGGCATTCTCCTGTGAGCTGCAATAAACTCTGAATAGGAAAATTGAAAAAAATCAAGTGTAGAAAAAGTTGACTACAAATTCCTTTTACTTATCTCTACCTCTGTTCCACTGTCTTTCAGTGCCATCTAATGGAACAAGAAAGTACATTTTACGGCTGTTCAATAACTCTTTAATGAGTTGACTTTTGCAGTGTGCTGAATGTGCACAGTTGTTAGCATTATCATCATTGTCCTTTTCCATAGCTCTCTTTTGAATGTGTATCTATTTCTGACGTATACAAGTACCAGTCACAGTAATGTTTCATTAGTTGTACTCACTATACACTCACTGTACTGGGAAGTCGTATTTTATTGCATACTGTAGTAAAATGCACGCGCAGGTAAGTGCTCCAAAAACTCATAAAGACACAGGGGATTTGGAAGAGTTGTTCTTAACATTAACGAGCTATAATCACGGCACTGGCCGCAATCTTGAAAGCATCCCTGGCATTGCTAGTCCAGGGTGTCAATGGGAACAGCTGCTGTAGAGCACACTGGGTAAGCGGGGCTGTTACTGGTTTGCTGGGAAGGAGGCAGCTATCGTGGCAGTAACAGCAGAGCAGATGGTTTCGCTGAAGCGATGTTTTCAGTGCTGTAACACCAAGGTGGAGAAGCAGCAGGTGACACAACCGCCAAAATCATCAGCGCATACACGGCTCTGAAGGCACGTGCAAGCCGAGCATCCCGGCTCCCATCGCTGCTGCGCACACGCGGCGATCAGGAGCAGGGTTTGTGACAGCCTTTTCTGTATGTTCTGTTCCGTACTGGTACAAAGCCAGTACTCTCCAGTGCTTATTGGAACCAGTGCATAAAGAGCATATGGCTGCGTGCTGCTGCAGTGTACTGCTGAAAGGAGACCAGCAGGGTTTGTGAAGGGAGTTTGCGATTTGATTTTGGATGTAATGGATTCTTTGTGTACAACTGACCTGAAAGTGACTTCATATCCATACTAACGTGGCAACTTTACAGGACCCTTTATTTTGACTCTCTTAAAATCCAATCTCTCTTGTTCCTTGTGGTAAACTGTTTATCAGTCCTTCCTCTGAGCTCTGTTTTGTTCTACGTTCCAGGCACAGCTGATAGCTCAGTCAATTGGTCAGGCTTTCAGTGTGGCTTACCAAGAGTTTCTAAGAGCCAACGGAATTAACCCAGAGGATCTCAGTCAGAAAGAATACAGTGACATCATCAATACCCAAGAGATGTACAATGATGATCTCATACACTTTTCCAATTCAGAAAACTGCAAAGAGGTAAACTGGGTTTGGAGTTTCATTTTAGATTGATAGATTTTTTTTTAGAGAAATGTAGTTCTCATGGAAGTACCTTTTGGCATTTTAAGGATGAGTTTACATCTCAGGATGTGTTCCTTCATCAATACTGTGCTACTAAAATCAGCTTTATAAGTTTTTAGAATTTCTTCTTTTCATTTTCTGGGTCATCCTGTGTCCATTGGTCAAAATAGTAATAAAATACATTTATATATGGCATAGACACGCTCTGTGCTATTCATAGCACACTGCGTAAGGTGGGTTTCTGTTTTACCCATGAATTGATACAGAAAGAGAGATGACAATCCCTTTTAACGCACGTTGTAAGTGATTTCTTACGTAACAGATAATAAGGAGCATGAGTTCAGGGTGCCGTGGCTCTGAGCAGGCCAATTTATCTTCCCCTATCAGAACACTGGCAAAACTGCCACATGAAGTGGAGTTTCACACTCATAATGCATGAAAGGCAAGAATTTCCCTTAAGTGTCCCGGATTACCTAAGTGTAACTCTTTACATTTGATTTTGGGTGTCGTGGATTCTTCCGGTACAGCAGCCATACATTTCACACTTCTATGCGTCTGCAGCCACTAGATGTCAATAAAGTGTTTTCCTGTGCATGCAAGCATGACAAAATATTTCTTTTGTAGCAAACAAGGGAAAATTCAGTTGAACAAATCTTGGTTTAACTTAGAACAGAAAAAGACAAATGTGGCACATTTCCAAGTGACTTAAAAGGTCATTATTTTGGTGGCACCTTTGTTTCTCATTGGTTTATGAATGTTTGAACAATGGCAGAGCTGTGGTGTACTGGTTGGTTCACAGCCCTGATAGACAGCTTCAACAGTGGCCTTCCTGATTCCCCTAAGTACGATCTCCCTGTCCTCCTGCATTTAAAAGAAACCAATTCCCAGTATTTTGTGCAAGAGTACGTTCTCTACTTAAACTCTTACTCCTCCTCTATAAAAGTTAGATACGCTGTGGCTGCTGAAGAGTTAACATCACCATATTTGAGGAGAAGTAGCCATTTACATTACGTTAGCACAGCAGGGATCTTAGATTAACACGCCAGGCACAAGTATATTCGATAACATTAATAATGTTAATAACAACAACAATAAGAATCAGGAGATCCTTACCCGAAAAGAAGGACAGAGAAACCCTGAGAGTGAGAGGCACCCTGAGCAGCGATGGCAGAAGCGGAGCTGAACTGGGGCCGTGTTCCAGGCATTGCCTTAGCACAGAACGTTACAGCCTGCCCCAGCTGCCAGGTTCCAGCAAGGGTAAAAACCTCTTTGGGCTCTGCTCGGCCGGTATTCGGTTCCACCACTTTCTGCAGAGTTCAGTTATAAGGACCTGTATGACCTTCAGCAAACACACAGAGGATACCCCTGAAAAGAAATAGGTACGTGTTACGAATTTTAACAGTGTTTTTGAAGTCATGCTCGCAAATAATAAAATTCTTTTTGTAACTCGTAGGGGTTATTCAGGAACAACTGAGATGCTAGTGCTCAAATGTAGACAAATCAAAGCAAAAACATGTTTTATTTTGATTTGTTTTTTTTTCTTTCCCTTTTTAATTGCAGCTCCAGCTAGAAAAACAGAAGGGAGAAATTCTTGGGGTGGTAATTGTGGAATCTGGCTGGGGATCCATTCTGCCCACCGTTATCCTGGCTAACATGATGAATGGAGGCCCTGCAGCGCGATCAGGAAAACTGAGCATTGGAGACCAAATCATGTCCATTAACGGGACCAGTTTAGTTGGTCTGCCTCTTGCAACATGCCAAGGGATCATCAAGGTACCCCCACCTTACAACTGCATGCTGTGGATTGTAAGCCAGCAGAGATGTAACATGCTGACAAGCGAGCCTGTAGATTTACAGCAGATAAGGTTTTTCATGTAACTGAAAAATAAAAGTAATCTGTCATCAATAAAAATTAGCATCAGAAACAGAGATTCAGGGGTGATAATGTACAGAAATTTAGGGCTGGAGAATTTGACTGCAGCTTTGTTACTGGACTATAACAACCAATGAAAAGGGTGGAGGCTGGGAGAGTCCAGGGCAGAACAAGTGAGCATGTGAAGATTCCCCAGACGCAACGGAATCTCAGAATGCATTATCTTTAATCACTGAGACTAAATCCAATGTCTCTGCAGATTCAGCAAGAGCAGCAGCAGCAGGAGGTTAATTAGCCAGACACTAGTGAAGGGCAAGTAGCATTCAGCTTTGCTTCGTCTTGAAAACTTTCTTGAAGTTTCTGTAGAAATTAAAGGCAAAGTTTTGATATGCTTTGTTGGGCCAAACAGCTGGGAAATAAATGAAGCAGAGTAGTGTATCTCTAAGTTAACAACAGATTTCTATTAACTCCAGCTGTTTTATCTCAGATCAGCTGTTTTACACTCTCGCAATTAGAAAACCACTAATGAAACAGCAAATTAAGATCCATTTCAGAAGTACTGACTTTTGGAATATCTTACAGGGTCTGAAGAATCAGACGCAAGTTAAACTGAACATTGTCAGTTGTCCTCCTGTTACCACTGTCCTCATAAAACGGCCAGACTTAAAATACCAGCTGGGCTTCAGCGTACAGAACGGAATTGTAAGTTTCTATCTTCAGTGATTGGTTTTTGGTTTTGTTTTTTTTTTTCTTTTTTTTTCCTTCAAGAAACACACTGCAGTACTGAAAAAATCCTTGCACATGACCTCACTTTTTGTACTGCGATCCCTTAATTAATCAAAAACTTAGAATCACATCTCTGAATAATATAATGCAAATGGACAACATCAGGAATTCTTGAGGGATTTTCCTACATAACACAGCCACAGGATTTATAGTCCAGATTGTTTGGTGCGGTATCTGGATCAGCTAATTCATGTATAACTGTCATCAGTGTGCCAGAGTTGAAAGGAACACAGTTATGCTGAAGCAGGTTCTTACAATGATAACAGACTACTCTTAGCTCTGATCCTGTTGCTTTTCGTTAAACTTCAGCACACATTCACTAAAACTTCTAATTTTTCTTCTGCTGGGCAGAATTTATTTGAATCACATGGTAACGGGCAAGGGAATGTAATTGTGACCTCTTCTAAACATCTCTCACCACAAGTAATCACGTAGGTTGTGGCTCAGGTATCCCTTCTCTGCACACTGCGGTTTCCCTTAATAGCCCCAGCAAAGAGGAGAGTGAATATGGCAGGTAACACTTACCCCGTGCAGCTCGGGTCCTCTCGTAGTTCCTCCTTCCCAACCCATTCTCCAATACCTTTCCCAAGCAAACTCCTGACCCAACTAGCTCAGGTAGTCACCTCGCCTCTCTGGGGGCCGATACTGGCATTAGGGACTGTCTGTAGCGTAGGAGCATCACCCTCTCCTCTTCCTCCAGTCTAGGAAAAAAATAATCAGAAAACCAGATCACAAAGGACTGTGGGCTCTGGTCCCCCGTTCTGTGAAAATCACAGGTTGAAGTTGCCAGATTTCTGTTTGCCACACCTGGAAGAGCAGCAGGTAACTGTAGGGTATGATGGTTTGCGGGGCATACTGTGCTTCAGCAGCCAGGTGGCTCACCAGTAGATGTGCAGCTCTGCTAGCCGTCTCTGAGTTGTTATTGAACCACTAAGGTCACACATCACGTTGCGGTCGCAGCCGAGATTGGTGTAACGAACCCCGCTACGAGCCTTGGTCCTGCAGGAAGCACTCTGAAACGGTACCTACCCCAGGAAAACATCCTTTAGAAGCAGAGGTTTAAAGTATTTGTGGTCATGTTTGGCATTAATGCTCTGACACTTGAGTAGAGAGGGGTCTTTTGAGAAAAAAAAAAAAAAAAATCACGTTTCTGTCCTCCTTTGCCTCTGCTTAATCCCCTTTCACCTGTGTATATGTGTAGGTGAAGTGCTGGTAGCTCACTGTGTTAGCAAATCCCCAGTCTTGGTATAAAAAGGACAAAAGGGCTGGGATCTAGTTCTACAAGACCTCACAAGAGGGTGCTGAGGACAGCGTTTAACGCTGGCTGAGGCACTGATTCATTTCCTCGTTGTAAGTCTCGTCTGTTCAGCTGGTGCTGTCATAAAGAGGAAAACACATCTAAGGAACGGTGAGCAGTGCTGCGGTGCGTTTATCAGCTTTTGGGAGGCTGTCACAGCATCGGTGGGGCTTGGGCCAGGGCTGGGGAAAAGAATCAGGAGGGGGGATTAGAAGCAGCGTATTTCCCTACTCTGCAGGGGGGTTGGACTGGATGGGCTTCAAAGGGCCCTTCCAACCCAAAGCACTCTGTGATTGTATGATTCTCCATCACGTCCTCACGTGCGCAGAGGCAGTTACGGAGTCTGAGACAATCTGTTCATCGTGTCCCAGCTAATTATCTCCTGCATCATCGGCGCCTTAGCTTAGCAGAATTTGCAGAGTGTGGTTGTTTCTGTCCTAGCGTGCTCACTCCATCTACTGGTCATTTGTCTCATTCACCACACTGGATGGACAGGATTCACTCCAGTTAAATAAGCAGAATTTAGATGATGTCCAATATAAGCTTTACCAAATTCAGCAGAAACATCCTTTGCAGATAACAAAAAAAGAAAGCCTTGGAATACGTTTCACTTGTGAAGAGGCTGTGTTTGAATACGAAAGGCAGTGAACAAAAAGGAGAGGTTAACATCTTTTGTTAGGCGCCCTTACAGACAGGCTTCTGGGCCCGTACGCCCCGCCTCAGATAAACTCTCTCTTACCTCACTTTACATTTGAAGATATGACTCTGCAAAGTATGTCTCTCTGTAATTTGACAGTGAACTTTTAAAAAGCAGGTTTGTATTGCCAGCAGTTGTTACAAATTATGACAGGATTCAAAAATAACATCCTTATTCTTTGTTGGCTCTGCATTAGCACAGCAAAGAAACAAAAGGCTTGCCAGAGGGCTAGAATGAAATGTCTCCTCCTGCTTCCCGTGACCTCATGACGCCTGCAGCTGGTACCCATTCCTGTGCCTCTCCTGGGCGCAGTTTGCCGGTGGTTCCTGTCACCCTGCCCGTCTCACCTCTGCGGGGTGCACAGCGAGAGTGTTTGTGAACAGCCCACGCGCAACCTGGCCACACAACAGGGTGTCAGGGTGTCAGGAAGGTGCAGGGACTGGGTTGCTGCGGGTGGCTGGTTTGCGTGTGCTGTGCAGTGTAATTACTGCAGAGCCTGAAGTTGCGCTTTATGGCGCGCTAGCAGCCGCAGCCCTTGGAAGTTCTGGTTAGGGAACACACAGCAGCATCAATCAGTGTTAATTTTGTAGAATCCCTCTTGCGCTAACGATGCAGATGTTCATCATGGCTCTCTAAAGCTACTGATGTAGTTTCATTATGTGTTTATAAAAGAAATCTAAAATTTGAACTGTAAAACATTAATAACAAGAGAAACACTTTGTGCATACATCTGACACAAGTATGGACATTGTGATGGGGAGATGAACATAAGGTGACCTATCAGCCACCTTCTGAAAGTCATTATGCTACACTTCTTTTAAAATTATGATAATTAAACACAATCACATCTTGTATCACATCTGTATCTTGTTTCCTAGATTACAAAAAATCCGTGTTATCACCAGCTGTAGTTTTACTGCTGATAATGCACCACATCTCAGCCTAGATCTCACAGCTCAGACGCTCTCTGAGAAGTGGATCTACCCCATCGCCAGCCTAGCACAGCGCTATCTAAAAATACAGTAAAACTAGCTAAAGCTGAACAGAACGGACAGTTTATTCTTTCTTCCTTGCCTTTGTGTTTATTTAAGCTGTCTGGGGAAACATATACAGGGTTTAAATAGAGTAATAACTTGGTAATAACTGAAAGAGTGAGCTGAGGAGAAAGCTGGTTTAACAGGCTATAATTAAGGCGTTTACACAGAATAAACAGCGTGCCTTGCACTGTTCTGTCCTGAATGTCTTGCTACACAGTGGGCAGCTGCAAGAAAACGGATTGCGAAGCTACTGGAGTTTCACGTCGGACGCACTGCAGCTTGTCTAAGGCGTTGCAAATCTGTAACAGCCAAATGGATGGAACCGTAGGGTTCACACCTTTCTTGTTTTTTATCTGCAGTTCACAGAGTAAGTAGAGTGGAGGCTCTTGCTTACAAGAAGATCCAGCTCTGTCACGCTTTATTTAGCAACATTACAGCTGTCACTGTGCTCAGCAAGCATAGCAGGCTGAACAATCCTGGCTGGACAGAATCACGTTACGTGTGCTTCAATTTCCCAGCCCAGTCTGCCCTAGCTCCACCAGCTGGAGACAGAAACCTTCAGGCTGCTTTGAGGAAGCCACTTCCAAATACGGGAGGCACATAAACGTGTGCAGTATATTTATTTCTTTACATTACATTGCTTTCCATCTACACGCTGTCTCTAGCGTAACAGGATCCGTGAGGTTAGGCAAAACCACTTGGGCTCTGTGTCTGCTTCTCGTTAAAATCCTTAATGCTCACAAAACGGAAGCGGACTCCCTTCCCTGGAGACAGATCCCACTCTGGCATGAAGATAGAGACCGCTTCCTCTGTCTGGGGCTGTTAGGAGAAATTCACTGATGGCATTAAGTGCTTTGAGAGCCACGCAGTGACAGGTGCTCGGGATAGATACGCAAGCCATCCTTTTTCTTTATGCCAGTGGGGCGAGAGGTCACATTTCTATTTGCTCTGGAAGCTTTTACTTAGCTGGCTGTGCTGGTTCTGTATTTTCTTTGATACTATGAAAAATACATTGATGGGGTTTCTTTTGGCACATTCTGCTTTTTGTCCTTTCAGATTACTGCACACAATCCCCAACAGCAAGGAGCAAACTGTCATTCTAACGGTGACTTGAAATGAGACGCTTTCTGTGAGAGATCTCTGTAGTACAGCTTCTAGCTCTAGGATTGGCAGATAGACTACCTGCAAAACAATGTATTTTATGTGACTCAAAGTTAGGACACAATTCTGTGAGGGGGCCTGATGGTGCCTCTATCCATAAACGTCCTCCAGAAATAAGCACGGTAGGTAAAACTCGCCTGCTAATGGTAGCGTGGTGGAAGAGAAGTTTCACTGCACAAAGGTGTTTTTCAGAAGGCTGAGAAAAGCCTTTTATAAACAAAGAATAACTGTAATTTTGCTCCTTATATCAGACAATTGAACTTTGAATAAGAAGGGGTTTCATTGTGAGGAGGAATGTAAAGGAAACAGCTAGTGTCATACAGAAGAGATGCTGCTCAACCGCAGACGATGTTTCCTGTTCAATATACTCCAGGTTGGCTGTCTCACACACACTGTATTCCTCAGTTAGATTACAAACTCACTGGGACACAAGCTGCATCTTGTCGTACTTGTATTCAGCTCTGAGCAAATTGCCACATCTCAGCAAATAATAATTCTTGGCATATGATTCTAACTACTGACACTCTTTTGCTCCAAGATCAGCTGAGAAAAGCTGAGAAACAAAAGGTAAATCTCAGCACTGCTAAGCTCTGCTCAGTTACAGAGATTCAAGCTAGACGTTATCTGCCTTATGTGCTGCATGAGCTTAGTCTTCTGAAATAATTCACCAGCATTTTCTGTCCAATACATAGCTCTCCAGTCTGTCAGGGAGGGCCCTGTCACAGCACAGACACGGTTGCTGAGAAGAAAACATTCTTTTAAAGTCCCTGTACTGGGTTAAGATTTTTCTTTCTGCCTGTACACCATGCATGTTGCAACCTCAGAATCATTTTAAGCTGCAGTGTCTGCTGGGACTGTGCCTGGTGAATGTAACTCTTCCTACAGAATTACTCCCCTCTTGGAGGGGGCGTAAAAGTCAAAACTTGTGCCTGGTTCTTTACTGGTACCTGCAGCTCCCAGTTGTAACAGTGGCCTGACTTGCCTAAGCTCCCTTTGGCCAGCAGCAGTGTACAAACTGGAGACAAGCAGGGGTCTGAGAGCAGAGTGCCCTTTTCCAGAACAGCCTGTAAAGAAAAACAGAATTTGCACATTTCATAGATGTATAGAATGATTTGGGTTGGAAGGGACCTTCAAAGATCACCAGTTCCAGCCCTCCTGCCCTGGGCAGGGACACTTTCCACCAGACCGGGTCACTCAGAGCCCCGTCCAACCTGGCCTTGAACGCTGCCAGGGATGGGGCATCCACAGCTTCTCTGGGCAGCCTGGGCCAGTGCCTCACCACCCTCACAGTGAAGAATTTCTTCCTCGTGTCTTTGAAATAGATCTTTTCTATCTTCTGTACATCTTCGTGCGCCTTTTGAAGGATCACCAGCCTTCACTACAGAATGGCGGTATGGCATCCTCCTTTCCTTCAGCCCAAACCAGCATTTGTGCAGGGTCAGGGAGTAAGCTTTAGGTCATGTTTGCTTCCATGGATGTGGAAAAAAAATCACTTTCTTCTCCTATCCTGACAGTACATAAAACTTCTTTCCGCTAACTCCACTTTTGGCTGGCTGCGACCTGGATCACTGTGTTAGGTATTTATATGTTCCCAGGCCAAGAAATAAAAATAAAAATTGTTATTTGCATAAATTTGGGGAGAAAAAAAACCAACAAACCAACAACCAACTCTGAAAAACTCACAATATTGATTAATCCTTTCCACAAGTATCTTCTGGAATCCTTGCGGTGTCAGCAGTGGTTATTACGTTTTAAACCCTAGCAGCTGCTACATTCTGACATTTCTAAACTGTAACAAACTTTGCTTTCTCTTGGCAGATTTGCAGCTTGATGCGGGGTGGAATAGCCGAGAGGGGAGGGGTAAGAGTAGGACATCGTATTATTGAGATCAACGGACAAAGCGTCGTTGCTACTGCTCATGAGAAGATAGTACAAGCATTGTCCAATTCAGTGGGAGAGGTGAGAAAATAATTAAATACTTTATCAAGGAATTAAAACTGTTGAAAGAATTTGTTTCTGTTGAAAATAGTGTCGTAATGTATTAAAACCACCATCTCAGTAAATTTGAGTTGAGCACTAATAACAACTAACAGAACATTTTTTGAATAATTAGATGCACATTCAGTGCATTTTTCACTAATTTTCAAGACCTCCTGGCATGATTCTGAACCTTCAACCTACTGTTTGAATTAAACCTATCCATTAGGGGAAGAAATCGCTCAGGCACGTTAGCTATGAAAATGTCTCTTGGCTTCTAGCTACAGCATCTGCCACAGAAATAAATGAATATTCTAGAAGCTGAGAGATTCAAATTGATATGTATTTTAAACGTTTCATTTCCACTGGACATTTCCAACTTACCTTGGGAATGACTTAAGACATCTCTCTCCAGTAGAGAAATCAGCCATGCATGAACAAGATCCTCCAGTTTACCAAAACCCCTACTGAATTTAGTGGCAGTGTCACATGCAGCCCTGGCCAGATCTTCCACTAGTTCCTTTGTCAAAAATCAAAGAGAACTTGTTTACCTGTGGAAGATGATACTTGAAAAATAATACAGAGTCCGTGCACATGGGCAGGAACAAAGCTGTGGATTTCAGTAGAACCTCCACACCTTCGTGGTCCCTCTTTGCTGCACACCGTCGCACTGCACAGACGAGGACGGTGTGAAACTTCTTTTTCAGCGCAAAGAGACCAAGGTAGGAAGGCAGCCTGTGGCTGGCCAGGGTCTGCATTGGCAGTTAATAAAGCTGACCTGCCTTCCTCGTGCGTTGTCTGACAGGTACTTACAGCTGTCACTCCGGTTCCGATACAGCTCCGATTACTGTCCGTAAAATCCCTCTGACACCACAGTGCTCCTTGTAGAAAGAACTGAAACACAGTAGCCATGAGAGAACCCGTTCCACCACACTCCTGAGTGGCATTTAAATATCAGGTGATAAAGTCCCAGTTTTGTGTTCAGAGGATCACGCTGCCGTTAGGAGAAAATATGTGTGAAATGATGCTCCCCCAGGGAAGGAAGAGAGAAGAAAAAGCTAAGTTCAGTTAATACCAGAACACAGAATGACTTTTCAGAGAGGTTTGTGCTGTAATGGGAGTGGGGAATAACAACAGGAAGTGGTTAGGTGTCTTTTTAAGCTATATGATGATGCATCCTGTCATTGTCATTTGAAAAAAAAACAAACAAAAAAAAACCCCAACACACAAAAACCCCAAAGACAGCAAAACCAGCTTGTTAGAACCAGAGAATTTTCAACTAGAAGCTTTGGTACCTTTCGTTCACGTTACAGAAATCAGGAAAATGCACTTCCACCACAGGGAGAGCCGGACGGGGCGTGACGGATTATTTGAAAGCAGTAACGATTCTGTTAATTTCTGTGTAAATCAATTGACAGATTCACATGAAGACTATGCCAGCGGCCATGTTCAGGCTTCTAACTGGGCAAGAGACACCCCTGTACATCTAGCCCGCGGCCCTCGTGGAGCGGAATGACTAGATGATGCCATCGGAGCGCCAGCCCTCGGAGCTGAAGAGTTTTGTATTTTGTATGAGTGAAAGGCTTGGAAGCTGACCTGAGGACTGCGAAACAAGGAACAGACAGGGGTCTCTGCCTCTTCTCTCCTTCCCTTTTTCTTTGCCAAAAAGCGATGAGAGGGATGGTCAAGGACAATAATCACTGACAAAAATCTTTGTAAAACATTTAAGTATTTTGCAACATGTTCTAAACTCTTTTCTCATAAAACCATATTTATTTGTAACCTTTACGTGGAGTGACGTATGTATGTCTGTCCCGTTTATAACACGGTGAATGTGAGTATTTGCTGAGTGAGACTGCAGGAAACCGCAAAGAGAAGCAGTTGGACAAATCACGGCTGCCTCAAGTTCCAAACAAATCCCAGTCCCGTAGAGTGGTCCAGTCGTGATGGCTTTGCAGAGTTTTAAAGCTGGTGCCAAATGGAAGGTATTTCAGTGGAAAGGAACGTGCGCATTCAAACTTTTAGATTCTCATGTAAAGAAACCACTGTCGTACTCGGTATTGTTCTGACAAGTGTAACCTGTTTGGCGAGGCGTGAACATAAACATGTAACAAGTGTTTCATAAGCTAAATAAAGAATAATTGCCACAAGATTAAAATCAAGATATTTATTTAGATACATATTTATTTTTAATGCTTGTGATTTTTATGATTTAACAGAGTTTTCATGGGTAACTTATTGGACAGGTTGTGTAATGTATGTGTCGGGCTGGGGGGTTTCTTTAATTTTTGCGTATTACCTTTTTGTTTCTCGTAGCTCAAAATGGGAAAGCCATGCTTACCTGTTTCTGTCTTTTCTACAGCATTCTGATTCCTAAGGCAATGTGTTCTGAATGTAAATTGTTTTGACAAATAACCTAGCACCATCAGCAGTATTAGAATGTGTGTAGATAAAAACCTAGTAGTAAAGTTGTATTCCTTATGAGATAAATGTTCATTGGTGTAACTTTTTGTCTAGATTTTTTTTTTTGGCCACGGCCTTGAAGAAAATACACTGTGACTTAAGAAGCCTTACCATGCAGTAACTAAAGAGCTTTAGATGACTGTACTTCAAGGAGTAGTGTGTTGCATGCAACTGACCTTAGGAAAGAATTAACCTACTATCACTAATAAATCTGAAATACTAAAAGAAGCTTGCTTATTTTGTTTGTTGTGTAAGTTTACATAATTAAAAAAAAAATCCAAGTAGGAGATCATTTAATTCTTCATCTAAGTGCAGTTGCAAAGGTCACTGATTTTTTTTTAAAAAGGAATTCATCTCTCAAATTAGGAATTTGTGTATCATTATTATCTTGAGAGTAGATGCTTGCAATTAGCAAACCTAGTTGCCACTGGATGTCACTGTAAGTGCGCAGCAGTCCAGAAGCATTCTATAATTAAATACATCAGAAGGGATAATTCTGTTAACGTTCAGCCACCCATCTTCAGCTGCCTTCCTTTGTGACCTTTTCACAGGGTGTCTGCCCAGCTCAGAGTGACACAAATGAAACCAGTGTAGGATTAAACCTCAAATGGAAGCTAACACTACTGACAAGCACTGCTGCAAAAAAAATTAAACCGCTGAAACACCAACCCGTGGTAGGTTCTTTCTGAGAACTTTTTGTTTAAGGCCTTTCCAGTTTCCTCTGAGAGCCAGGATGAAGCTTGCACTGGAAGACATTGCTGGCAGACCTGTGTTTATGCTGGTAATCAAATTACTGTCAATGATATTTGATTTTTTTTTTTAAAAAAAGATCAATGTTACATAAATCATAAACGCAGCAGAACCATGAGGACACGTTTTAGTGATACAACTGTCAAAAGTACTAATTGGAGTAACTATTATTTAAAAAAATGTTCAAGGCTCTGCTAGATAAAAATTCATCTAACTTCCTACCAGCTGGCATTTGTAAAAAGTTTGTGAAACAGGCTGTTTGGAAATGCAGAATTTCAAAGACTTCTTCCCTAATGCATCTTTTGGTCCCAATCCCCAGAGTACTTAAACGCCAGTGTTCAACAGCGCACGCCGCTCCATCAGTAAACTCATGAGCACTCAACAACGCAAAACTAAACCACGCTGCAGCCTCTACTGTCACCTCAGAGGGCAACACGGGGTGGGGGCAGTTTTAACGGGGTGGATCAGTCAGCCTGGCACACACACACCAGAAAAATGGATTAGAAGCAGCACGCTGTGTGCTGTCTGAATCACCTTTACATTTCTATCCAAATCAGCTGTTGAAAAAGCAAAGTCCAGAAATACTTTTTATTAAAACACTGATCATAGTTAAAACACTTTGAGGTACATTAAATAAATACAACTTTCAAGTTGTACAGCCAGTCCCTGGCCGTTCTGCAGTGGTTTTCGAGAAATGCTAGGCAGCATCAGCAGCATTTCTCCAAGGACAGTGAAATAAAAACATTTCTGCTTGGGAAACATTTGTTATGACTTTCCTAATAAATCAGTTAAAATTTTGCTAAAATCAGGGCTGAAATTTACATTCAGAAAAACAGGTGTTCTCCTCCTGCCGCTGGGTTGGAAAAAGTGGAATTCCAGAGGAAGACACTTCTTCCTTTTTAGGTCATCCACTACTTGTGTTTCTCCCAGTCCTGGTTTCTTCCTCCGTTCTCTCTGCCGGAACCACGTACCTGCGCTGTCATCAAAGGATGGTCTCCCGGCAAACTCCAATTAAGCTGTGAGGCCTGTCCCGCTCTGAGCCGCGAGCGACAGGGGACCTGTGCAAGAAGGCAACTGGAGAGCTCAGAGCACCACAGCTCTGCAGGTGAAGGTCTTCCTGAAGCCGCTTTCTAGAGGTATTCACATTCTGCTGGGAACTTGTAATTACCTGGCAAAGGGGCAGGGACGGAGAAGAGAGAACGGGGAAAACAGGGTAAGAAATGTTTTCATTTAAACAGGTTCAGTCTCTGAACATTTGTCAGTTAAGTTGCCTAAGGCTGGAACTCTCCCAGACGAGGTGGGTGTTTATCCCATCGCACTTCTGTTCTACAACTGGTCAGGGCTGAGGATGCAGTATTCCTTCATTTGGAAAAGCACAATTTCTCAATTATTTTTCCTAAAAATAGCAAGGGTCATTATCATTCCTCTAGCCAGGAGGAAGGGTAACTGCACTGCTCTGTCTGGATAGCTCGTGGTGGCCCTGCTTGTGTAGCGATCCGTTCTTTTCAGCTGGCAGCTTACGCTGGACAAATACTGAAAAAAACGACTGTTACACAAATTCATGTGTGGAACCGTCGCAGGTGCAGAAAGACACTGGCAACGCGAGGAGGACTATCAATGTGTAAATATCTAGGATATTACTGGATCCAGCTGGAGAATTTTAAATGCATTTATGAGTGCTTAGGTATAAAATGCACTGCTGCCCAATAAAATTAAATTATTTCTTACTAAAGCCATGTTACTATAAAAACTTTTGTTCTACTAAAAACTACAAAAACATTTAAATAAGGTATTTGTGTGTCACGGCTGAACAAATCGTTAGAACATAAATGGCCTACCTGGTCTATAATATTGGCACTGAAGATGGCTTCTTCCATGTGTCTCTCATCGGATTTTATTACCGATCGTATGCTGTTCACTACGTGACGTACTTCTGGAGGGAGATTACAGTTTGAATGTTCCAAAAATTTTGCCACTAAAATTTTAGTGTCTTTATAGGCCTTAAGGTCCACTAAAGAGTGCGGTCGCTCTTTTGAGACTGCGTGCAAAGCCTTTGGCTTTAGGTGTAGATCAGTTCTCCGTGTATCCCTCTGTTTTCCAGTTGGTAGGAAACTGCTCAAAGAATGCTGACAAGCAGAGGCAGCCATATGAGAACCAGAAACAGGAACTAAAAAAGGGGGGAAGAAAATCTTTAAAGTAATAGTTAAAAAAAAAAAAGAAAAAAAGAAGAAAAGGCAAAACAAATATTGTCACAAAAGTTTTTACTTTGTCATAAAATGTCTGTTTTGCTGAAGAATAACAAAAACATGCAATCAGGGAAACTGCAAAATGGGTAATTTGAACCAGGGGTGAAGAGTAAGACTCTGTGGCGTGGCAAGGAGGAGTGCATTTAGGATGAGTGGGCAGGTAATTGCCGTACTGCTCCAATCAGACATTCTTGTTACCTCTGCTTCCAGGGACTCCAGTCGACAGTAACGATCAGGGGAAACACCAGCTGCTCACTGTTAATGTAACCTGTTTTAGCCTCCCCCCACCAAGGATTAAATCCCACTTACTGCTAGGCCTTGAAACTTAGGAGCAGTGAATAACACGAGAGAAATCAGTAAGAAGTACAGAGAAAGCAAAAATGCTGAACTAGGAGAGAGGACTCATTAGCAGCATTTATTTTCACTCAGAGGCACGTTCCACCAGCATTGTACATCGTACACGTATGCTGTTAGTGAGTGATTTTTCTGCTCCAGATTTTCTAAAGCTTGTTTCTCTATCAGAAACGTTTAATTATTTTTAAAGTGAAAGAAGGAAACCTGTATCATCCTGCTTCAGAAAACGGATCCTCACCTGTTTCTAAGGTAGCTGGAGACAGTCCTGCGTCTTGCCACTGGCTACATATGGGAGTCCAGGCACAATTACCACCTTGAACCAAAGGGAGACAGAGCACAATCAAACCCTGCTATCCTCTGCCCAAAGCCAGCAAAACCACACTGGAATCTTTTATTCCCACCTTCACAGAAGGAAACTACTCAGAAGAAATACTGTGTTCGAGATGTGCATTCACAAAGAGAAGGCACAGCGCGTCTGCAACAGCTCTGGGCAGAGCTGCCTGCTAAGGACGGCGTTTCTGGGATGCCAGCACAAGGCTGGCGATGCTGCACAGTAATCGCCGCCGTAGCCTTTTTGATTTCAAGCTTGTGACAAGCCTCACATTTACGCTAAGGCTGTCTACATCTGTTTCCAAGACTGAAAACTGTTTTGAACTTCCAGGTAGATGAGATTTTCTTCCATATCTTCAGGGGAAGTTTATAATGAAAAGCTGGTATAATCCTCACCGGTAGAGTGAGTAATTAAATAAAGGAAAACAAACCTATGATGCTACAAACATAGAAAATCTGTAAGAAATTAAGAGAGACAGCTTCTACTCTGTCTTTAATTTGTTTTATTACGCTGAAGTACTGCAACACACGAATCATGGCACGCTTATTAAGAGGTTCTGCCTTCCCACCCATTATTACAGTGGTAACGTACTTGCGGCGCATCCTGAATTACCTGGAACACAGACACCACAATAAACGCTCAGGCACTTAACTGATACAGCCACACAGACTGCCAGATCTGATTATGAATTTATTGTAACAAACATCAGTGCCAGAGGTTGATTTTGTCTGCCTTTGCTATGATAAACTTTACAGGGAAAAGACAGAAAAATGTGCAAACTACTCATTTGTAAGTAATTTTTTTAAAGGAGGAACTATTTCTTACTGAGATTTTAAGGGAACCCACTGTACTTACATCGTCCAGGGACTACACAGTGACTATAAAGGCGCCTAAGAAACTAAAATTTCATCTATAATTTCTCTACTAGGAATGACAAGAGATTTAAAAACAACTAAACATCCTCACTTTCAGCATTAAAGGATTAATGGCAGAATTACTGACTGCACATGCTATAAAGACTCCATCAGGTCAAGACGTGCTTGAAGCACAAATTGCGTTTTTTGACCTAAAAGCCCAGTTTTATGCCAGCATTAAACTTCCCAGGTTACTAATTTATTAGAGTTCATTGCTGTTGTGTCACCACACTGTTGCACACAAGCAACATCCCTGTGTCAAATAAATTATGTTCCAAACCACCTGCAGAGTAATCACAGTAACATGCAAGACCCATCTGACAAAACTCTGAACTGCAAATTCAAAAAGTTGCGCTTCTCAATCTTTTCATATTGACTTGTACAGGGAGGTTGATCAGGAGATAAATTAATATTTTTTTCTTGAAGTAGAAAGACCATGGCCTAAGACAAACCCAAACCCCACTTACCAATGCGGCCACTGCATTTTCCCATTTGTGAACGTGCCTGAAGCTCCCCCAGCCCTCAGTTCTCCAAACTGTGCGGTATGTCTCTGACATGAGTCGTTAGTATTAACGATACGTAGCTACAGCTCTACCTTTCATATGGTCAGCTCTTGTACTCCAGAATGATTTTAAAAAATAAGTTTACGTTACTGAAAAACACTTTTTTCTTCTGGGTTGGTTAGCTGATGGAGCTCGGTCATTCCCTTTGTCTATTTTTCAACTCTGAGGATGTATTTTAAAATTCTGCACTGGATACCAATAGCCAGTCATGACAAATCTAGATCAAATAGCCTTTTAAAGTTATAAAGGCTACAAAGAACTTCAGCTGTGTGTCACAGCTTCCGAAAATTAAGCTTTGGGGCTGATACAAACAGCCAGTATGTGTTATTAAAATTCTGCTGCTTCTCGCCTGTGTATGATTTCCAGATAAAGTTCAACAGGAAGCAGAGGAAGTGGAAGTGATATGAAGTTGTTCAAACCTTCACAGAGTAAAATTTTGCAAACTGTAGTTTGCCAAACATATACATGAAAGAAACACGCACATCTAGACTCAACTAGTCTAGAGATTTCATTTTAAAGAGTTTTTCATAGGCAGCAAAAGAACAGCAAACCAGGCCAGCACAAACACATTCCCTCCGAGTGGCTGCTTCCCTTGCTCCCCCCCGCTGCGTGTCTATCCGTGTCTCCAGAGGCATCCCTGCTCCTTTATTACAATCTTTGCTAAGCCCAGCTACATCTCAGTGATGTTCAGCCCACGTCCTTCAACTCACGTAGGGCTAATAACTTGGAAATTAGTCAAAGCAATTCCCATAACACCACTTCTCCAGAAAAGATGACGGATGTATTTAGGACCCGTTAAAATTGACGGCAGAGCATCTGGTCTACCAGGTGTCCCAGCAGTCAGCTAGGACACATAGCTGCCTGCAGTCAGCTCTCCATCAAACACTGCTCAAAGAGCAGATGGAGCACAACATGGAAAACTTGCAGAGCGTGATGCAGAAGGGAAAGGGCGGTGGTTCTTCTCTTTGGCACAGCAGAAAGGATTCAGAAATTCCTACTTACTGTCTGCACAGCACGTCTATCCTAGCAGAGTAAATGTCATAAAATAAATGCTGCAGACTTGTAGACTAAAGATTCACTTTTCCTGGACAGGATGCTGAGGCTAGATTTCTAAAGGTAAGACATTCAATTATTGAGCTAAGTATGAGGTCTCTGAAATTCATAGAAAGAGAGTAATGATGCAAAGTGTAATAGAACCAACACATCATCTTCCTAAATGAAACCAGTTATTTCAAAGTGTCTACTTTTGAGCTAGTGACGTGATTCTTCCTCTAGATCCCTTTGAAAGCCCAGTGACCCCATCTGGAGCAGCACAATCTACGACATCTTACAAAGCTTCTAATCTTTACTTTCAACCACTTCTCCAGGTTGCCCCTTTGAATCTCCCCAAACAGCTGAGATCCTTTTGTAAAACCTGCACTTTTCAAATGGTTTAGACAGTTCTACATTCCTATTGTTATTTGATGGAGCCATTCTCTACTAAATCAAACACTTCTTTTCCACTAACAAGCAGATTTTTAGGAAGAGAGACTGTTCAGCTAACAATGTCTCCTCTCTTCTTCCCTACTTGTCTGAAAGGAGAATCATACCAGAAGATGCTTATCCGTGACAGTCAAAAGCTTTCCTCTTCATTTATCTTCTCATATGCCTCATCTTTCATTTCTCTGTCCTTTAAAACTTCTCACCCTGCACTCCAACTTGCCACTGCACAGTCACACTCCAGCTGCCTCTGACACGCACCAGTACTGCCAGTGTCCCTGTCACCTTCAGCAAACACAACCAGCTCAGTTAATCGTTTCCTAAACAGACCCCAGCTACCATTCAACTTCTTAGTTTAGCTTCTCAACACAACAGTAACAGAGAGGTGGAAGCCATCTACTCAAAAGATGCTTTTCTGAGGAGTGCAGAAAGGCTGGTACAATTTAGAAAAGCTAAAATTAATTTCACTGTCACTTTTCCCATTTCCATTCTTCTTAATTTCAAATCTAGAAAATGAGCAAGGAACTAAAGCCTTCACACATAAAGTCAACCCTCACTGGAACATTTCATGTAATTCCCAGCAGCACCAACTGCTGCATAAATCACACCACACATTTGTTCCGTGTTCCATCAGCCCTGTGGTGCTCCACACCTACCTTCTGTGTGAGACGAACATGACAGAGGGTCACTAGTTGATCGGACTATATTTGAAATTCGATATTTTCTAACGTGATGCTGCTGGACAGCACGCTCGTGGCCACTTGCATATGAAGTATTTGTGGGCCCAAAACAGGGAGAGGTCTGGGAAGGGACAGGAGGCTGGCTAAAGCCCACACAGCAGATTTTCTTTTGCTTCAAAGGTGGCGTGGCATTGCTCTCCTGAGCAGAACTCTGCAGTTCTCTTTCTGAGGGGCTGAAATTCTCTGAGGAACGCTCCAAGGATCTGCCGTGGGCACAGTTCTTCTCCTCTCCTCGAGACCTGTCTGTAGAGGCTCGGCTGTGGGCACTGTCATCCTCATCAGGAAAACCCTCTGAGCGAGTTCTGTGGCACCTGCAGCGGGTGCTGTAATCCAGAGTGCTGCAGCTCTGGTCCGTAGCCCCCTTGGGGGTTGTACAGTAGGGGGAAAGATCTGCAGAATGGAGAGATCCTTGGACTTCCAGTGAACAAAGATCTTCAGAGGAGTAGCTACGGTCTGGGATATCAACAGCCTCAGAGACCACAAAAGAGGTGCTCTCAACAGAAACTGCAAAACAACAGATTCACAGAAAAATAAAGACTTCTTGACCCTCTCCCATTCCCCCCAGCCCTGTTTTCAATATGCTGATTTAAATTTAGTAATTGGCAAGTACATCAGTAATTACTCAAAAGCTTTCAGATGACAATGCAAAAAAAAAAAAAAAAAAAAAAAAAAAAAAAAAAAAAA